>NW_020716949.1:42071-58112 GCF_900518725.1 Notechis scutatus | reverse complement strand
ATTATTATTATTATTATTATTATTATTATTATTATTATTATTATTATTATTGAAAATGTGTATGCCATTTATGTACCATCCTACTCCCACTTACTCTGGACAGTTTGCAGATTGTTAAAAAAACATTTAAACACAAGGAACAATACAGGTAGTCCTCGACTTACAACAGTTCATTTAGAGACTGTTCAGAATTACGACACTAAAAAAGTGACTTATGACTGTTTTCCACACTTACGACCTTTGTAATATCCTCATGATCATGTGATCAAAACTCAGATACATGGCAACTGGTTTATACTTATGACCATTGCAGTATCCTAGGGTCACATGTTCCCCATTATGACCTTCTAACAAGTAAAGTCAGTGGAAAGCCAGATTCACTTAACAACCGTGTTACTAACTTATCAACTTCAGTGATTCCCTTAACAGCTGTGGCAGGAAAGGTCGTAAGAACATACATTTTGGGCTCAAATGTGGTTGTAACTCAAGGGCTACCTGTATTAGAAAAAAAAGGGAGGGGGTTCAGTAAACATTGCCAAAAGCCTTGGTGAAGAACCACATCTTCGGGATCCTTTGAAATATAGTAGAGAGGGGGCTGTTCAAATCTCTATTAAAGATACAAATGGGGGGGGAAAATCAAAATACAGTGGAACATCAGGTCACGAACGCTCCTGTTCGCAACCAAATCGGGTGGCGACCAAAAAAATCCACTGGGTCATGATTCAAAAATCGGGTGGTGAACAGAAAGATTCCCTTTCCACTCTGATTTCCCCTTCAGCGCCATTTATTTTGACTGTGCACATGCACAGTCGTTCGTGCTTCTGGACACGACCAAATCAGGTTGCGACTGGAGTCTGGGAACGGATTACGGTCGCGACCCGAGGCTCCACTGTACAGAGAATGTCCAGAATTATCTGCCTCTATGATTCTGTGCCTACAAAAAAGAGTTATTTAAACTGAAGAGTGCTCAGAGAATCCTGGAGGGAAAAGCATTACTGCCACTCCTCAACTTACAGCTGTTTATTTAATGACTGTTTAAATGTTACAACAGCTCTGAAAAAAAGTGACATGACCATTTTTCACACTTATGATCATTGCATCCCCATGTTCATGTGATTTACCCTTGGATGCTTGGCAAGTGACTCCTATTTATGACGGTTGCAGTGTCCTGGGGTCATGTGATCCCCTTTTGCAACCTTCTGACAAGCAGAATCAATGGGGAAGCCGGATTCACCTAACAACTGTGTGACTAACTTAACAGCAGTGATTCACTTAACAAATGTGATAAGAAAAGTTCTAAAATGGGGCAAAACTCGCTGAACAAACTTCTCACTTAGCAACATAAATTTTGGGGTCAATTGTGGTCATACATTGAGGACTATTTGCACAGGTAGTTTTTGACTTATGACCGGGATTGAACATGGCAGTCACAATTATAAATTGGGGTGGTTGTAAAACAGGGCACCATATGGCCAGACTCAATTTTAATATCTTTTTCACGGTGATCATTAATCAAATCTAACAGTTGTTAAGTGAACCCATTATCAGCTCTGGGCCAGTTTTTTCCAGGAACCAGAAGTAGTCTGATTTCCAACAAAAACATTATATATTTTGATCAATGTGACTGTGGAGCACCATGAATGACCATAAATGTAGGCTCATTATTGAGCACCCAAAATGAAGTCATGTGACCATGGGGGAGGGCATTTGATACTAGGTAATAAGGAATTTTGGGGGGTGTAAATCCAAACTTCGAATGGTTGCTAAGTGACCAGACTCACTGAAGTCAAGAACTCACTGTATGGTTTCATGAAAGTCATCGGAATACGACATAGGGTGATTTGTAAAGTCATAACTCTTGTTTCTATCAAGTTGCTCGAGACATCAATAATTACTTTTATAAATGCTCTCCGTGTTAAGGTGGTTTGTCTAAAGCACATTATTTTCCCTTCATGAGAAGAAGAAAGGATTTGAGAGTTAAACTTTATGTTCTTTGTTTAATACAATTCAGAGGCCACCCAATTTCAAACCATTCTTGAGGGGGCTTACAGCAGAACAATTCAAGAAACCAGCTGTACTCCTCCAGAAAGTTTCTCCAAAGCGTGCCTTTATAATATTAAAATACCAGTTCTTATTTAGAGGTATGTTGGCCTGGTTTGGACATAAATACTTCAGTACAATAAAACCTGCTAGTTGCAAGATCATGGGAACTCCCATATCTGGAGCATTAAAAAAATATAAAAACAGGAAAGTCACTTATTTAGGTGCAGGATGAAAATTCTTTTCATAATCTCTGACCATAATATCTTACCTTCCTTAGTGGTGCTGTAATTTCATCGGAACCCGGAAAGTATATTAGACTTTCTGATTACAAACAATAATTAATACACTGTCTTGATTCCTAATTAACCATTAAACCATGGGTTTTCCACTTCAGATAGAATAAACTGCTCTAGTTTGCCCTATTCTGTATGTTTTGCATTGCTGCATACAAAAATGTAGATAGGCAATAAATGTCTTTAGGCTGGTAAGTCATGCTTGAGTGTTGGTATATTAGAACTGAGCTATTGGTGGGGCAGGTGAAGGTTGTCTGCTTGTGGATTAACTGACATATTTTTATTGCTTACCATTTTAAGGCAAGGATGAGAAATCTTCCTGATTCCTTAATAATCGTGCCATTTTAGTACAGGTAGTCCTCAGTTATACAACCATTTGCTTAGTGGCCAACATACCCTGAAAAGAGTAACTTATGGCTGCTTTTCACACTTAATGGCCATTGCAGCATCTCCACAATCTAAGTTCAGATATTTGGCGATTGGTTCCTATGGATGACGGTTGCAGTGTCCCGGGGTCATGTGATTCCCCATTTGCAACCTTCTGGCAAGAAAAATCAATGGGGAAGCCGGATTCACTTAATAACTGTTAGTAACTTAACAATGACATTCATTTGCTTAACGATGGCAAGAACGGTTGTAAAATGGGGCAAAACTTGACTCTCTCACTTAGCAAGAGAAATATTGGGCTCAATTGCTTTAAGTCGAGGACTCTCTGTACAGGTAGTCCTCAACTTACAACCATAATTGAGGCCAAAATTTATGTTGCTAAGTGAAAAATTTGTTAAGTGAGATTTGCTCCATTTTACGACTTTTCTTGCCACAGTTGTTAGCGAATAATTGCATTTGTGAAATTAATAACTGGTTGTTAAGTAAATCTTGATTCCCCATTGACTTTGCTTGTCAGGAGGTCACAAAAGCTGATCGCATGATCTTGGGACACTGCAACAGTCATAAACATGAACCAGTTGCCAAGCATCTGAATTTTGATCACATGACCATAGGGATGCCATAAAGGTTGTAAGTGTGAAAAATGGTCGTAAGTCACATTTTTCAGTGCCGTTGTAACTTTGAATGGTCACCTAAATGAACTGCTGTAAGTGGAGGACTATCTGTAGTCTTGTGTGAGAAGCATTCAGCAAGTTGTGGGCTATAACATAGTTTCCTGTATCTCTTTCCTAGATTACTACATGTCCGGAACGGCAACTGTAAATATCACTTGGGAGAAGAAACCTTCAAATTAGCACAATCTTACATGGAAAAACTCGCCCAGCACGGCCAGCAAGCCAACAAGGCTGCCCTCTACGGAGAGCTGTGTGCTCTGCTCTTTGCAAAGAGTCATTACGATGAGGTGAGTCTGAAAAACGGGCAGGTGCTTTCTCTCCAAGCGAGACTCGGCTTTGAATTAACTGAGCAACAGTGCACAGCAGATAGAAACATGCTCCGGTGATTTTGCAGCAAGATTCTCATGTGATGCCAACAGTACTTGGGTAAAGTTAGCCTTCTTCCCAGGTTTAAGTGTTAAGATCTGCAAGAACACCAGGGTTGTTTTGACTGTAATATGGCCTGGTTGGTAGGAACCAGTTGGAAATAGATACTTGCTGGCTGTACACCTTAGCCAATACTCCTTGGCCTCAGGCAGGCTGTTCCCACCATCCAGCCAGAGCTGAAGAATTTTCTTGGATGAGAAAGAAGAAAACATGAAAGTCCAGTTGCCTCCCGAAAAAGCACCTTTTGGAAACCATGACTTGGATGACTGAGAATCTCTACAGACTCTTAGTAACCAATGATTTTTCCACTTTTGATGTATGTCCCCATAGGCTTACAAATGGTGTATAGAAGCAATGAAGGAGATCTCGATTGGTTTGCCTGTAAAAGTAGTTGTGGATGTTTTACGACAAGCCTCAAAGGTAAGTTGAACAGTTATTTATGTGCTGCTGAGGACAACAGGAAATCAGACCGTTTTTCTTGAGGTTAGCGCCCAAGAGAACCAGAGTTCTTGAGAGAAAAATAAATCTTTGCAAAACTCATAAAACTCATAAAGGCGGAGGGAAAAATACAGGTAGTCCTCAACTTAACGACCACAATTGAGCGGAAATATTTATGTTTGCTAAACGAGACATTAGTTAAATGAATTTTTCCCCATTTTATGACATTTCTTGCCATAGTTGTTAAGTGAATCACTGCAGTTAAGTTAGTAACATAGCTGTTAGGTGAATCTGTTTTCCCATTGACTGTGCTTGTCAGAAGGTCACAAGGTGATCACATGACCAGGGACACTGCAGCCATCATAAATATGAGTCAGTTGCCAAGCCTGTGAATTCTAATCACTTGACCGTGGGGATGCTCCTAAGGGTGAAAAACGATCATAAGTCGTTTTTTTTTCAGTGCCACTGTCACTTTGAGCGGTCACTAAATGAACCGTTGTAACTTGAGGACTACCTGTACCTAAACATTGGCCCTCTGCTTACACACTCTGTAGTTGAGATTGCAGGTTGTGTTTTGGGTCCTCCTTCGAGGTGTGGGGTGTGGCAGCAAGAAGACAGGATGGTCCTTTGAAGATACATGCAGCCTTAATTTCTTCCATCTGTTTTAGGCATGTGTTGTGAAACGTGAATTTAAGAAAGCCGAGCAGTTGATAAAACACGCAGTATACCTAGCACGGTACGTAAGAGGTCTCTTGAAATGCTACAACAGGGATCCCCAACCTTTTCGACGCCGCGGCCCGGTTCCGGCGTCAGCTGGGCGCCGCGGCCCGGTTCCGGCGTCAGCTGGGCGCCGCCATCTTTTTTTGACGAAAAATTGCTTTTTTTACCAAAAAAAGATGGCGGCGCCCAGCAACCAGCGGCCCGGTAAGGCTTGTTCCGCGGCCCGGTACCGGTCTGCGGACCGGCGGTTGGGGACCCCTGTGCTACAACATGCTCCATCCTTTTGGGAAGATTTTGTGATGTGTTTTTATATTTTTTGTTTTCATCTTTCAGGGAGCATTTTGGAGCCAAACATCCTAAATATTCAGACACTCTACTTGACTATGGATTTTATTTACTCAATGTAGATAACATATGCCAGTCAGTTGCAATTTATCAGGTACGGTTTTGGTTTCATAATTTATCGCAAGGCAGTATGTTATAGCAATAAGCACTTTATAGTGCTTAATACCGCTTTATAGCGCTTTACAGCCCTCTCTAAGAGTCAGTATATTGCCCCCAACAATTTGGATCCTCATTTTACCCATCTCGGAAGGATGGAAGGCTGAGTCGGCCTTGAGCTGGTGGGATTTGAACTGCCAAATTGTAGGCAGCTGTCTGCAGCAGAAGTAGCTTTGCAGTACTGCACTCTAACCGCTGCGCCACAGAGGCTCACATAATCAGAGGTTATGTTACAGTTATCATATGCAATGCTTTCTTCTCCACAAGGTCAGAGAAGAGGCATGCCAAAGTAAAGTCAAAACAGAAAATCATTTAGTTTCTTCAGGCCTAATTTTGAACTTTATCTCAAGTAGAAGCTGGCAATACGATGCAAGACAGAAAAGAGTAAAGAAAAAAAAATATATGAAATAGGGTGAAAACTATACACAGGTAGTCCTCAACATACAACCACAGTAGAGCCGAAAATTTCTGTTACTAAGCAAGGCAGTTGTTAAGTGAGTTTTGCCCCATGTTATGAGCTTTTTTGGGACAGTTGTTAAACTAAGTTGTTAAGTGAATCAGGCACTCATTAAGCAAATCTGGCTTCTGCCATTACTTTGCTTGTTGGAAGCCAGCTGGGATGTTTGCAAATGGTGATCACTTGATGCCAAGACAGTGCAACTGTCATAAATACATGGCAGTTGCTAAGCATCCGAATTCTGATCACGTGATCATGGGGATGCCACAACCGTCAGAAGTGCAAAAAACAACCCTAAATTATTTTTTTCAGCAGTGTTGTAACTTTGAATAGTCACTAACCCAATGGTTGTAAGTCGAGGACTATATATAATGCTCTTGTGCTTTATGCAGCCCTCTTTGCAGTATAGCCAAAAAAATCTGCCCTCAGTTAATTTGCCTTTAAACGTAGCTTGTATCATCTTAGATGAAACCCTAGATTAGAAGTAAATAATACATCAATCAAGGAACTACTAGTTCAGACAAACAAGGGGGACAGTAAACAAGAGACCAGTCAAGAGCCACCCACAACAACCTCACCGACATTGACAGGGCCAGCACTGTATATAAAATGAGAGGAATCCCCACTAGCATCAATGATGTTACCTAATTAGGTCATGAACCATCTGCAAAAAAACCACCAAGCTCAGAGAGCACCAAGCACCCCACATTTTAAAATAAATCATATAGTAGGTACCTACCTTTCTGACCAGAGGATGAAAAAGAAAAGAGTAAGGGGATTATTATAGCTTCACCTTTCTTTCCACTGTTACCTCTGAGGGAATACTTGAACCTAGCCAGTTCCATTGGAATGTTCCAAGTAAGGCGGTCTTATCCCAAACTTGAAACAATTTTCCTTTTTCTCAGTCTTACGTGCTTAGTTAAGGCGATGGCATTTAGGAAGTCCCTACTATATCTATGGAGATTCTCTGTCATCCAGGTCCTAGTTTTGTCCCAAGGGTGCTTTTTTTCAAGAAGCGACTGGACTTGTTTGTTTTTCTTCGAAGACGCTTTGCTTTTCATCCAAGAAGCTTCTTCAACAGTTACCTTTTGTAAAAGCACCTCTCGGGCAAGTCCCTACTGTGTTAAAACATGCTGTACAAGAATGTAACCAACCCTAAGGTAATGGGCAGGAAGATTCTGTTTGCAGCTAATCTGATGTTAGATATGTAAAAAAATAGTTTTGACTGCAAATTGAGTTACTAAGGCCTAGATTATTATTATTATTATTATTATTATTATTTTTGCACAAATCATTTCAGACAGCCTTGGACATCAGACAGTCGGTGTTTGGCGGCAAAAACATCCATGTAGCTACAGCTCATGAAGATCTGGCATACTCTTCTTACGTTCACCAATACAGTTCGGGAAAATTTGATAATGCACTGTGAGTACTGTATTCATTTAGGGCCCAAATGATTTTGTTCTTTATTTCAAAGTCCATTCTGATGTTAGAAAAGTACGTTTTGCTGAGATGGTAAATTTCAGAATTCATCTCACCCTTTTGCCAGAACGACAGATGATTTCTCTCTTTTTCCTTTGTAAATAAGAAGTTAAAAAAATACTCGGTAGCCATTTGTTTTTGTTTTTTTGTTTTTAGTTTTTGAAATATTCTGCTGTAGAGGTAGTACTCAACTTACAACTATTCTTTTAGCAACCATTCATGACAGTTTTTCACAGTTATAATCTTTCCAGCATCCCCATAATAATCATGTGATCAAAATTCGGATGCTTGGCAACTGATTCAGATTTATGACAGTTGCAGTACCACAGGATCCCCTTTTGCAACCTTCTGACAAGCAAAGTCAGTGACGAAACCAGATTCACTTAACAACCATTTTACTAACTTAACAAATGCGACGATTCACTTAAACAATTGAGGCAAGAAAGGTTGTAACATGGGGCAAAATTAACTTAACAAATGTTTCACTTAACAAGATAAATTTTGGGTTCAATTGTGGTGGTAAGTTGAGGACTACCTGTATTTACAACTGTTGCAGCATTCCTGGGTCACATCATCAGCCTTTTGTGACCATCCCAGACAGCTCCTGGCAAACAAAGCCAAAGGGAGAAGTCTGACCCACTTAACCACGGCACTGATTTGCTTAACAACTATGGCAAAAAGTTCGCAAAAGCCAGGAATGACTCACTTAACAATTGCCTTCTCTAGCAGTGGAAATTCTTGTCCCAATTGTGGTCCTAAGTTGAGGACTCTCTGTAAAACAGAACCAGGCCATTCATATTTTAAAATAAGTACAGATAGTCCTCAACCACAATTGAGCCCAGAATTTATGTTGCTATGTGAAAAATTGGTTCAGTGAGTTATGCTCCATTTTGTGACTTTTCTTCTGACAAGCTCAGTCCATGGGGAAGCCACAGTCACTTAACTGTGTCACTGCGGTGATTAATTTAACATCTGTGACAAGAAAGGACACAAAATGGGGCCAAATTCATTTTAACTTCTCTCTCAGCAACAGAAATGTTGGGCTCAATTGTGACCGAATGTCCAGGACTACCTGTACACCATCTGGAGGTCTTCCCAGATTCACAGCTCTGTGAATCTTAAAGATCCTTTATGGCATGGGGCCAGGGTATCCAAGAACCACCTTACCCCAATGGGACTAGCCTGCCCCACTTGTTCCAGCAGAAAGGGCCTACTTTGGACCCCATCAACCCAAGAATTTCAGCTGGCAGGGTCCAGGAGAAGAGCCCTTTTGGCTGTGGCCCCGCCCTTCAGCTTGGCTTTTAGCTTTTCTATTTAATTCTTCTAATGTTAATTGCTTTGTATTGTTTTTTTTTTTTTTAACTTAAAAAAAAAACTTTTTATTATACTGTGAGTTGCCCAGAGTCGCTTTATCAGTGAGATAAAGCGACAGTAATAAATAAATGTCCGTAGTAGCTAGGAGGCATTTACACAACTCTGTCTGGTATACCAGTTGCGCCCTTTCTCAAATCAGGGAGTCCTTCAGATAATTACTCATGCCCTAGTCACATTGCAGCATGACTACTGCAATGTCTCTACATGGGGCAGCCCTTGAAGACCATCTGGAAGCTTCAACTGGTCCAGAAGGCAGGCAATGATGGGGATGTCCCTATACAAACTTCTGCTTAATGTGCTGAATTGGTTGCTAGTTTGCTTCTGGGCCCCATTCCAGATGATTCCATAAGTGGCATAGTTTCTCAACCGTGGCCGCTTTAAAATGGGTGGACTTCAACTCCCAGAATTCCCCAGCCAGCTTTAGGTTGAGAAACACTGGCCAAGTGAGTGAAAGGAATAAGAGAGGGGAGGACACACTGCTGTTTTCCACCATCAGGACACACATTCCTTGTTTCAAGGGGGAAAGTTGTGTCTTTTCACCAAATCACACAGATGGGCTAACAAAGTTCCAGGATAAGGACCAGGAGCTCAAGTTTTCCTCTTTGCTTCTTTATGATCTTTTAGATTCCATGCAGAACGTGCAATTGGCATCATCACCCACATTCTCCCAGAAGATCATCTCCTCCTCGCCTCCTCCAAAAGAGTTAAAGGTATTATCTGCCAGCTGGGTTCAGCTGCCATGGGAAGAAAGCGTGGTCTGCCGTCCCCGGCCTCGTTTCGCCCTCGGAGCCTTGTTATCGGCTGCAGAGGGCTTTCCGGAAGAGTCTCTGATGGCAAAATGGAGGCCGGGGCATCACACATGTCAATCTGGACCTCCTTTCTTGGCTGCAGAGGCCTTTTCTGAAGGCCTCTGACGGAGAAACAGAGGACGGGGGCGACTCCCACAAGCGGCGGCAAGCGGCCATAAAAGAAATGGGCTGGCAGCAGGCTCCTGCTGGGCGGGGCTGTCGGTGCTGCTGCTGCAAGGTGAGTCCGTGGAAGATGCCCCCCCCCACCACCCCGAAAATAAGAACTCGTGCCAGAAGAAAGGCCGCGACACTGAGACAAAACTCATTGAACAACTCGCTTTGCAACATAAATTTAGGGCTCCATTGTGGTCGTACGTCGAGGACTTGTAATATTACAGTTGTCTGCACAAAATAGAGGGGATCTTATTGTGGTTAGCTAGAGGACTTTCTAACTATCTGCAATCAGGAAGCAGTCGGGAGGATTCCACATCATTTTGAGACTATTTACTTGGGTTCCATCCATTTATTAAGGTTGCATCTCTTCCACACTTACCTGGCAAAGAGATTCCTTGAATCCGATGCCTCTCCGATGTCTTGGTTCTACAACTCCCGGAATTCCTAGCCTGAAGTTCTAATGCCCACCAGATTGGAAATGGTTGGATGAAATGCAATAGAAATGTGTTCTCTGTAAGGTAGTCCCTCAGCATACAACTGTTGGCTTAGAAACCATGTTACAGTGCCACTGAATAGAGTGACTTTCAACCGATCCTCACACTTGCATCCCTGTGGCCACATGATAAAAATTCGGACACTTGGCAACCAACAGGTATTTACAACGGTTGCAGCATCCCGGGGTCCTGTAATCGCCATTTGTGACCATCACAGCCAACTTCCAGCAGGCAAAATCAATGAGGGAGGAGCTGGATTCGCTTAACAACCGCATGTTTCACTTAATGCACCAATTCGCTTAACAACCAGGGCAATAAAGGTTTAAAATTGGGTGCGATTCACTTAATGACTGCCTTGCTTACCAATGGAAATTCTGGTCCCAGGTGTGGTCGTAGGTCAAGGGGGACCTGTAGTGGCATTCCTTATAATTGGTGTGGGAAGGGCTTGGGAGATTAATTGCAAGTCTAAATTGATACCGTTAGACAGAAGATTGGAAAAGTCACAGCAGAGGCAAATCTACTTGAACAGCAGCTTAACCTGAGGTTCCTTGTCTTGTTGGCTGGCAAGATAAAACAGCTGAAAAAACTTCTTTGTCTTGATTCCAGAAGATGACTTTTAGACCATGGTCATCTTCACTAGCCAGATACCTTTTAATATCTTTTATTAATCGGTGGTGGCACAGCATTGCAGGCTAATTCTGCTGACCGCCAGCAGTTCGATTCTGAGCGGCTCAAGGTTGACTCAACCTTCCGTCCTTCCAAAGTTGGTAAAATGAGGAGCCAGTTTGTTGGGGGGCAAGAGGCTGACTCTGTAAACTGCTTAGAAAGCGCTGTAAAGCACTGTGAGGCAGTATATAAGTCTGTGCTTTTTGCTGATCCTTTTTTTTGTCCGTCCCCCCCCCTTTTAAAGCGCTTATCTTGGAGGAGATCGCAATCGACTGCCACAATAAGGAAACGGAGCAGAGGCTGCTCCAAGAAGCTCACGACCTGCACCTCTCCTCTCTCCAGCTGGCCAAGAAAGCGTTTGGGGAGTTCAATGTTCAGACAGCAAAACACTATGGCAACCTTGGCCGACTGTATCAGTCAATGAGGAAATTTAAGGTAAATCCAGCTTTCTCAGGGCGGTGGGCAGGAATATCACTAAAAAGGGCATTTTGTCACAGCACAATACAAGTAGTCTTCGACTTATGACTGGTTTTGGGCAAAAACATCGTAAATTGCAGCCACCCGGGATGCTGCAAAACAGCCATACATGCGGGCTGGTTGCCAAAAGCTCGAAATACAGTAATACGCTTGGGGACAGGGTGCGGCAGAGGGGGAAGCGGTGTGTTAACTTCAAAACCAGGTCACAAGCCGTTTTTGAAGAGTCCATCATAACTTCGAATAGTGGCTAAGTCGTAAGTTGAGAACTACTTGTATTTTCTTTGAAATGTATTACTTTGTAATAATAATTGCTAATTAATTTTGTATCGCCAAAATTACTAAACTTTACTCTTCACGCTACAACGACAGGTTATAAAGAAGACCATTGGTTTGATGCTCAAGTTTTCTGTATTCGTTGCCTTTTTTAATTAAGCAGCATGAAAATAAATAACTTTTACTTTATTTTGAGCCTTCCTATTTATTTATTTTTATTACATACGTTTTTATGGCTCCAAAATAAGTGAGACTTGTTAATATGATACTAGAATAAGTCCGCTCTATTCCAGATAGTCCTTGACTTACGACAACAATTGAGCCCAAAATTTCTGTTGCTAAATGAGACATGCAGTTGTAAGTGAAAAACAGTCATGTCGCTTTTTTTTGGTGCCATTATGACCTCGAACGGTCACTAAACGAATGGTTGTAAGTTGAGGACTATCTGTATGTAGAAGTAAGGCAGGTGTATCACTGAAACGGCCTTATGGAGGTGGAGAGAAGGAAGTAGGTATATTAGATATTTTTATGACCGCTACTGTTGCTTCCAATCAAGATTTAGACAAGAACTTTTAATTTAAACAAGAACTTTTTTCAGCATTCCGGAGAATAGTAGGTTCAAATTCAGCCACACAACCACTTCTTCCAAATTATCTCATTCCATCTCAAAATTCTTTGGTCAGTCAGTTCTCCATGTGCCCTCTTGTCCGAAAAGTCTCAAGTTTGCCTTTTTGTTTTAGATTTTTAAGAACCTTAGCTTGTATTCTCAAGCAGGCAGAAACACTTACTTGGGTTGGATGATAAAAAAAATTGCCATAATGATTCCTAAGCCACCATTTTGGCTATTATTGCAGGAAGCAGAAGAGATGCACATCAAAGCAATTCAGATCAAGGAGCAGCTGCTGGGTCAAGAAGATTATGAAGTCGCTCTTTCAGTGGGACACCTCGCCTCGCTCTACAACTACGACATGAATCAGTACGAAAACGCTGAGAAGCTTTATTTGAGATCCATCGCAATTGGTGGGTCAATTCTTTAACTGTTCATGGGAAGGGGGGGCGATCAGGGGCACTGTGGTCCCCTTGAGCCTCATTTATAGAAAATTGTTAGACAAATAGACAGGTGGATGGATAATTGGTAGGTGTGGGAGGATGAGTGGTAAAGATAGATAGATTAGATACATACATACATACATACATACATACATACATACATTGATTTTTATATCCAGTTCAAGCAAGTCTGTAGGGAGATCCTCCTGACCACTTAGCTCAGGGGTGTCAAACTCGAAAAAGTGCTTAAATCTGGCCCGCGAGGCCAGCCTGGAAATAGCAAAGCCCCCCAATGCCCCATTTTGGTCAGCCAAGTGCTGCAGGAGGCTGTCCAGCCCATCTTCCCTCTTACCACCACCCCTGGCCGGCCCGCACAGGAGAACTACAATGCTGATCTGGCCCTCAAAGACATCCATTTTGACACCCCTGACTTAGCTTCTCCTGGTCATTGTGTTTTCAAGCATTTAAAGTAAGATCCCAGATTTATAATTTAGACCTACATTATTAACAGGATAATCATTGGATGTAATTAAGGTAATTAATTAATGTAAATTCCCTTTGAAGAAACAGTTAAGCTTTTTTGTAGTTGTTGGAGATGATGACATCTTCCCAGAAAAAGAAACTTTGGAGTTCTTCCAAGATATCTCCCCCCCCCTCCAAAAAAAAATGGATTCTGTTTATAAGTCCAAACTTCTTTGGAAGGATCTGAAGAGCTCCGTTTCTAGAACCATTTATTCATACTCCCCCAAAAAAATATTCTATAATTTTAAAATCCAGAAATCACATTTTAATATGGCAGCCTTTAATATTGTTCTTGGCTTTCCGATTTTGTTGTTTTAGGAAAAAAGCTTTTTGGGGAAGGTTACAGCGGACTAGAATATGACTACAGGGGCCTCATTAAACTGTACAACTCCATTGGCAATTACGAGAAAGTATTTGAATACCACAACATCTTAGCCAACTGGAACCGATTGAGGGATCGGCAGTTTTCAGTCACAGATGCCCTGGAGGATGTAAGCACCAGTCCTCAATCAACTGAACAGGTTGTCCAGTCTTTCCTGATGTCTCAGACCGTCGAAGGACCCATTTGCTAAGGAACTTGGTCAATTTTACCAATTCTTGTTTCATTCTTCGTTTTCCCCCAGATTTACACGGGAAAAGTCATACTGTGAAATTCGAAACCATATATATATATATATTTCTTTTTCCCCTCCTTTCCCGGAGCTGTTAAAAAAAAATTGCATTGAAACACTGGTCCAGTCCATAAAAATCCCCATTTGGGGGATGACGTCAACTTTTGATGGAGTGACCATGAGCCGGACATGTGCTGAATGCACAAGCATGAGCACAGCATATTTTGTTTGGGTTCAAGGTGCGTGCGTGTGTAATCTATGTGGTTCACAAACACGTACACACAAGCATGTACACGTGGGGGGAAAAAAGATCTCTAATAATCTCTAATTTTTTTTGTTCTAAAAAAAAAAAGCCACTTTACAAGAAATCGCTGCAAAGACTAGAGAGAAATAAAACCATTTAACAGTTTTTAAAGAGTTGCATTCTTAATTGAGAAAAGAGGGTGGCAGGATTATTTTCTTTCTACAGTAAACAAAAGAGTTTTATTCAGTATTAGGGCCTGCAGAATCTGGATGCAAAGGGGAAAAGTAGGATCAGGACTTGTGTCCAGACAGACACCTAGCTTCTGTTGGGGGAATATCTTGTCCTGGGCTCACGCAGCAATGGCAATCTGCCGTTGACCCCACAGTGCCAGAAATAGATGGCTTAAGAATTTCCTTGCCTGATCAAGCTTGCTCCTAAACCCTTTTTGTCCTCTGCACCCAGATCTACACAGTAGGTTTGATTTTTTAAAAAAAATCATTCAGAAGCAAAAACCTGCACATGTACAAAAAGAATCTGGGAAGTTTTCTCCTTCTCAACTTAAAGCAACAGGAATTTCTTTGGAGAAGGAACACGTGTTTGTGAACAGCTCTTTGGGCCTTTGAGAAGAGGTGTGTAAACTGGACCAATGGGTTCTCACACCATCATGGTGAGAAGTCTCCAAAATATAACCCCTTGGCCTCAACTTGCTTTCTTCTTGTAATATAGGCAAGGTGTTTATTTGGTTTATTCGGTTTTACTTTTCTGTGTGTGACAGGACCAGAATAATTTAAAGTGGACCAGCCTGCCCTTCGAAAAAGAAGTTGTGAAACAGTGCCTTATGTGTACTGTTTCTCATGCTCTCCCGTGTTCCCTTTGACCTGCTGGATTAATTTAATGAAAGGTGCATTTTCAACAATATCCGAGACATGGCAAGACAGAACAGAGAATATATTAGTAGCTTCCACTGTTTTCAGCCATTGCAATGATAATGCCTTTTAAACTATTATGGATACACACTAAATGTTATTTTGCATAAACAAACCTTTTTAAAAACGCTTCTCCATCCTTCCTTTCTGCCTTTTCAAACTAGGCTGTCTCTAAAGACTGTAGCTTGCTTGGGCTAACTTGAGTTGTTTTTCTTCTAAAAGCATCTGGTTTTATTTTATTTTATATCTTTGGAGATGACCATTCCTTTTATACTTTGCAGAGGTCACTGAAATGATATCCAAAGAAGAAGAAAAAAGCACAGCAAGGCAGTCACGGTCTCTCTTGCTTCCCTTTCTGTTTTTAAGCCTCATTATTTTTGTTAACACTGAACAAACAACCACAATGTGATTTCCTTAACTTCATTTTTAAATGCTTGTCGTTTCCTTTTCTTTTTTTTAAGCGTTAATGCCTCTCATTAGCTTGTCTTAATTTGAGGGTGGAGTTGCCTTTTTTTTTTTTAAGATGAACTGTCTTTTAAATGTTGAGGTAATAATTGAAATTTTGAAAGACCTGGGGAGTCTGTGCCCAGTTTGGAACGGAGAAACAAAAAACTTGCTCTTACCTCAGTTTTAAATATGGAGACACTGACATTGTCTCTGTATATTAAAGTATTGGTGGGTAGCCACCCCTATTTTCAGGGGTTTCATAAGCTGCCAGGGAAAGAGCTTTGGCTAGCAGAAAGCACCTCTAGGATTTGGAATGAATTTTATTTACCATTTTAATTTTTTGGGGAGGGGAATGAAAGTTCTGCATGTCTGTTCTTAAAGTCATGGACTCCACAAAGAATAGCAATGAGTGGCTTTGTATATTCCTCTTTATCCTGGATATAGCAATACCATTGGCTTTTAAAGTAGAATATTGCAGGACAGTCCTTTTTGTTTTGAACTAGTGCCTTTTAAGAATTTCTTTCCTTCCTTCCTTCCTTCCTTCCTTCCTTCCTTCCTTCCTTCCTTCCTTCCT
>NW_020716949.1:31776-42061 GCF_900518725.1 Notechis scutatus | reverse complement strand
CCTTCCTTCCTTCCTTCCTTCCTTCCTTCCTTCCTTCCTTCCTTCCTCCCTCCCTCCCTCCCTCCCTCCCTTACCCAGAGGTGGGGTATCTTGTAATTCTTTGATGAAAAATTTGTAAGCAAATTGTATGCGGGGACAGACCAGGGCAAAAACATACTGTACTTAGAAAGAGAATAGACAGTTGGTTCCACGGAGGTTGGCATTTGATTTGGGGGCATGGCGTCTTGAGTTTGGGATCAGTCCCTTGAAAAGGTGGTTGGGAAGTGAACATTAGCAATCAGAAATTCTGCTTTCCTTGGGACTCTGACCAGAAGATTTGGGGTAGCAAGGACATGTGAAAAAAACACACCTCCACCTGGGCTGGTGTCTCTAGTAAGAATTTGCAGATCTTCAGTCCTGTTTGCAGACAGCTATATGGGTGCTCTTAATATTTTAAAACTGTTTTTCCCCCCCAGTCTTATAATAAGATGTGTTTCTAAGAGGTTTAGTATTTTAAGCAGTTGGCTAGTTTGTCTGGAGAGTTGTTGTTTCTTTGTTTGGTTTCTGGATCTTAGGACTTCCCCTGGCCTTTTCAAACTCATTGCTAACTTTTGTCCTTAAGCAGGATGCTCTATCAGAGTGGCAGTGTAAACATTTCACTTTGCTTTATTCCCCATCATAGGTTTTAAAAACATTGCTTCTCCCTCTCCTTCCCCATCTCCTCTCATGCAAAGGCTGTCTGTTTCCTAAATCATGTCGCTTATGTTCTCAGTTGCATTGAGTTGAGGGAAAATTAAATCAATCTAAATCAATTTTTTCGTGCTGGCATGTTGCATCGTCCTAACCATTCCGGCTAACAGGAAGAAGAGAGGAGGACAGTACCCAAAAGAAATATGCCTGGAACACACCATCACCCCTGCTCTGCCCCCATTTGCAGTGAAAACACGGGAAATATTGTCTCCATCTTTAGAGAAAGTTCCCCCCCCCCCCCCCCCACAGAGTTGGTTCATCAGTTGCAGCTCCATCCTCCCAAATTTTTCATTGCAGAATTAGCCAGACCCGTGTTGGTGGCATGTTGTCTGAACTGAGCTCCCAGATGCTGGCTCTTAAGTCCGTTGATTTTGGAAATCATGACACGCTAAATTCTCACAGCCGAATAAAGCCATGCAAAAAGATTCTTGATTTTTCCTAGCCTTCCCGAATTCCTCGAGATTAGACTGCTCCCAATTCTTCTGCTGTTTTCTTGAAAACCTTGCTTTCTCATGGTGACCAGCAAGTTAATTCCAGGGTGCCTCCCTGAGTCTTAGACCAGTCTTTTCCAACTCAGCCTTGTCAAGATCTTTTGGATCACAAGTCCCATCCTCCCCATCGATTATTGCTGGTCACTGGAGGTGAGGATGATGGCGTAATATAAAGCATGTGGAAAATTGGCTGCAGTTGCTTTCTCTTTTCCTAAGTGCAATTAAAACTTGTGGGGGGGGGGCGGACTGGATCGATGGATAGTTTGAACTCCAAATCAGAAAGAGAAACCTGAGAAAACTCGTGAGTTTTAAATCTTTGGCTGTTGGAAAGACAGGACTGGAAATATTGGTGAGCTTTGAGTAATTTCTTTGGTTGGTGTTTTTTGAGTTGGGGTTATCCTTCCCATGCCAGTTCAAGTATAGATGTTGCCAATGATATAAATGTTTATTTTTCTAATCCATATCATTTGTTTTACATCATGGGTGGATTTTGGAACATGAGAATATGTTTTATCACTAAAGTAGAAGATCCAAATTCCATTCCTCAGTGAATCATGGACAGTGGCACCACAATGAGCCAGTTGTGAAGTTTGGTGTACAGTATTTGCAAGGAATTATTTATCTAATCTGTTCCCCCATCCCAGTAGTTAATTTAACAACATATCTTATTTTTCCCCGATCCCTTTGCCTTCACCTACCCAGAAATCCCAATAAGCTGTTATTTAGATCAGGGGAATCTCCAAACGGGGCAACCTTAACACTTGTGGACTTCAACGCCCAGAATTCCTCATGGCTAGCTGGGGAGTTCTGGGAGTTGAAGTCCACATGTCTTTTGCCAAGTTTGGAGACTCCCTGAGTTTGGAGAGCTACTGGGAGCAGAAAAAGAAGAATTCTTGTGTAGTCAGAGTGTAGGTCTTATTTCAGAGTCACTTTTGAACACTGCCAGCATGCCATGGTACCCACTGAAAAAGAGAGCGAAGGGCAAACTCTACGTGATTGTGCTGAACTACACCGAACTTCAGGTGTGTTGCTCTTAATGAAAGTCCGAGAGGGTACAGGGGTATTCAAGTCTAGGCCAATTAAACTGTTGCACACGGAGAAACTCCAGTTGTTGTTGCACCCTTGGGAAGTTGGGTTTGTGGTCATTCCTTTTTTTCACCGTTCTCCTTACTCTTGAGAGCTTGTGTTGCGAAATAATTTTGCACAGTTGTGTGAAGCGCTTTGATTAGGGTTTCGTCAAAATTGTAATAAATATATGAGGATGCACCCGTGCGAGCAAAGTGTTCTGTTCCCCAGGAGTGAAATAGGAAATATTTACTCTTTCCTTTGCTTGGGATTTTTGGCGTTCTGAAAACTCATTTTGGACTTCCAATTCTTTGCCCGTTTGATCAGGATTGTGATGGGCATTAGGGAAACTAGCGGAGCAGAGGCTTAAAATCTGACACAGATATGACATGTTGCTATTATTATAGGTTCTTTTCCTCTTCCTTCCATAAAATTATAATTATTGCAGAATTTTTCCCACAGAGCTGCTCGCAGCTGCTTTAAAGAATTAAATGGCTCTTGAAAGAACCTTTCGGGTATATAGGGCTTGTTCAGAGGCGATGCATTCGTTTAATTTCTCTTTCATTTTGGCCTTCTGTTGAAGTTTGGCTGGAGGTGATGAAACAAGAGAATGGGAGAATCCAGCTTGTCCAGTCTACTTTCTTCATAGTATCTTAGTTAAGCAAAGACTGCTACCCTAACTATACACTTGTTTTATACACAACACAATTCCTTTGTGAATTTTGAGGAGTTGGTGGAGGGATGCTTTAGCCAGGCAGCCAGGATAGGAACAATCACCTCAGTTGCAATCCCTGGATTAAGTCGTTTCTGGATTTAAGCTGTTGGTTTCTGTGGAAAACGATTTGTGAGCCTAGAATGTTGTGTTTACTTTTGGTGGATATCTACAGGGCAGAGTTCACACAAGAGGTGGTTTAGGATCCATTCCCCACCCCACCCCCTTTCAGGTGCATTGATGGATCTGGAACCAAGTTGTTGCGGTTTGAGGTGACGGTTTTAAAAATTCTCTCCTGTTCCCAAGGATGCAAATTGCTTCGTGGCTTGTACATGGTAGGGAACCCTTGACCCCAGGACAATATAGTTTGAACTTGTCCGCTTCTGTACACAAAGGACACAATCTAGCCAAAGTGGAAGACTCCTTCAGACCGTTTGGAGTCTCTCACCAAAACCCAAGGGGGCTTGTAAAATTGCCCCAAAGTTATCTTCTGTAATTGACCAGATTTATTGAAATGCATCCTGAAAGCACCATTGCTATTTTCTTTGCAGCGTGTCTAAACTCCGTGTGATGGCGTGACTTTGCCTCTCCCCCCCCCCCCCCCCCCCTTTTTCTGTCCTTCCCCCCCACACCCTCCCCCCCTAGTCCCGTCCCAACTGAGTTTTTTTAGGACAGATAAAATTACTGGCTGTAGAAAGAGGAGGAGGTGTTGGAAGAGCGGCGAGCTCCCTCTCCTTCGGACCACGCCCTTTTTAGTACCAGCAATGACGTTTTGCTCTCCGTGCAGGTCAGAAATCGATCTTGTACCACGGGGTGAATTGGGGGGTAGGTGGGAAACGACGGCACTTAGCAGTTGGTAACTTCTTTCACGTGCCTCCTAGAGCGACCGTAGACTTCAGAGTGGGTTCAGGAGAATTGCTGCAGACCTCGGGTAACCCCAAGACCTCTGCTTCCCCAGTGGAAGGAGTCGGGATTTCATCTGGGCCGCTAAGAAGAGCCCCTGAAAATAGAGCCAACCGCTTGAAGGAATCGTTCGATCCCTTCCGATCACCAAACTCAAAAAGTGGTATCTTTCTTAAAAGCTCTTTTATTTTTTTCCCCCCGCCTGAAAAAATAAATAAATCACAATATAAAAGCTGCTTGGATTAACTGCAGAGAGGGGGGCTACCTTCACCTTGTCTGCAGCAATTCCTCTGAATTGTGTGTTGTTGTTTTTTAAAAGCGTGCACAGCCTTCGTGCCTTTTCGTTGGACGCTGAAGCCACTCTAAATTTGGTGCCTTCCACGTGGATTGGACCACCGTTCCCATCACTCCCAGTTTAAAAAAAAAAAAAAAACAGCACCCAGTTAGATGCTGAAGAATTTTTTTTTCTTTGTGGTCAAAGCTGCCCCATTACTGGACATGGAGGAGAGGAACCGAGATACAATAAATTTTGGTCGTGTTTCTTAGCTTCAACATTCAAACCTGAATGTCTGTTGTGCTTGTTAACGGCTGTTTCTTTTTTTCTTTTTCTTTCTTTTTTTTAATTTTTGTTGGTTTTGGGTTGTGACACAAGTTTGATCCTGTGGCAGGGTTTGCCTCTTGGCCTTGGGGAGGAATAAACCATGGGCTCCTTCGTCCTGTTGCGTTGTAGAGAAAGGGGGTGAAGGCGCTGGTCACCTGGCGAAAATGGGCTTTTGCAGTAGGCTTCCTTTTGGACAGTAAAGGGGATCTGTGCATTTTGTCTCCCCCTCCCCAAACTCAGGAATGTTTTTTTAAGGCAGCGAAGCCCACCTCCCTTTTCCATGAAACCCCACCCTTTCCGGATTCCCGTTAGCAAATACAGTACTATCACGGCAATTTGTAGGTATCTTAAATAGCATGAAGCGGCCTTAGTGCGTTGTTTTTAAGTGCAGATTTCTTTGGTTTGAAGACATTAAAAAAAATAAGATGGAAAAAAATATATATGCTATATAAATATATAGAGATATCTAGAAACTTGGTGTTTTGACATCCAGGTTTTTCAGTGTTGGATCGCTAACCCTCACAGGTACCATGTGTGTAAACCATCCCACCGCTTCCTTTGTATGCATATTCCTTGATATGAGCTATGTTGCCATGAAAATAAGATTTTAAAAGAGGGAAAACTTTAGCATTATTTCTTGGGGTGGGGTGGGGGCGAATGGATGAGCTTTTATTTTTTATTTAATATTACCAGTTTCAGTACTCGTTTATTTTTTAATACTCCATGGATCTTAACAAGGGGATTAAAATATGTACATATATTAAGCAGAAACTGTCTTATCAGCAATGTTGTTGGCAGCAAACCAGCCGAAAGCTGAGTCACACCACCCAGTGTCTCTTAAATCCGAATCCTTTCACCTTTTCTGTGCCACTGTTACTTATATGAAGGCGTTTTGGATCACCCGTGGCCATCCCATGTTCCTCTTTTGTATCTGATACCATGCCAGACCGCCCGTGCTTGAATTTTATTCTTTGTACACATCCACCAATCCCGAGTATGTTTGTAACCAACATTGTGATATTCTGTAATTGTATTGCTAAAATGAACTATTGACTTAATAAATATAGTGTTCCTGCAAGCGTGTGGGTGTAATATTTGACAGATTTAGAAAGACGGCGATAGAAAATAGGATCTATGTAGCTCACGGTTGAACCAAAACTACATAGGAAGTGGATTTTGGGATATTTTGCGAAATGTCTGCAAAAGCCATAAGTCTGAGGGCTTTCAGAAATTCAAAAGAGTCGAATTAAAGTTATCCAACAATATGATTTCTTATTTAATGAACTTTTTTTTAAAAAAAGCTGCTGGTCCGTCTTTAATAGAGATTTGATGATGAAGAACTGGCTGTTTCTTCATTGGTAGTAACAGAAAGTGCATCGGATACATCGCAAGTGGCACAGTGTTGCTCCATAACTTCCTTGCCTTGGGTCATTGAGCACCTGATGGGACAATATGAAGATGTCTGTGAATTGTGAACGAGAGATCGTTGTATACCTCACTGGGATATTGGAATATTGCACCCAGTCCTGGTCGCTGTGATACAGAAAAAAATGCTGAGAAAAGCGTGCAGAGAATAGCAACAAACATGATGAAGGGTCTGGACTGGAAGCTAAATCGTATGGTGAACGGTTCAGGGAGCAAGGTCAATCTTAACCTCATGAACCAGAATAACAATATCAAGAATTGGAAGGGATCTTGGAGGTCTTCCAGTCCAACCCCCAGTGTTGGAGCATCCACAACTTCTGGAGGCAAGTTTGATTGTTGTTCTAACTATTGGGAAATTTCTCCTTGGTTGCTTCTCTCCTTGGTTTGTTTCCATCCGTTGCTTCTTGTCCTGCCCTCAGGTGTTTTGGAGAATAGCTTGACTCCCTCTTCTTTGGGGCAACCCCAGTCCTCCTTTTCATTAGACTAGACATACCCAATTCCTGCAAAGGTTCTTCGTATGTTTTAGCCTCCTAAAACATCCCCTTCTTTGGTCTTCTCTGCACTCTTTTCTAGAATCTCAACATCTTTTTTATATCGTGGCAAGCAGAACTGGATGCAGTATTCCAAATGTGGTCTTACCAAGGCATTATAGATTAGCATTAATACACATGACCTTGGTATCTGACTTCAATGCCTAAGGCAGGACTAGATCTCGCTGTCTCCCGGTGATTGGCCCAAAGACACCCAGTCAGCTTTCATGCCTAAAACAGGACTAGAACTCGCCATTTCCCGGTAATTGACCCAAAGTCACCCAGCCAGCTTTCATGCTTAAGACATTACTAGAACTCACTGTCTCCTAGTGATTGGCCCAGAGTCACACAGATGGCTTTCTTGCCTTAAGGCGTGACTAGAATTCACTCGTCTCCTAGCGATTGGCCCCAAAAGTCACCCAGTCAACTTGCATGCTTAATTCAGGATTCGAACTCGTGATCTTCCCCACTTTCTAGCCTGATGCCTTAACCACCGGACAAAACAATTCTCTTAATCCTCTACCTTTCTGCAGGCATGTTTTTCCCTTCTGGGAATCCACAGCTTTCTGGCAGTGAGTACGAATATTCTTTGCCTTCTTGAATCTTCATGCCACAAATGGTGAGTCTCCACCTATCACGCAGCTTTGCCAATTTTTTATTACCTGGCTGGCTGGCCATGTCGGCGTACTCCAAGTGGCAGTAGACTTTCTACAATTCAACCACAGGAAGAGAGGCACAGGGCAGTGGCTGATGGGTAATGGGGTGCAGTTTTTGAGGGAGCACGGCTAAGGGAACCTCTTTTAAGGAACGTGGGGAGTGCTTCCTATTTTTATTTATTACTATCGCCATCCTAAATCTTAGCATATTTTCATGTAAAATACTTTCGTTTCATGGATTGGAAAACTGCATTGCGGCGCTCAAAAGAATTGCAGATTTCAACTGTTTCTAAAGCTGGTTCGCATACAGGTAGTCCTTGACTTACAACCGTTCATTTAGGGACAGTTTGAAGTTATAACAGCACTGAAAAAAAGTGACTTAGGGAGATTTCAGAGTTGCCTTGAGTTCCCCCCTTCAAACTATGCCATAGTTCATTTAACCATGATTTGTGAAACAAACCACAACTGGCTGGGTTTGTCTAACTGATATTTATATTTATAACAACTGGGCCAAAACTAATAGTTTTCAACTTTGGTGTAAGTTTGACTTACAACTTTTCATGTTGCAACTGTTCAAAGTTACAACGGCTGTGAAAAAATGACTTATGACTGGTCCTCACACTTATAACGGTTGCGAAATTCAGGCACTTGGCCACAAGCCTATATTGATAGCAATAGCAATTACACTTAGACTTGTATACCGTTTCACAGTGCTTTTACAGCCCTCTCTAAGCGGTTTATAGAGTCAGCCTCTTTCCCCCAACAATCTGGCTCCTCATTTGACCAACCTCGGAAGGACGGAAGGCTGAGTCAACCTGGAGCCTGGTGAGATTTGAACTGCCAAATTGCAGGCAGCTGGCAGCCAGCAGAAGTAGCCTGCAGTACTGCACACTAACCACTGAGCCGCCGAGGTTCATTTATGATGGTTGAAGTGTCCTAGGGTTACATAATCATCACTTGCAATGTGATGATTTCCAGACACATTCTGAGAAGCAAAGTCAGTGGAGAAGTCAGATTCACTTAACAACTGGATGATTCATTTAACAACTGCGGAGACTCCTTTTAACAACCGTTGCCAGAAAGGTCATAAAACGGGGCAAAACTCGGCGAGGAAGCTAGATTTACCTTACAATGCAAACACATGAGCTGTTTAACAACTGCAGTGATTTATTTTAAACAACGGTTGCCAGAAAGGGGCAGAACTCAACAATTGTCTTGCTTAGCAATAGAAATTTTGCTCTCAATTGTGGTCGTAAGTCAAGGACTACCTGTATCTCCTTCCTTCAACTCAGAAATTACAAGATAGCTACCATTTAGGTGGAAAACCAACAGTTTGGGGTAGAGTCCCTTTGATATACGTTAAAAGAGCAGCCCATTCAGCTCCAGAGATTACTAAATAAGCATTTTACTAAACTTGGCCAGCTTAAATGTCGCTTCTTTGAAAAAATCAAGGATGGTTCCAACTCAAACTTCCTGAGTGATGTGAGAAAACGATAAAAAGAGTGTCTCTAGGCTTACTGGCCAGGTCAAAAAAAAGTCAAAATGGTTGCAAGCACCCGATGGCAGCCCCGCACCCTTTCCCCCCCAGGTGTGATGCACATCGAAACAGACGTGGTTTCGGTGGCATTGGCTTTGGCCCAAGGGTGGGATTCAAAAATCGCAGCAACTGGTTTACTGCACGGTTGCTGGGTGGGCGTGGCCATGGTGGGCGTGGCCTACCAGAACTTCCGGGAGGGGGCGATTTTTGCCTTCCCCTCAGTCCAGAGGCTTCCCTCGGGCCTCTGGGAGGGTGAAAACAGCCCCCCCCCAGGGTCTGTAGGCCCTCTGGACCATTTCCGGACTTCCTGAAGGCCCATTTTCCCGCCTCCCAGAGCCTCTTGCACAGACCGTGCGCTGACCTGCATCCAAAAAAGGGGTTGGTGGAGATTCCAGGGAGGGGAGGGGAGGGGTGGGCGAGGCCAGCCCGTCGGTCCGACTCATAAAATTCAACGTCAACTCATAATATATTTCTATGGTCCTTTTTTAGAGTTGCCAACTGGTTTGGCGAACCAGATGTCAATTTAACTTCCGGTTTTTGCTCAAACCGATCTGAACCGGCTGAATCCCACCCACCCTGCTTTGGCCCCTCCCATCTGACTTTTGGGAAATCCCCTTCAAGACCCCCTCTGGTGAACCAAGGAAGAGGTGAAAATAGGACAGGCCGGATGCATCCCCCCCCCCCCCCGGGGTGGCCTTTCCGACCTCATTGAATCCCGGGGATATAATATAAAATATAAGACTATGATCCTTACCAGGAATTTGGTGAATTGGTCTGTCTTGCTGTACCTATAAAGTTTATACAGCTGCTTCTCATCCAGGGTTGAGAAAAGGGAGACAAACCTCCAGAGCATTCTGAAACGGAGAAGGACAGCACTTTGCAGGCAGTCCTTGACTTATGACCGTACTAATTTACAACAGGAAGAAAAAAATGACCGTTCCTTGCATCATAGCTTGCCTCCAGAAATTGTTAATATTCCAATACTGGAAGTTTTTTATTTAAGAAGAGATTGGGCAACCATTTCTTTGACATGGTATAGGGCCATGATGGCGAACCTATGGCACGTATGCCACAGGTGGCACGCAGACCCACTTGTGCCAGCACGCGAGCGGCAGGCAAACTTACCTCACTGGGGGCATGCCCGTGCCTCACAACTGATTTCCCGCCGATTTGAGGCCTTTTTTGGCTTCCCACAAGCTTGAGGAAGGCTTCTGCAGGCTTTGCAGGCTGAAAACTAGCCCGGTTTCATCACTTCCTGTTTTTCCAAAAATACCGGAAGTGACGAAATGGGGCTAGTTTTTGGCCTACAAAGCCTGCAGAAGCCTTCCTCAAGCTTCTGGGAGGCCGAAAAAGGCTTCAAACCGGCCGAAAATCAGCTGTGAGGGGTAGAGCAGGTAAGGGGGTGGCGGGGGGTGGGTTGGTGGGTGGGGATTGCGCATGCATGCATGGGGGAGGCGCATTGCCTTCTGGGTGCTGGCATACGAGCGTGAGCGTGCAAACGCATGCACAATTTTTGGCATAGGAGCCCAAAAAGGTTAGCCACCACTGGTATAGGGTTTCTCGCTTGAGCAGTGGGGTTGGACTAGAAGACCTCCAAGGTCCCTTCTCACTCTGTTATTCTATTCCATAGCCCCCC
>NW_020716949.1:10043-31766 GCF_900518725.1 Notechis scutatus | reverse complement strand
CTGTAAAGTATGTTGGGTAGGGAATTCTGGGAGTTGAAATCCGTACACTGTAAAATTGCTGAGGTTGATGGCGCCCTTTAAAGTTTTGGTGGTCTTGAGGCCACTTCAACCCGCAATGAGGAATAGCTTTAACTTTTCTAATGGTCTTCTCACCTTGCATCTGCAGGAGACCTGTCCTTTACCTATGCACAAATTAAGAGATATTAATCTATTTTTCTGGCCCAGATCCTATTTTCTCACAGGGCACACCAGACTAAAAAAAAACTACTGTTGGTTTTACAGCTAATGATTTCTACAAAGAAAAAGCCATTTCCCTTACTTTTTCCAGTGTTTTAGTTCCCAGGATTTGCAGTTATACAGAAGAAACATATTGATATGATCCCCAAGGATGTTGAGAGTTTTTCTGGTGCAGATTAGCTTCCTTTCCTTCGGGTAATCTTTCGGCAAATTCAGCCTCTGGAGGGTTTTTTTAAAAGGTCTCAAGTATTCTTTGCACTGGGAAGAGAAGATTCAGAGAAGTTGGGGGGAGAAAAAGAAATGATAAATAGTTTCTGCTAACAGTATTACATGAGTAAGTTCCAGGAATCATGCTTGACATAAAGGAGACTTCCTCATTATTATAGACCACTGTTTCTGAACCAAAGCAATCTTCAGTAGTGTGAACTTCAACTCCCAGAATTCCCTAATGCTGGCTGTGGAATTCTGGGAGTTGAAGTCCATCCAATTTAAAACATGATGGCTATGGAATTCTGGGAGCTGAAGTCCACACCTTAAAGTATGCTGGTCAGGGAATTCTGGGAATTAAAGTCCACCCATCATAAAGCAAACTAGCATATGAATTCTGGGAGTCGGAGTCCACACATCTTAAAGCATGCTGGGTGGGGAATTCTGGGAGTGGGAGTCCACCCATCTTAAAGCTGGCTGGCTGTGGAATTCTGGGAATTGAAGTCCACACACCTTGAAGTATATTGGGTAGGGAATTCTGGGAATTGAAGTCCACACACCTTGAAGTCTATTGGGTAGGGAATTCTGGGAATTGAAGTCCACACATCATAAAGTTGCTAAGGTTGAGAAACACTGTTTTAAATGAATTCTGCTGGGGCCATTGAAAAGTTTAGTGGCCAAACAATCCGCCATGAGGAATATCTTTTAAGATCCTTCTAACTTCTCATCAGCCTTCAATAATCCACTGGGAGAAGATAGTTCACTTTTCATTTAAATATTATCATATTATGCATTTAAATCAATATGTGAAGCACAGTTGAAATTTGCAATTCTTTTGAGTGTTGCAGTGCAATTTTCCATTTTTTTTTTTAAAGTGAGCCCGGGAGCATGTACAGTAAACAAAAGTGTTTTACATGAAGATACGTAAAATGTAGGCAGAACATTCATTAAAAAACACCCCAGAAGGATACCATACATTACACTGCAAAGATGTAAAAATGGGGAAAATTCTGCATAAAACTATATATTTACTTATTCATATGCTTTGGAGGTAAAAAAAAATGCTTATTCTATTGTACAAGTTCTTGTCCTGATGGTTAGAACTATTTTTCCTGGCAGTTACAACAATGAATCAGTGGAACAACTTGCCTTCAGAAGTTGTGGGTGGTAGAGATTTTTAAGAAGAGACTGGACAACCATCTGATGGTATAAGATCTCCTGTTTAAGCAGGGGGTTGGACTAGAACAGGGGTTCCCAACCTGGGGGTGCGAGACGATATTCCAGGGGGTGCGAGAAAAGTCCAGGTAAATAATAGGATATGTTGGCATTTTTATTTTCTTTTGCAATGGATTAACTTTGTTTTCATTTTAGAGTTAAGTATCGTTATTTAGTGGCCGTCACATACATAGCTGAAAAGATTCAATCCTACCATATATTTAACGCGTTCAGTAGTTCCTAAAGTCTAAATTTCAGGGGGTGCGAGGTTCGAGTGAAATTTCTTGAGGGGTGCGGGGCGAAAAAAAAGGTTGGGAACCACTGGACTAGAAGAACTCCAAGGTCCCTTCCAAATCTGTTATTGTGTTATTCGTCAGTTGAGATAACAATTAAAAAGCTAAACATCATGCAATTACTATTTTATAAAGGTAAAGGTAAAAGGTTCCCCTCGCACATACGTGCTAGCTGTTTCCGGCTCTAGGGGGCGGTACTCATCTCCATTACAAAGCTGAAGAGCCAGCGCTGTCCGAAGACGTCTCCATGGTCATGTGCCTGGCATGACTAAACGCCGAAGGCGCACAGAACGTTGTTACCTTCCAACCAAAATGGTCCCTATTTTTTCTACTTGCATTTTTTAACGTGCTTTCAAACTGCTAGGTTGGCAGAAGCTGGGACAAGGAACAGGAGCTCACTCCGTTACGCAGCACTAGGGATTCGAACCGCTTGAACTGCCGACCTTTCTGATCGACAAGTACAGCGTCTTAGCCCCTGAGCCATTGCGTCCCTAGCTATTTTATAAATACGGGTTAATAAAGACAACAGACAGATATGGCTGTTAAAACAAAACATTAGTCAATTCTATGTGGAATAAATACTTTCGCCAGCTGATTAGAAAGTCCATCAGAGTATCTCTACATTGTAAAAATGAGAAGATGACACAGCATAATAGATAACAGATAATCAGAGTTGGAAGGGACCTTGTAGGTCATCTAGCCCACCCCTCCTTCCAAGAGGGAGACCCTACACCATTTCTGACAAATGGCAGTCCAATCTCTTCTTGAAGGTCTCAAGTGATGGCGCTCCCACAACTTCTGAGGGCAACTTCTGTTCCATGGGTTGATTGTTCTCACTGTCAGAAAGTTTCTCCTTATTTCCAGGTTGAATCTCTCTCCTTGTTCAGTTTCCATCCTTTATTCCTTGTCTGGCCTTCGGGTGTTTTAGAAAACAGCTTGACCCCTTCCTCCTCTCTGGGGCAGCCCCTCAAATATTGGAAGACTGCTATCATGTCCCCCCTGGTCCTTCTCTTCCCTAGACTAGCCAAGCCCAGTTCCTGTAACCGTTCTTCATATGCCTTAGTCTCCAGTAGTCTCTTAGTCTCTAATCAACTTAGGCAGGAGTTTCACCCATTCAGGATGTAGCTTGTACATAAGAACACATCCCGTTGTTTGCAAACATCAAAAGAAAAAAAGAGGCATAAGCGCTGAAAAAAATGTAACAATTAAAAAAAATTGGAATGAAATGAAAATGAAAAAGACAGATCTGTCTCCCCTTATTTAGTGCTATACTACTCTTGAAAATGGAGGGTCGATGTAGTTGTCTTGTTTTGTAGAAATGGTTTCCACAGCCTGGGCTTCATCAGTTACAAAGAACTTTTTATAAACAGAGCCAAGAAGAAAGCATATGATCAAATACAGATAGTCCTTGACTTACAACCACAGTTGAAAGCCCACTATTTCCACTGCTAAGCGAGAGACAACAATTTTTTTGCCCCATTTGACAGCTTGCCTTGCCTCAGGTTGTTAAGCGAATCCCTGCAGTGGTTAAATTAGTAGTAACATGAGCGTTAAGGGAATCTGGAATTCCCCGTTGATTTTCGCCCGATTTTTGTCAGAAGGTCACCAAAAGGGACCCCTATGCAACCGTTGTAAGTGTGAACCCATTGTTAAACGTCCGAATTTCGATCACCGGACCACGGGGAGGTTGCAACGACCCTAAGTGTGGAAAAAAAACGGGTCTATTTCCATCTCCCTTTTTTTCAACGCCGTTGTAACTTCAGTCTCTAAACGAATAGTTTGTTAAGTTGAGGACTGCCTGCATATTCAGACAATGTGAAAAGCATCAGTAAACATGGATTTTGGAGACTTGCTATTTTGAAGGCGCCTTCGCTGAACCCGTTGACGTAGTGGACGAGCCTCACTTCGGTAGGTATCATCCTGGCCAGAGTCCCTCTGAGGGTGGCCTCGTTCAGCCGGCAGAAGGTCAGTGGGTTGATGGTCACCTGCAGTGAAGAGGAACCAGAGCGTTAGGGCTCCAACAATCCACCTCCATTGCTACCATGAGTCTCTAGCCCCGTGATGGCGAACCTATGGCACGCATGCCACAGGTGGCACGCAGAACCATTTGTGCCGGCACACGAGCTGCAGGCAAACTTACCTTACTGTGCATGTGCGCGCCTCACCGCTGATTTTTCGGCCAGTTTGAGACCTTTTTCAGCCCCTCAAAGGCTTGAGGAAGGCTTCTGCAGGCTTCTGCAAGCTTTGCAGGCCGAAAACTAGCCCCGTTTCGTCACTTCCGGTATTTTCAGAAAAATGGGAAGTGACGAAATGGGGCTAGATTTCGGCCTGCAAAGCTTGCAGAAGCCTGCAGGAGCCTTCCTTAAACCTTTGGGAGGCTGAAAAAGGCCTCAAAGTGGCTGAAAATCAGCTGTGAGGCGCAGTGCAGGTAAGCAGCCGGCGGGGGTGGGTGGATTGCGCATGCATGCATAGCGGGTGTAGGGGGGCACATTGCCTTCTGGGTGCTGGCACACAAGCGCGAGCGTGAAAGTGCGCATACCATTTTTGGCACAGGAGCCCAAAAAGGTTAGCCACCACGGCTCTAGCCGCATCTCTCAGAGTTGAAAAAAATCATTTATTAGGAGTGAACATGCCGGCATTACCTGGGTGCAGCCAACTCTGAGACACATCATTCATCTCATCCTTGACCCTGGTCTTCCCCCACCCCCTGGATGTACATTCTCCAATGGGACACATCCATAGCCAAGAGTCATCCATCATGCTCTCCAGTAATAATCTTGCATGCCAGAAGCTTCGCTGGCCTAGCAATTATCTATGAAAATATTTAAGGTATGCATTACTTCCCCCACTCCCTTTCTGCTGAAAACTCTAAAAGACCAGAGAAATATTTTTGAGTTGACACTAGCGGTGGTATTCGGCAGGTTCTGACCAGTTCTGGAGAACCGGTAGTGGAAATTTTGAGTAGTTTGGAGAATTGGCAAATACCGCCTCTGACTGGCCCCGCCCCCATCTCTTCTCCGCCTCTTGAGTCCCAGCTGATTGGCTGGGTCTTCTTTGGTTGCCCTGCACAGGAGAACGGAGCTGGAAAGCAGGTTAGTGGGTGGGGAGGGAATGGGGATTTTGCAGTAACCTTTCCCTGCCACGCCCACCAAGCCACGCTCACAGAACTGGTAGTAACGTTTTTTTTTAATCCCACCACTAAGATGAACATCTGGATCTGAGCATCTGGGGTGCTGGGCAGAAAGAAAGTGGAGGTGGGAGTTTACTATGGGTGTGGCCTGCCCACCTGAAGGTTCTGTCAGTTGATACGGCAGCCAATGGCAGCCCACCAAGCCCTAGAACATCCTGGCAGCATCGGTTGGTCCTCCATCCGTTGTGTCAGGAGGCATCTCTGGAATGAGATCTTCCTTCTGTCTTTGGAGCTCTCCTTGTCACCCCTTCCTTAGTGACTGTGAGACAACAAAGCCCATGGGCCACCCCTCTCCTCTCCTTGTCATCTTACTCCACTCTGTAGAGATTCTCCGTTATCCAGGTCATGGATGGTGCTTTTTTCAGGAGGCAACTGGACTTTCTGGATTTTTTCCCCCCTTTCTTTTGTAGATGTTTCACTTCTCCAAGAAGCTTCTTCAGCTTCAGTGGAACTGAGGAAGCTTCTGGGATGAGAAGCAAAACGTCTTCAAAAGACAAAAAACAAACAAACAAGAAAGTCCAGTTGCCTCCTGAAAAAAGCACCTTTTGGGATTTTACTCCACTCACAAACCCTGACCATCATTGTTGTCAACCTATAAACCACAAAACAAAAGTTCCCTTGAGCCTTTCGGCCCGTATAGACACCAAGGCTGAAATAGATTAAGCACGTTGGCAAATACCGTCAACTCAATCATAACCAAACCTGTATAGACCCCCTAGGCTGAAATTGACTAAGGGCGTCTCCTGTTAGGAACTTGGCAAAAACTCAATCATAACCAGATCAAATCTCAAAATATGGAAATCCTTTGTCCATACAATGCAATTCGCCCGACAAAAGATTCATCACCTGTCAGGAAAAAGCAACTACAGTCTCTTGTAAAGAGCCACAATTAATGTCTGCCTTCCTGTGGGAATGACCAGATAAGGTTTAATTTCTGCTTAATTTCCTTTGAATCTTTCCCTTAACTAATTTGCACTGTATTGCCATGACAGGGACAGCTTGATAACTACCTTTTTTTCCAGATTGAATACCCACTTTTTAATACTTACAGTTAAAAAGGTGGAGTTACACATTTATCTGTGTGGGTTGTTTTTTAAAGTAAAGTTGGATTTTCTTTATCTCATGTGAGATAGTTCTGTGAGTGGTGCGGTGGCCTAGGGGCAGAGCTTTCAAGCCTCACAATCAGGAGGCTGTGAGCTCGATCTTAAGTAGAGACAGATATTTCTCTCTCTGGACACAAAGAGAGAGAAATATCTGCTGCTGCAAACTCCACATTGGCGACGGGAAGGGTATCCGGCCAGTAAGCACTCAGCTCCATTCAATTGCCCCAACTCCATCCCGGTGCAAGGGATTACGGGGTCATTAAAAGACAAAAAACAACAACATGTGAGATAGTTCTGTTCAATTATTTTCCAAAAGGGTAAGGAAAGGCTGTATATGTGTATGCAGGCACATACAAATATACACATTTTCCACAAAATTACCCAGGACTGGCAGGCCTTCTTCTCCTTTCCGCACTTTCTTCTTTCTTGGCTACTCCTTTGGCAGGCAAAATTTGGTTTATGTTCCCCGTTTCCCAGGCCCTCCATTCTAGCTCAGGAGGCCCGATGTAAAACAGGTGGATACACACAGCATGGGTGTAAACATGCTTTTATGACCTCACTTCTGAGGTGAAAAAATTCCAGGTTCCTATGACAATCCCAGGATAATCTGGTTGTCTGGAAAAGGGAGAAGGATCGGAGAACAGAGGCCTTGATAGTTGGTATAGATGATTCTGAATTTGGGAGACCATAGTGCTCAGCGCTTTGGGTCCCAAACTTCTTACTGGGATATTCTTCGTGATTTTTACTGTTGTTCTACATGAGCTCTGTTATATGACATGATCCCCAATATCAGTTGTTTTTGAATGTGTGAACAAATATCTTTGTGGGGAAATGAGCTTTGAATCTGGGCTATTCTGAATAAAACTTTTATTTCTCTGTCACATGCCCTACTTGAGGGACTTTTCAATCAGAATAGAGCTGGAAGGGACCTTTGAGGTCGTCTAGTCCAACCCACTGCTCAAGCAGGAGACCCTACACCATTTCAGACAAGCGACTGTCTAGTCTCTTCTTTAAAAACCTCCAGTGATGAAGTACTTACAGCTTCTGGGTGGCAAACTGTTCCACTGGTTAATTGTCCTCCCTGTTAGAAATTTCTCCTTAATTCCAGGTTGCTTCTCTCCTTGGTTAGTTTCCAATCCTTGTTTCTTGTCCTGCCTTCTGGGGCTTTGAAAAATAAATTGACCCTTTCTTCTCTGTGGCAGCCTCTGGAATACTGCTATAATGTTTCCCACCCTAGTCCTTCCTTCTTAAAGATGCTGAAAATGAGAGGCAGCAGTAAACAATTGTTCTGATTAAACCTTGCATTTTCTTAGCTAGTTGTGACTCATTACATGTCTACACCCCCAATTTTCTGTTAAACAGGTATTCCAGATTGGCTTTAAATTACTTTCCCAGACCCACCTCCTCCTTTCTTCTCCCTCCTTCCTTCTCCTTCTTCCTCCACCCCACTCCTCTTCCTCCTACCCTGCTTCCCTCCTTCTCCCACATTGCAAACAGTGCTGCAGATTGACCCCTTGTTCTAGATCATGGTTTGTTTTAGCCAAGGTGTGTTGACCAGGCCATAAAGATTGCATTTTCTGACAGTGAGAACAATCAACCCATGGAACAGAAGTTGCCCTCGGAAGTTGTGGGAGCTTCATCACTTGAGACTTTCAAGAAGAGATTGGACTGCCATTTGTCAGAAATGGTGTAGGGTCTCCCACTTGGGGGGGGGAGGGTTGGACTAGATGACCTACGAGGTCCCTTCCAACTCTGATTCTCTGTTATATTGCATTCACACACCACCTTATAGAGTGCTTTGGTTGCTGTGGCTTTAATGCGCACCGTACATCTAGGGCTACCATAAAAGGGCTGCAAAATTATTGAATGACCACTAGAAGGGCACACGAGGATATTCTTTGGCATCACTTACCTAGGGCAATGTTTCTTAACCTGGGTAATTTTGAAGATGGTTTATAGATTTACAGAGTTGGAAGGCACCTTGTAGGTCATCTAGTCCAACCCCCTGCCCAAGCAGGAGACCCTACACCATTTCTGACAAATGGCAGTCCAATCTCTTCTTGAAAGTCTCAAGTGAGGGAGCACCCACAACTTCCGAGGGCAACTTCTGTTCCATTGGTTGATTGTTCTCACTGTCAGAAAGTTTCTCTTTATTTCCAGGTTGAATCTCTCCTGGATCAGTTTCCATCCATTATTTTTTGTCTGGTCTACAGGCACTTTAGAAAATAGTTTGACCCCTTCCTGCTCTGTGGCAGCCCCTCAAATATTGGAAGACAGCTATCCTGTCTCCCCTGGTCCTTCTCTTAATTAGACTAGCCATGCCCAGTTCCTGTAACCGTTCTTCATGTGTGGACTTCAATTCCCAGAATTCCCCAGCCAGCATACTTTTACAACCTTTGTTCCTCGGTTGTTAAGCAAATCACTGCAGTTGTTAAGTGATTCACACAATCATTTCTCCATCGTGGCAACTTTTAAGTGTGGACTTCCCCAGCCAATATGCTGGGAGTTGAAGTCCACCCATCTCAAAGCTGCGTGGAATTGAGCCACTAAAGTTCACATTACAGCAAAAATCCAAAGTCAGTAAACCACGGTGTGGCCTTACAAGATCCCTGCTGCTGATGTAATCGAATAATATTCCAACTATGAAAAATCTACAGGAGATTGTGTTACTCTGGTTTTTAAAAACCGATGATTGTGTTGGAATAAAAATCTGGTCCGGTTCCAAACTGGGAATGAAAAGACGGGCTGCAGGAAAGAAAATCTCTGTTAGCCAAAAAAAACTAGTGGACAGCAGCAGTCAATAAATGAAAGGTTGTGTTGGAAGAAATATCCTTCTGGGTTCAGTTCCAAGTGGGGAACAAAGACACTGGAAACATGGTGACTGCTTGGAAAGATGGTTTAATGGTGGACAGAAGAGATGCGGAGAGTCCCTGGGTTTTATGCCCTCTGTTGAGCTTGGAATTTGAGCTGATTGGTGTCGGGCTCCCATGGGGCCATGCAGGGGTGACCATGTAGGTTGTTCTTTTGAGTCCCAGGCTTGGTTGAGCCTTGTTGGGTGATGATGTAATGAAAGGGCTTTGGGAAATTCCTACTATGGGTCTGCTTGAAGGAGGTAGATCTTTGTTATGTAGAATAGGCTGGCCCAGGCCTTAATGGCCCATTAACAATGGTGGGGAGGGGCTGAGTTTCTGCCTCTCTCGGTTTCTATTTCTCTTTTAGGGGAAATAGTCTGCCTTTTTAATGTATCCTAAAATATTTCATTTTTCTAAGAGAGGGGTGGGTTTTAACTTCCAACAGATGTAAGTCGAAGAATACCCCTAATATGGATGTCTTCAGGTATCATCAAAAAGTAAACATGTCAGCCATAAGTGTGTGACTGAAAACTCCTCCCGTTTTGTTTTGTTTTTAATGTCTGTCGTGGCACACCTTTCAAAAGAGGCCAGGTTTTAATTGCACAGTCACAGATGCTGTCTGGCTTCTCGTCATCCTGGAAGTGACGCTTCTGTTTGTGTTTTTTGTTTTTCAGTTTTTCTGCATCTCCAAAGCTCGCCTTGGTAAGACCATAGTTGGAATGCAGCATCCCGTTTTAGTTGCCACGATAAAGGAACTACGTTGAGAGTCCTAGAAAGAGAAGACCAACAAAGATGGTTAGGGCAGAGGTGATAATTCAACAGGTTCTGACCCAGTTCTGGAGAATCGGCAGTGGAAATTTTATGTCGTTCAGAGAACCGGCCAATCCCACCTCTGACTGGCCCCGCCCCCATCTCTTCTCTGCCTCCTATTGAGTCCCAGCTGATCGGCTGGGTCTTCTTTGGTTGCCCTGCACAGGAGAACGGAGCTGGAAAGCAGGTCTCAGCTGTTCGGCTGAAGTCCAGAAAGAAAGGTAAACAAAGCTTCCACAGCAAGTAGAAAAGTCTTTATTAGTCCATATATGGTTCTGGGTTCGGGTAACAAGCATCAAAATGATAGTAAAGTCAGCTCTGGCGCACCTCGCAACCAGAACTGTAGTTATACACCAGATAATAATGTAATGAACTTATCCACCATCCAGTGAACACTACCGCTTAATTTCCGGTCACCATGTAACCCTCGATACCGTGCATTTTCTGTTAATTATCCACCCTCCTTTACCATATCCTTGCCACAGCATACTTTCCATATCCCACCAACACCCCTGTGCCCTCCCAGTGAACATTCACCCCCTGAGGTCATTATTTTAACGGTCAGCATGTTCATCGCTCTGCCGATAACCGCCCGCAACTTGGGATAGTTCAGCGTCTGGCGTCATCGGGGCTCGTTGTCCATCTCCATCAGCAATTCCGACCGCGTGTCGATCGGCTGGCAGTTGCTTCCTACCGCGGTAGAATACTCAGACGCAGCGGAGCGCTCGGTGTCACGGCTCCAGCATGCCGTGAGGACGTGACAGCAGGTTAGTGGGGTGAGGTGGGGAGGGAATGAGGAGTCTGCACTCTCCTTCTCCTTCCATGCCCACCAAGCCACGCGCACCAAGCCATGCCACGCCCTCCAAGCCACATCCTCCAAGCCAAGCTCACAGAACCGGTAGTAGATTTTGAATCCCACCACTGGGTTAGGGGATTGGAGACTAAACCAAGAATGGTTGCAGGAATTGGGTATTCTTAGTTTAATGAAAAGAAGGACTAGGGGTGACAGGATAGCAGTCTTCCAATATCTCTGGGGCTGCCACAAAGAAAAGGAAGTTGAAAGCATTCTCCAAAGCATCTGAGGGAAGGACAAGAAGCAATGGGTGGAAACCGATCAAGGAGAGAACCAACCTGGAACTAAGGAGAAATTTCCTGACAGTGAGAACAATTAACCCGTGGAACTACTTGCCTCCAGAAGTTGTAAATGCTCCAACACTTGGAAGTTTTCAAGAAGAGATTGGACAGCCATTTGTGTGAAATGGAAAAGGGTTTCCTGCCTAAGCAGGGATTGGACTAGAAGACCTCCAAGGTCCCTTCCAACTCTTGTTATTCTGTTAAGAGGGGGGGTCAACTTATTCTCCAAAGCACCTGAAGGCAGAGCAAGAAGCAACAGATGGAAACTGATCAAGGAAAAAAGCAAGGTAGAACTAAGGAGAAATTTGCTGACAGTGAGAACAATTAGTCAGTGGAACTGCTTGCCTCCAGAAGACATAGGGTGCTCCATCACTGAAGGTTTTCAAGAAGGGGTTGAACAAACACTTGTCTGAAATGGTACTATAGGGTCTCCTGCTTGAGCAGGGGGTTGGGTTAGGAATATAAGTCACCTAACAGGTATTTGGGTTGGACAATATATAAACCAGGATAGACATTTTAATACTGTCTCTTTAAGGAAATGCAAAAAAACACCTGTAATTGGGTGTGGTTTCTCAAACTGCCATAAGATGGAGCCAGAAACCTGGCTTGTTTTGTCTTCGTCTTAGTCTCAGAAGAGAGTGTGAGTAAGTTTCTGTTTCCTTCTGTTGGAGAGTTTTGCCGTTCCATTTTTCCTAATTGACTGATATTCCTGGATTTGATGTAAGTCTGATACTGAACTGTTTTTGACACTGGACTTTGTTATTGGATTATCCCTGGATTGAAAACTGACTGATTTACCTGTGAATGACTTTTGGACTGCTTGTTTTTGAACTTTGCTTAAACCTTTCTGGAAGTAAAAACCTACATTTACTGTACAGTGTATCTGTGTGCTGTGTGTGTATTATTCAAACACTACTCTCAAATACGTCTCCCTGTATGCGCTCATTCTCCTAATGGGGAATTACCTCAACAGTTGGACTAGAAGACCTCCAAGTTCCCTTCCAACCCAGTTATTCTGTTGTTCTGACTTGCAAGTTGCACTTCTAAGAACCACCTGAAGATGGCAGGCTGTCTGCATTGATGGTTTGAGAAAAATAGACATTCTTGGTGATGTTTTAAGTTTGCCTTATTGGTGGATTTGATATTACAGGTAGTCCTTGAACTTAGAACCCATCATTTTAGTGACTGAAGTTACAACGGCACTGAAAATAGTGTCTTACAACTGGTTTTCACGCTTATGACCATTGCAACATCCCCCATGGTCACATGATCAAAATTCAGTGGCTTGGCAACTGGCGTGTATTTACGACAGTTGTAGCATCCTGGGGTCATGTGATCCCCATTTAGAACTTTCCCAGGCATCTTTCAATAAGCAAAATCAATGACGGAAGCCAGATTCACTCAACGACTGCTTGATCCCCAGGGGGAAACAGGTAGTCCTCAACTTACGACCACGATTGAGCCCCAAAATTTTGGTTGCTAAATGAAACATTTGTTCAGCAAATTTTGCCCCATTGTACCACCTGTCTTGTCATAGTTGTTAAGTGAATCACTGCAGTTGTTCAATTAGAAACACGCTTGTTGAGTGAATCGGGCTGTCCCATTGACTTTGCTCGTCAGAAGGTCGCAAAAGGGGATCACATGACCCTGGGAAGCTGCAACCGTCATAAATATGAGTCAATTTCCAAGTGTCTGAATTTTGATCGCGTGACCATGGGGATGCTGCAACAGTTATAAGTGTGGAAAAGGGTCATAATGGAATGGAGTGGGATAGTGTAGAGTAAAGTAGAGTAGAGTAGAGAAGAGGGTAGGGTAGGAAATAGAATAGAAATTGGAATGGAGTGGAGTGGAGTAGAATAGAGAGAAGAGGGTAGGAAAGAATAGAATAGAATGGAATGGAATAGCATAGAAACAGTAAAATAGAATAGAATGGAATGGAATGGAATAGAACGGAATAGAACAGAACGGAACAGAACGGAACAGAACGGAACAGAACGGAACAGAACGGAACAGAACGGAACAGAATGGAGTGGAATGGAGTAGAATAGCAATTAGAATAGAATAGCAATTAGAATAGAATGGAATAGAATGGAATGGAATGGAATGGAATAGAACGGAACGGAACGGAACAGAACGGAGTGGAATGGAATGGAATAGCAATTAGAACAGAATAGCAATTAGAATAGAACGGAATAGAACGGAATGGAATGGAATGGGAATGGAATGCAATAGCAATTAGAATAGAATAGCAATTAGAACAGAATAAAACAGGAATTAGAATAAAATAGAAATTAGAATACAATACAACATAAATTAGAATAGAATAGAATAGTTGGAAGGGACCTTGTAGGTCATCTAGTCCAACTCCCCTCCCCCAAAAGCAGGAGACCCTAGCACAACATTTCTGACAGATGGCCATCCAGTCTCTTCTTAAAAGCTTCCAGTGATGAAGCTGCCACAACTTCTGAAGGCAATTTCTGTTCCATCAGTTGATTGCTCTCACTGTCAGAAAATTTCTCCTTATTTGTTTCCAGGTTGAATCTCTCCTGGATCACTTTCCATCCATGCAACACTAAACCATAAATAAACCCTGCTCCAACCCACAGACCCCACTAGCCCACCCAAAAGCCAACGCCAACAGAACTAAACTTATCCCTGGGGCTAGCTAGGTAGGCGTTGATCAACTCGGTATTCTAAACGCCTGTCATGAACGGCTGTGAAATGTCATTTAAATTTAAATCCGTGTTGTTTCTGATCTGGGCCTCCCCATTTACGAAGGACTGAGCAAGCTTGGAATTAAATGTTTTGCTTCTTTGCCCTTTGCAGAATGATAGGAAATGAATCACTGGTGGCACAACCTCTCTTTGTATAAACTAATTTATGGAGAGATGCACAGTTGAAAAACAATATCCTTTAAATAGATTTTTTTTTTAACATCGTCTTTTGCACCTGAAGGGACAAGTGGGGTAGGGGGCGGAGAGGTGAGTGCGCTGGCTTGCACCCCTGTCGAGGCGCAGCTAATTATAGTGGTTGAATTAATGCCCCTTGGCTTTCCTCTCCACTGGTTAATTCAATAATTAAACAGCCTTTGAAAAGCTTTTTAGCAGAGGAGGCCTTGCAACCCAGTAAGGAAGAGGGACGTTTAAGTCAAAGCCGTTGCAACGTTCAGCAGAACTTCAAAACCTTCTGCAAAAATCGAAAGGCTTAGTTTTCAGAGCAGACAAAATGTTCGGGATGGGCTATTGGTTCAGGTGAACTGGTTGTTAATTTTACATCTGGTTCGCCGAACCGATAGTTGCAACAACTGGCTGGCCCTGCCCCACACCACCCTACCTCTCCCAGGAGTCTCCATGGGCATGTTTTGGATCCCAGGTAAGCGCAGGGCCCGCGCAGAGGCTTGGGGAGGGCAAAAAATGGGCCTCCCAGAGGCTCCGGAAGGCCAGAAACTGGCCCGTTTCTGGCCTCCAGAGAGCCTCCGGAGCCTGGGGAGGGGGGAAACAGGCCTCCTGGAAGCTCGAGGAAAGCCTCCAGAGCCAGGGGAAGGTGAAAAACGGGCCTTCTGGAAGTTCCGGAAGGTCAGAAATGGGCCCGTTTCTAGCCTCCACAGAGCCTCTGGCACCTAGTGAGGCTGTTTTTGCCCTCCCGGAGGCTCAAGAAAACCCTCCAGAGCTCCACAGAGCCACCGAAGCGCAAGGGGGCCATTTTTGCCCTCCTGGAAGTTCGAGGAAAGCCTCAGGAGCCTGGGGAAGCCATTTTCACCCTCCTGGAGGCTCGAGGAAAGCCTCAGGAGCCCGGGGAGGGTGAAAAATGGGCATCCTGAAAGTTCTGGAAGGTCAGAAATGGACCCATTTCTGGCCTCCACAGAACCTCTGAAGCCCAGGGAGGCCATTTTCGCCCTAACAGAGGCTCGAGGAAAGCCTCCGGAGCCCGGAGAGGATGAAAATGCCCCCCCCCCTGCCATGGTGCAGGAGGCCGACTAGGCCACTCCCAACATAGTCACACCCACCCAGCAACCGGGCAGAGAAACGGTTGCTAACTTTTTTGAAGCTCATCCCTGAAAATATTTCATTATTCATTAAATATTTCATTAACAGTTTTTTTCTGAAATTTAAGCCAGTTTTACATACGTGGACTTCATCTCCCAGAATCTGGGAGTTAAAGTCCATATATTTCAAAACATATTGGTTGGGGAATTCTGGGAGATGAAGTCCATATATTTCAAAGCTTGCTGGCTGGGGAATTCTGGGAGTTAAAGTCATAATCATAAAATATGTTGGCTGGGGAATTCTAGGAATTTAAGTCTGTACATCATAAATCTGTACTTGCTGGGTGAGGAAGTCTGGGAATTGAAGTGCATAAGTGTTACAATTGTCAAGGTTGGACACCCTTGATCTAAATTAAAATAATGTTCATAACAAATTAAAAGCTTAGACTTAACCTTAGAATAACTTTATTGTCACTTTGGGCTTCTTCCATGACTTGCTTCCCATAGCCTCTGGAAGTCGAAAGGATGGGTGTGTCTGTGTGTAATGTAATGCTCCTCCCTTCCAAACATAAGACATTTTGCAAGCCACTGACCTAAAAAGATGGTGTAACTTCTCAAGTAGCGGGTTCAACTAGATGACCTCTAGGTTTTTATACCAGCAAAAGCTTCTTTGTAATTCTGGTTGATCCAGGCAGTCCTTGACATACGACCAATCATTTAACAACTGCTTAAAGTTGCAACAGTGCTGAAAAAAGGGACTTGTGACTTGGCTTCACACATAACGACCATTGCAATCGTGTGACCAAAATTTGGACACTTCACAATTGGCACGTATTTACGATGGTTGCAGTGTCCAGAGGTCATATGATCTTCCATTTGTGACCTTCCCATAACCAAAGTCGATGGGGAAAGCCGAATTCATTTAATGACCGCTGCAAAAAAGTCATAACATTGGGTGTGACTCACTTAATGACTGTCTCACTTAACAACAGAACTTCCACTTCTAATTGTGGTTATAGAGAACTACCAGTAGATTTTTTCCCCTCCTTTCTTGCCAGATGCTATAAATCTTTCCTGCGATGTGTGCAATTCCATTAAAGTTTCCAAATTATTTTTCAAAAACCCTGGAGGGGCTTTCCTTAATTATCACATAGATTACCGCTTAATCAAACCATCAAACTAGGAGCCTTGGGGAAAAGGCTGCAAGTCCACCCAAAGAGATTGCTGCAATTTCTCACTGGCAGCTATTCTTAATCTATATTTTTAACTTCCTGAATGCGTAGGCATTCCTGGGTAGAGCAAAGCTTTAGAAAATCTAGTGAGGAACAGCTAAGCAGTAATTCCATCATGCAGCAAATATTGTTTTTGACTGACAGACTTAAAGTTGTTTTAAAAACCAGATGGTTAAAGGAAGCCCATAGAAACTGTGAGACCAAAGATGATGAGTTCTATTCCCGCCTTAGACAAGAAAGAAGGCTGGGTGACTCTGAGTCAATCACCAGGAGATGGTGAGTTCTAGTCCCGCCTTAGGCAAGAAAAAAGGCTGGGTGACTCTGAGTCAATCACCAGAGGCAGTGAGTTCTAGTCCTATCTTAGACAAGAAAGAAGGCTGGGTGACTCTGAGTCGATCGCCAGGAGACGGTGAGTTCTAGTCCTGTCAGGCAAGAAAGAAGGCTGGGTGACTCTGAGTCGATCACCAGGAGACGGTGAGTTCTAGTCCCACCTTAGACAAGAAAGAAGGCTGGGTGACTCTGGGACAATCACCAGGAGACGGTGAGTTCTAGTCCAGCCTTAGGCAAGAAAGAAGGCTGGGTGACTCTGGGACAATCACCAAGAGATGGTGAGTTCTAGTCCTGTCAGGCAAGAAAGAAGGCTGGGTGACTCTGGGCCAATCACCAAGAGACGCTGAGTTCTAGTCCCTCCTCAGGCATGAAAAGTAGCTGGGTGATTTTCTCTCAGCCCCCACCACCTCACAGGCTTGTCGTTGGCGGGAAAATAGGAGGAGGAAGGTGTGTTGGATCTGTTTGCCACCTTCAGTTATTTGTAAAATGAATAAAGGTGGGATACAAATGAATAAATTAATAAATGAGAAGGAAATTTGAAAGCTTTTCCAAAGAGCACAGGACAATCTCTTGAAGCAGAGATGTTCCGAACGGAACAGCTGCAGTGATTCACTTAACAACTATGGCAAGAATGGTCAGAAAAACGAGGCAAAGCTCACTTAACTGCCTTGCTTAGCAACGTAAATTTTGGGCTCAATTGCTGTCATACGTCGAGGACTGCCTGCATACAAGTACATCAGATCTGCATTCAGTGGTATTTCTCAAACAGAATTTCCCAGCCAGTATATGTGGCATCTTGCTCAAAAGTAGTAACTGTGAGAAGGATCTTGGAGTCCTAGTGGACAATCATTTAAATAGGAGCCAGCCGTGTGCTGCAGCTGCCAAAAAAGCTAATACAGTTCTAGGCTGCATAAACAGAGGGAGAGAATCAAGATCACATGAAGTGTTAATACCACTATATAAGGCTTTGGGAAGGCCACACTTGGAATATGGCATCCAGTTTTGATCACCACGATATAAAAAAAAAGATGCTGAGATTCTAGAAAGAGTGCAGAGAAGAGCCACAAAGAAGATTATGAATTTGGAGGCCGAAACATATAAAGAATGGTTGCTGGAACTGGGTATGTCTAGTTCACTGAAAAGAAGGACTAGGGGAGATGTGATAGCAGCCTTCCAATATCTCAGGGGCTGCCCCAAAGAAGAGGGAGTCAAGCTATTCTCCAAAGCACCTGAAGGCAGGACAAGAAGCAACGGATGGAAACTAATCAGGGAGAGAAGCAAGCTGGAACTAGGAGAAATTTTTCTAACAGTGAGAAAAATTAACCAGTGGAACAACTTGCCTCCAGAAGTTGTAACTGCTCCAACACTGGAAGTTTTCTTAAAAACTTGGATAACCTTTTGTCTGAAGTGGTATAGGGTTTCCTGCCTAAGCAGGGGGTTGGACTAGAAGACCTCCAAGGTCCTTTCCAACTCTGTTATTCTATTTCTATTTCTAAATTGCTGGCTGGGGAATTCTGGGAGTTGAAGTCCTCACAATCTTAAAGTTGCCCAGTTGTGTTTTTTGCTGTGTCAACATGGAAAAGACAACCTGGCCAGATTTATAAAATCAATCCATCCTAATGAAATATTAACCTGGCTGTTTGTTCCTGCTTTTTTTTCTTTTAAAGAGTCTTCTTAAAAGCCTTTGAAAGCATTGGTGTTTTCTCTTCCCATAATTATTTTTGGCATGTGCTCTCTTCGGATGAAGGCATGGGACCTCGACTTCTGTCCACAAGCTGAGCCCAAATGCTTCCAATGCTAAGCAAGATTGTTAAGTGAGGTTTGCCCCATTTTACAACCTTTCCTGCCATGGTCGTTAAGCGAATGGTGTAGGGTCTCCCGCTTGGGGACTAGATGACCTTATAAGGTCCCTTCCAACGCTGATTATCTGTTATCGAATCCGTGCAGTTTGTAAGTTAGTAACACGGTTGTTAAGGGAATCTGGCTTCCCCGCTGACTTTGCTAGTCGGAAGTTTGCAAAAGTGAACCGCATGACCTCGGGACACTGCAACTGTCATAAGTACATGCCAGTTGCCCAAGCAAGTAAGGTTATTGAACGACCAATCACCAAGAGAACCAATCAGCTGCTCAGAATTGAAACATAGCTCCGAACAACCAATCACAGACCAAGTGACCACACAAGACATTCATAAGCTAAGGAGAATAGGCCAAGTAAATTTTGCTGATGATGTTACCTTGTCTGGTAATGAAACGTCCAGAAACTAAATTGGAACAAACTTGGACAGCAAACCCCTTCTAAAATCTAAAACCCGAGCCACAAATATTTTCGATTATTTCACAGTGGGCAAGCGTCCAAATGTTGATTACGTGACCACGGGGATGGTACAATGGTTGTAAGTGTGAAAAATGGTCCTAAATAAAAAAATTTCAATGCTGTTGTGATTTTGAACGGTCATTAAGTGAACAGTTGTAAGTCGAGGACTGCTTGTATGTATAAGAAATGAAATCCAATAAACTACATGAAAACCCGTCGGGGTCCCTGGATTTTGGATTTATGATCTTCTCTCCAGGAGTCTGTAGAGATTCTCCGTCATCCAGGTCCTGGTTGTCCCAAAGATGCTTTTTCAAGAGGCAACTGGACTTTTTTGTTTTTTTTCTTTTGAAGACGTTTCGCTTCCTATCCAAGAAGCTTCTTCAGTTCTGACTGGATGGTGGGGAATGGAGGGGTTTATACTCCTTGCAGACAGCTGGTCATTTGCATCCTTTTAGAGGGTTGTTGAGGCCACTTGGAGTCCCGCAGGTGCTTTTTTTCAAGAGGCAACTGGACTTTCTGGTTTTTCTTTGAAGACGTTTCGCTTCTCATCCAAGAAGCTTCTTCAGTTCTGACTGGATGGTGGGGAATGGAAGCATTTATGTTCCTTGCAGACAGCTGGTCATTTGCATCCTTTTAGAATCATTGAGGCCACTTGGAGTCCCACAGGTGCTTTTTTTCAAGAGGCAACTGGACTTTCTGGTTTTTCTTTGAAGATGTTTCGAGTGTTCTTTTTTTGTTTTTTTCCCTTTTGTGTATGTAATGTCGATATGTTTTTAATTGTAAATTTAATAAAATTTATTTATTGAAGATGTTTCGCTTCCTATCCAAGAAGCTTCTTCAGTTCTGACTGGATGGTGGGGAATGGAGGGATTTATACTCCTTGCAGACAGCTAGTCATTTGCATCGTTTTAGAGGGTTGTTGAGGCTACTTGGGGGGGGGGGCGTTATCTGTGTCCTCAGGGACACCTGAGTGGAGCACCTGGTTCCTATAGTCTGCAATTTCTTTTTTCCCTTTTTTTTGGAAATCCATTCTCTGGAAATCCAAGGGATGGACACCCTTTGAATAGTGTGGGAGTAGGAATGGATTTCTAGAGGAAAAAAAATTGCAGACTCCAGAAACCAGGAGCACCACTCAAGTGGCCCTAAGGACACAGATAAACCTCCAAGTGGCCTCAATGACTCCCTAAAACAGGGTTCCCCAACCATCGGGCCCCAGACCGGTACCGGTCCGTGGAACATTTTCTACCGGACCGCCGGTTTGCTGGGCGCCGCCATCTTGTTTTGATGAGAAAGTGCTTCCGGTGAGCTTTTCCAGTTGGAAAGCGGCGTTTGGGTCCTGAAGGAATCCTCGCGCCTTAGTTTCATCGAAGGGGGGGGCGGCTTCGAACGAAACTAAGGCGCGAGGATTCTTTCAGCACCCAAGGCAAGGCGAGCCGAGAGACCGTCCCGAAGCCGTCCCGAAGCCCATCGACAAAGGTACAAAGGAGGAGTTGAAGGTGGCGGGGAGAAGCGGGGGACGGCTGGCTGGCCGGTCGCTCGGCTCGGCTTGCCATGCGTGCTGATGCTGGTACCGGGCCGCGGATCATTTTGTGATGCCGGTACTGGGCCGTGGCACAAAAAAGGTTGGGGGCCACTGCCCTAAAAGGTTGCAAATGACCAGCTGTGTTCAAGGAATATAAAATCCCTCCATTCCACACGATCCAGCCAGAACTGAAGAAGCTTCTTGGGTGAGAAGCGAAATGTCTCCAAAGATGTTTCCAAGAAACCTTAAAGAAAAAACAAGGAAGTCCAGTTACCTCCTGAAAAAGCACCTTTGAGGGGTCCCTCCTGTAGTATGATCTTTCCTCAGTCTCAGCTATATTAAGATGCATGGACTACAATTCCCAGAATTCCCCAGCCAGCATTCCAACTTTGAAATAAGGAGAAATTTCCTGACAATGGGAACAATTCACCAGAGGAACAACTTGCCACCAGAGGTTGTGGGTGCTCCAACACTGGGGGGGTTTTAAGAAGAGATTGAACGGCCATTAGTCCAGAATGATATATAGGATCTCCTTGCTTGAGCAGGGGGTTAGACTAGAAGACCTCCAAGGTCCCTTCCAGCCCTATTATTCTGTGTTTTATCTACATTACAGCCTCCCTTATGGAATGCTTGGATATTCTCAGATTGAAAGGACATAAAATGTGAATCCCTTTGGGGGCGTTGAACAATGAACCAATGAATAATAAAATAATGAAAAGACCTTCAAGTAGCGGTGGGCTGCAGCCAGTTCAGACCGGTTCTAGTGAACCAGTATGAATGACAATAACTTGGCCCCACCCACCCACTCTTCCACCCTATCCTGTCTTACATTTCCTTCTTCTGCAGCTCAGCTGATTCGTGAGGCAAAGTGGATTACTGTGCCTCAGCTGTTCTGCTCACCCGGGAAGGCTAGAAGCAGGGTGGAATTTTACCGGTTCGCACCGGTTCTACAGAACTGGTTGTTACAATTCTGCACAGTTCGGAGAACTGGTAAATTGTGTCCCTGGCTGGCCCCGCCCCTCTTCGCCCACCCATCCCCTCCCTGCCCAGTCAGTCCTTATCGCGCATGCGCGACATCGCTGACTGCATTCTCCCCCACCCAGTCACTCCTTAAGGTATTTCATTTTTTTTTCTCCCAATGATCAGCTGTTTCAACAATCAGCTGTGCTGGGATCCCCATGTTACTGCTTCACCCAGGAGTCTTCCCTGAGGCCCAGAAGGCCCAAAAATGGAGTGCGGGAAGGGGTGCTGCAAGAAGAAGAAGAAGAAGAAGAAGAAGAAGAAGAAGAAGAAGAAGAA
>NW_020716948.1:431847-442544 GCF_900518725.1 Notechis scutatus | reverse complement strand
TAGAATAGAATAGAATAGAATAGAATAGAATAGAATAGAATACTTTATTGGCCAAGTGTGATTGGACACACAAGGAATTTGTCTTGGTGTAAATACTCTCAGTATACATAAAAGAAAAGATACATTCATCAGGAGTCAAGAATCAGTCCCTTAGATTTTGAATTTTTGATTTTAGATTTGAAGTCACTATGTTCTTCTTCTGCCTGGACCTTCATTTGCCTTCAATCTTTCCTTGAAGTGAAGGATGCCATATGTCAACTCGTAAATCATTCCTATGCCTGTTTCCGAATTGCCATAAGAAGGGGGGGGGGAACCTGAGGGAGCAGTGCAGCAGATGAAAGCCAGAAGCACATTCCACACTTATCTTGTGGAGATTGTAGCCTAGGCTACTGGATGATAGTAGTACTGGTGACAGTAAATTACGTGTCTCAGAGTTGGCTCCATATGGGTTAGTGCCAGACATGTTGCTCCTAATAAATCTTTCGGATTCCTTTGAAGCTTGGCTCGAGGCTCATGATTTAATTAGGGCAGGAGTCTGCAACCTTAAACACTCAAAGAGTCATTTGGACCCATTTCCCACAGAAAAGAAAACACTGGGAGCCAATAATTTAACAACCAGTGTGACTGGGTGGGCATGGCCAACTCGAGGTCACTCACTCCCACCCAGTCACCTTCTGCTTTGGAATATGGAGCGAGTCTCCATCCTCAGCCATTACCCTTACCTTCGCAGGCCAGGCGAGGAGTGACGGGGAGCAGCCAGTGGTGGGATCAGCTGACAGGGAGCTGCAGCAGAGGGTCAAAAGAGCCGCATGTGGCTCCAGAGCCACAGGTTGCAGACCCCTGAATTAGGGCAATCATCAGAACCCTGACACCGTATTTTTCTGGGTATGGCATCACGTGTCCAAAATAGTCTAACTTTCCAAAATATTCTAACTTTTTTATGGTTATGATGATTTCCCTTGGCTTTCTCAGGCAGCTTATCACCTCCTCATTTCTGATTTTGTGAGGCACACTACTACTGAATAATATTTGCTGAGCAGAAAGTGTTGCTTTTCTGTTCTGCTTCGGCTCTGCCTGGATCTGGCAGGGTTCTCTCCTCCCTCACTGCTGGCCTTCACAGCTTTTTCTATAAGAAAACTCAAAGCGTCCAACCTCTGCCGCTTTTCAAAATCAGTCTTTGATCACCAAACCTCTTCTGAGTCATTTAGGTATCTCCAAAGTTGTCCAGCTTTGCAACTCAGGTCTCTGAATACAAACACATTTAGCTGCCCTTGTCATGTTGAATAATGAATGCCTACTTATGTCCTTACACATTTGGTTGGGTTAATAAATATTCATGCGTTCACTGCACAGCACTACAAGCGTCGAGAGAAGGGACTCTTGAACTTTAGCAGGAGAGGAATGGTGGCTTGACCATGGAGCTGAGGGCAGGATCTTGCTTTGGGAATGGAAATGAAATAGGGGCTTCCCCAAGGAGGCAGAAGGATGTGGGGGAAAAAATAGGGAATCTGGCTAGGTGATAGCATCTGGATGGCTTTGCTGATCTTCCAGGGTGTGATGACCCAGAGTGTAAGACAAACGTAACAAAATCCAAAACGTAAATAAATGTCCTTTAATGCCTCCAACTTGGCCCCACTGTTCAATAATTCTCAGTTGGAGATAAAACTTATTCAAAAATAGTCTTCAAAAGAAAGCAATACAGTCCAAACTTAATGAGCAGATAGAGGTGAAATAAAAAACTAAACAAACTATAATGACGAAATTTTCACAATGGACCAGGATAAGTAATTACCAAATTCAAGGAGATAACAAGGCACATTCTTTTGGAAGGATGTCAATCAAGATAACTTCAGACCAAAATAAAACATGCTTTGCTTCTGGCAACGCTGTGTTGTAATCACCTCTCTTATATACTAGTCTCCCCAGCTGCAACCAATGAGGAGGATCATGGCCGCTTCCTCTCTCATAAGCCAAGTTGTTCCCTTCTCCATTCCTCCCTGCGTGTCCTTGGATGAAGAGGGGATGGGCCTGGTTCTTCCTTTGACTGCCCAGCCGGCCTCTGCCCTTCCCCAGCCTCCTCCACAACCTCCGGAGCCACACCTCCACTCCCTGTTGGCTGTTCCTCCTCTCCCTCAGAGTCCGACTCTAACAAGGGCATGACACGGGGATTACCCACTCTCCAAGATCCCACTTTGAGAGATGAACCCTGAAAAATGACTAACAGGGACTACCCATTGTTTTGAACAAGGGAGCTTCCAAAGGAAAAATGTGCAAGAGAGGGAGAGAGATAAAATAGGATGAATTGGCAGCGACAGCGGCCAGAGAAAAGATGGGGAAATATCTATTTTTTTTCCGTCGAAGATTGAACCGAAACAACTGCATGCTATCAATATTTTAGTTAGAAAAAGTGAATGAGGGGGATTACTTTGATATGAATGGATTTAGCAGCTTTGCTTTCTTCTAGAATCTGGACGATAATTAAGATGATGGAGGAAGAGGAAGAGGAGGAAGAGGAAAAGTTTACACCCTACTTTTTCTACTTCTAATTCCTAACTAATCAATTAATTCCTAACTAATCAAGGAGAGAAGCAACTTCCTAACAGTGAGGACAATTAACGGGTGGAGCAGAAGTTGCCTTCAGCAGTTGTGGGTGCTTCATCCCTGGCAGTTTTTAAGAAGAGACTGGGCAGCCACTTGTCTGAAATGATCTAGGGCCTCCTGCTTGAGCAGGGGGTTGGACTAGAAGGCCTCCAAGGTCCCATCCAGCACTATTCTGATTCTAATTTTTATCTCCAAGAGCTCAAGGCAGTATTCAGTCTTCCTTCCTCCTATTTTATTTTCACACCAGCCCTGCAAAACAGGTTGGACAGAGAAAGGTAATTGACCAAGCTGGACCAAGGCTAACCTTCTACTCTTGCCCCAGGAAATTCCATTAAGCCCCACTACAAACACAGATTCTCAAATATTTGGCACCCCCTCTACAATTCTGCAGCTCCCTCACCAGCTCCCCCAAAAGACCTGGCATTTGCATTCAGTTCCCCCCACTCCACCCCCTGCCAAGTGTCTGCGGGAAATTCATGGCATCCAAAGGTGGCGTTGAATATTCATTTCTGCTCAAAGGCGAGATGAAACTCATTAGGGGTATGAAAATGAGCAGGTTGAACTTGGAACTGAAAGAATGATTTCCTTGGGGAAATAGAACACGTTCGTCTGCCTGGGGCTGTTAAAAGTTGCAGTCAGGTGGTCGGTAATATGAAAAATCATCTACAGGACAATTACACATGTTCAACACATTTTTAGCCCTCGCTGATGAGCAGGAGTGATATGGAACCACTTTTGGAAATGCAATGTAATTATAGACGTACAGCACAGCGGTGCATTGACTCTTGATAATGCCACAGGGATTTCAGAACCTGTGGCTGTAATTCCACACATGTAGGAAAAGAAGAGGCAGAGATTGGGGGGTGGAGTCAAGAGAGGAATTAGCCTGGAGTCATCGTGTTCCCACAAGTGATACCAAGTCCAACCCTCTTGAATTTTGTTAACTCTTATCTAGCCCCAATTTAGTGCTGATTGTCAGGAACCCTAAATTCTATACTTGCACTCAACTTGTTTTTGCTCTGCATAGGTCACTTTCAAGAAGTGAGGGGAGCCTAATGTCAACTCGTAAATCATTCTTACACTTGTTTCCAAGTTCCCATAAGAAAGAGGGTTTTTTTTTCTTTCTCAGAGTAGAGAAGCATAGGCAAATGAACTTAGAAGCACATTCCAACCTTATCTGAAAAAAGATTGTAGCTAAGCTACTGGAGCTTTTGCCCCCGAAAAACTTTAATTGGAGAATGTGATGGATGACACCTAGCCTGTGTATGTGCTTAATTGGAGAAACTGGTTTATGGCACACCCAGGGGGAAGGGGGAAGCAGGATGACAGGTGAATGCTCTGGGGGTGAGATTTCTCTGTGGTCCATCAAAATTTTCTCACGGCCTACCGGTTGGTGACTGCTGGACTAGATGACCTCCAAGGTCCCTTCCAACTCTGTCATTCTGTTAACTTTGGGTCTCTCAAGCTCTAATCCAGAGGCCCAGTTGGTGCTACAGAGATCACAAAATATAATTCTGGACCAATGTAAAAAAATATCACCTCCAGCTGCTAGAGGTCTGTTGGTACATGAGAAATCTGGATCAAAAATTGGCAGCCGAAGAAAGTTTGCAGCTGTGATACCGGCTTGTAATTCTGGTCATTGTGTCCCCACACAAAAGAAGACTGGCCATTTATGCCATTATTGTAATTGTGTGCACTCTCAAAAATAGGAGGTCAGGCTAAAGAGGGGTGGGTGGCCATGATGGACATTGGTTGATCTGTGAAAGAAAAGAATAGGGCATCTACATACCACCACCCTGGATTTCAGCTGCCAATCAACTATGCCTAAAGCGATCACAGTCATGTGTTGCAAAATTGGCCTCTTTTGGGCCACTTAATTCTAGCTTGGCCCAATGTTGCAGTGAAGGTTTTGATTGAAAGGATATGGATCTCCCTCAGAAAATACATGGTGTCTTTTTTTGGTAGACCATCCATCAATCCATTTTATTTTGGCCACAGACCAGCTGAGAATTAACAACGCCGCAATTACTGTAAAATAGAAATACAAATAAAAGAGTCATCGCGACAGAATAAAAAGATGGTAAAGATTAAATTATTAAGGTAAAATTACAGAGGGCAGGAGTTAAAGCTGCAAAAGAATCCTATAAAATGAATTTTATAATGAATAATCGTAATGCTATAAATAACTAGCAGAGATAACTCTTTCCCCCCGCCTCCTTCTGTTCGGTTGTGTCTGATTATCGGAGGCTGCCTGGATATGTTCCTGGGTCCAGAGGAGGACCCAGGCCCATCCCCTATCCATCCTAGGGCACGCAGGGAGGTGAGGATCAGGGTAAAACATGGTCTACTCAGGAGGAGAGGGCCACGATCCCCTTCATGGGTTGCAGGTGTGATGTTTGCATAAGAGTTTGGACCTGCGTGCTAACAGACGCTGGAGACAAATTAGTGTTTGATTTCTAAAGAAGGTTTATCTTGGTTGGCGTTCTTCCAACGGACTGTTCCTGGTTATCTTCCTGAAGTTGGCCATTATCTATCCTGGTCTGTCATGGAACTTTATTCAGTGCGGTTTGTTTTTGTTTGTTTTTGCTTCATTATCGGCTCTTTGAATGTGAACTGTGTTTCTTGCCTTTGAAATGTTATTTTGAAAAATAGTTTACTCTTCCACTGTGAACAATTAAACAGTGAAAGCAAGTTGAAGGCATTAAAGGACTTTTAGTTACGTTTTGGATTTTGTTATATTTCTGAGATACTCTGGGTCATCTCAGACCGGCCCGAGCTCATCTGATTGGCTTTGTATCCAAGACAATACTAGAATTCACAGTCTCCCAGTTTCTTGCCTGACGCCTTAACCACCACACGAAACTGGCTCAAAAGAGGATATAAATAATACTAGAACTTATAAAACATTGAGAAGGTAAGTGTCATGCCCTCATCGGAGCCTGGATCTGAAGAGGAAGACCAGCCGGAGGAGGAGCAGGCTGAGACAGGCCAGGGCCTTTCAGGATTGGGATGGCTTGTAGGTAAGGAGAAACAGGACAGGATCAACAAGAGAGGGTAAGCCGTGAACATGAGTGACAGAGATCAGGCGATGAGCAAGGACCACCCTCTCTTGATCCCCAAGCACGGAGAGTGGAGAGAAGGCAGGAACAGCACAGGCTGACCTGACAACTCGGGAGGCGAGCGCCCCACCCCTCTTCACGAGGCAGACCTGGAAACTGAGCTTTGAGGAGATGCTGTGGGGAATGGTGCTTGTCGGGAACAAACACTGAATTCCTGGAGTTTTGTGTGCCATTGCCAACGTTTGTAGTTTCCTGGGCTCCTTGCTTTATTTCTTTCTTCCTGGATTAATTGCCTTGTTCCTTTGCTTCCTGGACTCCTGGAATTATTCCCTTGCCTCCCTGGATTTTTTGCTTTGCAGCCTTTGTGCTTACAGCATTTTGCTGGACTACTTGTAGCCAGAGGCTGCTGGAGCGGTGTGTGTGTGTGTGTGTGTGAATGAGAGAGAGAGAAAGAGAGAGAGATCACTTTGCTCTGGGACTTGCCATAACGTGGAGCGTTTGGGGTAAAGTTGGAGCAATAAAGGGGTGATTTTAACTTTTGAAATTCCAACATTGTCCAATCTTCTCTGCATCCTATGATTGCATTTTGGGCATATGGCAACAAATCCACATTTATGGCTATTTTGCAGGAGCCCACAAGCCTGTGACTTGATATACAACATTTTGGGTGAAAACGGACATTTTTAAAATGATATTTATTTATTTAGAGAACTGATACGGTCTTGCTTTAGGAGCATCCCGACTGAACAGCCATAATTGCCAGACTCAAATACAGTTGTAAGTCGAGGGCTGACCATCCTTGCCGAGATCCTGCGAAGATGTGTTGGGATTGGGGTTAAAAGTCAAGCCACAAACCGGATCGTAGACCTCAGATAGGCCAATCAATCAGACTGAAATAAAACCCATTCCTATCGTGGCTTCAACTGTGTGTCGCTTGTAGCCTGGCCAGAGAAGTAATATTGAAGATAAAAAGGCGATCGTGCGCACAGCGAAAACTCCTCGGAAAAAGCCCGCGGACATCTATTAAAGGAATGCAGAGGAAATATTAAGCCCTTCACTTTGAGCTGTTTCCATTCCAACTGTCACAATAAAATACAAGTCCTGGTTGTGTCGCAGAATTGCGTGTTCATCTCACCCTGGTCTCAAATCCAAAAAAGCATTAAACATAAGCAGCTGGGCACTCGTGATTCCCTCTGACCTATTTTATGTCTCCTGTTGGGTAATTTCAGTCGCAGCCTTCAGGAAAGCTGTGTGCCTTTTTCTTTTAATTGATCCAAAGCCAATCTGCAACTTATTTATTTATTTATTTCCTGCTAAAGGGTAGACCTTGCATTGGTTCCCTTGCATTGTTCTGGTTTCACGGAGGTTTTGTTAGCTTAGTGTATTTTAATTTATTTAAAATAAAATAAAGTTTATTCTTTTCTTCTTTGGGGGTAATTTTCTTTGTCGCAGAAGTGCAATTCTTTAAAAAAATTTGGTGGTGGGGGAGAAAGGTCTCGAGTTGTTTTGCAGCTGGCCAGCCTACAAATTAATTAATCAATTCAATCACTTGGAAACCAGCAAGCAAGCAAGCAAACACTTCTGTAAAATGAAAAATCTGCATGTGTTGCAAAATTATGTTAAAAAGGACATGTGGGGATCATGAACCACCATTAGGTTCATACTGCTGTTGGAATGGGTTGCCCTCAGAAGTTGTGGCTGCCCCATCAGAGGTGGGATTCAGCCGATCCTGACCCATTTCTGGAGAACTGGTAGCAGGAGTTTTTGAGTAGTTCTGAGAACTGGCAAATCTCACCTCTGACTGGCCCCGCCAACCCCATCTCTTCTTGGCCTCCCATTGAGTCTCAGCTGATCAGCTGGGTCTTCTTTGGTTGCCCTGCACAGGAGAACGGAGCTGGAAAGCAGGTTAGTGGGTTGGGGAGGAAATGGGGATTTTGCAGTATATCCTTCCACTGCCATGCCCACCAAGCCACGCCCAAAGAACCAGTAGTGAAAAAATTTGAATCCCACCACTGTGCTCTATCACTGGAGGCTTTTAAGAAGAGACTGGACAGCCACTCGCCTGGGTGTCCTGCTTGAACAGGGGGGGCTGAACTAGATGACCTCCAAGCTCCCTTCTGTTACTCTGTTATTCCGTATACTCTATCCAAGGGGAAGATGGCTGCATTCTGCTTCAGCTATTGTGCCTCTCTCTCTGCCCGGTCTCAGTGGAGGCATTATCCAATTTCTCTTGCATTGATTAAGAGGGAGAATGCGCTTGAAAAGCAAGCATTATCCAGCTCTGTGGGCCTGGAAGGAATTAGAAAGACAAACCCAACTCTAAATAATGTCTCTCTCCAACGTCCCCAGCGAACCCACAGCTGAGCCAGCGGTAACTTTATACCCAACTATAGCTTGTCAGAGAAAAAAACAAGAAAAAACCAGCAGGTAGCAAGCAATTATTCGGCCATGGATTCAAAGGTGAACTGCATTTCTTTAAATTCCCTTCTTCGCCAGATCGCTTTCATCCCAAAGATGGACAGATCGGGCTGCTCCACAGAGGGGGCATCAAGGAACGTGGGAGGGAGACGAGGTACGTCTGAACGAAGTGTGGTAACATTGCGGCACAAATGGTTCGGGTCACAGCATTCTCGTTCTTTGCACAATGATAATGCCGTTCAGTGGTGGGATTCAATTATTTTTTTACTACCCATTCTGTAGGCGTGGCTTGGTGGGCATGGCGTGGCTTGGTGGCCATGGCTTGGTGGGTGTGGCAGGGGAAGGCTACTGCAAAATCCCCATTCCTTCCCCAACCCACTAACCTGCTTTCCAGCTCTGTTCTCCTGCGCAGGGCAACCAAAAAAGACACAGCTGATCAGCTGTGGGCATGGTTTGGTGGCTGTAGCGTTCTGTGGGCATGGCTTGGTGGGTGTGGCATGGCTTGGTGGGCGTGGCTTGGTGGGAGCGACAGGGGAAGGATACTGTAAAATCCCCATTCCCTCCCCACAACCCACTCACCTGCTTTCCAGCTCCGTTCTCCTGGGCAGGGCAATCAAAGGAGACCCAGCCGATCGGCTGGGACTCAGTGGGAGGCAGAGAAGAGATGGGGGCAGAGCCAGTCAGAGGTTGTGTTTGCCAGTTGTCCGAACTACTCAAAATATCCGCTACCGGTTCTCCAGAACTAGTCAGAACCAGCTGAATACCCACCTCTGATGTCGTTGTGGTATCATGGTGCCATCCTGTGATGTGGGAATGACCTTAGAAGGCAGGGAAGAGCCACAGCTGGGACAATGATCAAACAAGAGGCAACTTAGCCCCACCCTCCCAAAAAGACAAATGTGGACATAACAAACATCTAAGAAGGGACCATCCCTAGTTTCTTGTAAAGACAAAGGCCGGGTAGGGAATGGGGACTTTGCTACTTGCAAGGTTGATATCAGGCTAGTGAAGCAGTCCAGACAGGAAGCATTAACCTATGGACTCATTCTACCTTATTGTAAGGTTCCATTCACAGAATAACCTGTAACATAGTGGGAAGGGACCTTTGAGGTCTTCTAGCCCAACCCCTCACTGAAGCAGGAAATCCTATATCATTTCAGACAAATGGTTGTCCAATCTCTTCTTTAAAAACCTCCAGTGATGGAGCATCCAGAACTTCTGGAGGCAAGTAGTTCCACTGATAAATTGTTCTAACGGTCAGGAAATTCCTACTTAGCTGACTCTCCGTTATCAGTTTCCATCCACTGTTCTTTGTCTAGCATTCAAGTGCTTTGGAGAATAGGTTGACAGGGACTTCTTAGATATTATTATATATATAATATTCGATATTAGAAGAGGGACTTCTTAGATATTGGAAGACTGCTATCATGTCACCCCTAGTCCTTCTTTTCATTAAACTAGACATACTCAATTCCTGCAACCACAATTTTGTAAGTCTCAAAGTAGGCTCAACATCACCTCTATAACCCCAAAAATGTAGGAAGGATCCCTCCTGAAATATTTATTATGCCTACATTTTTTTTTGAGGGCTGAGCTATTTCTTCTCTGACCCTTCCCCGGACTGTAACTTATTCCCCTGGTTTTTTTTTAAGGTCATTCTTACATGCCATTACTCATGGATGATGTCATTACAGTTGGGTTCTTTCTGTCAGTTTTATATTGGTCCGTTCATCAGAATATACCCCTCCTTTTTGAATATGGTGTGTGGTTTTAGCTTGTGTCTCTCCGTGTGAAATGCTTGCACAAAATCTCATGCTTCAAATAGAGATTGTGGAACATTTTCGTTCACCAAATGTGCATTTTTAAAAGGCATTGATCTGACAGCCTCCGCAGGAATAGTAAATAGCAGAGTGCAGATCAAATTAAATCTGGCTCCAATAGACGTCTTGTACATATTCATTTGTTATTCTACTCTATCACATTTCCTATGAGGGAGGAAGGAAGGAAGAAAGACATGAAACCAAAAAGGGAAGGAAGGAAGGAGGGAGGGAATATCTACATGCTTCGTCAGAATAAATTCACCATGAAGCTGCTTTTAAAACGAGTGCTCCAAATAAACCACTTTTTAAAATTCAAATCTCTTTTATATGCTTATGGTTATTTATAGGATCCATTTTTAAAAAGTCCCCTAAATATTATTACATATACAATATAGTTATTTTGGGAAATGCTTTAAAAAAATATACATGGCTGTGTAAGGATTTAAAAAAAAAAAAAAAAAACTGAGGATGACATATGCTAGCTGTATCCTTGCACCAAATTGTAACTTGTTATTAAGGATGAGATTCCGTGCCTTTCCTTTCTCCCTTCTGTTCCTGCCTTGGTACGAGCAGCAAGATCGCTTTTCATTCAGAAATACACACGCCACAGAGAGAGGGGGGGGAGAGAGGAAAAGAAGGAAAGGGGGAAAGGGAAGGGAGAGTGAGAGAGAGAATGAGAGAGAAAGAGAATGAGAGAGACGGGGAGAAGAGAAAGAGAACAAGAGAGAGAGAGAGAGAGAGAAGGGGAGACTGAGAGAGAGAATGAAAGAGAGAATGAGAGAGAGAGAATGAGAATGAG
>NW_020716948.1:398316-409991 GCF_900518725.1 Notechis scutatus | reverse complement strand
GTACCAGAACTCAAATACAGAAACCTTTGCCAAATTGGAAGCTTGATGTCTTTCTTTTTTTTCTTTTTAATTAATCTGACTTGACTTCAGAGGAAAGAGTCAATTAAGATCCTGTATTTAACACATCTGAGAAATACTGGGAATATAAATCATACGGTTCGAAAGAACTGATGTTTGCTTTAGGCTCCACGCCATGGTCACTGCAATCACTATGGCAACAGCTGGGAGAGAGGCCTGTCACAAAAGCAAAAGGAGAAACTGAATCAATGTCGGGAGTGGGAAACCTGCTGGGGGGGACAGGGGGGGGGGGGGGGGGGGAGGTTGGGGGGGGGGGGCAGAACCGGGACGCTTCCCACCGCCTCCAGCAGAGGGTGCCAGGCCGGAGGCTGCTCCCCGAGAACATCCAAGGGGAAAATGCTGGAGGGGACAGTTCGGAAAACAAACTCTTGCCCTGTTCTTCCTTGGATCACGTCGTCCCTCCTCTCTGGCTTCGGGGCTCCTTGAATGTCACTGCCTTTTGCTGGGGACCTTCAGGCCTGGAGCCTCAGCCCCCCCAGGAGGGTGCAGGCAGCTGGGCAGAGGGATGCTAAGCCCGCCAGGTTCATCTGGGCACCCAATGGGCTGCTTCCCTTCTTCAGCGGAGTCAAGCAGGCTGCTTTCATCGAGAACGCCAAGGCTCCGGGCCCTGGGGGATGGGGGAAGAGGGGCCTTGGGGGGGTCCCCGGGCTTCTAAGCCAGAGGAGGAGGAGGAGGAAAGGATGGGGAGCAACCCTCTTGCCTTCGAGGGGGAGGGAAAAACATCTCCCTTCCTGAAATTCTCCCCAGAGTTCTGCTAAATGCTTGGAAACAAGATGGGAGTTGAAATCAGAGAGCCTGCTTAGGTTCTTATCGGGAGTTTTGATCGACCTATTTTTTTGGAAGGAAGGAAGGAAGGAAGGAAGGGGAAGGAGGGAGGAAAGAAGGGGAAGGAGGGAGGAAAGAAGGAGAAGGGGGTAAGGAGGAAGAAAGGAAGAGAAGGAAGGAAAGAAGGAAGGGGAAGGAAAGGAAGGAGGAGAGGAAGGAAGAGAAGGAAGGAGGGCGGAAGGAAGGAGGAGGAAGGGGAAAGAAGGAAGGAGGAGGAAGGAAGAGAAAGAAGAGGAAGGAAGGAAGGAAGGAAGGAGGGAAGGAGAAGGAGGGAGGAAGGAAGGAGAAGGAAGGGGAAAGAAGGAAGGAGGAGGAAGAAAGAGAAGGAAGAGGAAGGAAGGAAGGAAGGAGAAGGAGGGAGGAAGGAAGGAGAACGAGGGAGGAAGGAAGGAAGGAATGAAGGAGAAGGAGGGAAGAAGGAAGGAGAACGAGGGAGGAAGGAAGGAGAAGGAAGAAAAGAAGGAAGGGGAAGGAAGGCAGGCAGGAAGGAAGAGAAGGAAAGAAGGAAGGGGAAGGAGAGGGAGGGAGGGAGGAAGGAAGGATGGAAAGAAGGGAGGAAGGAACCAAGGAAATAAAGGAGAGAAAGGAAGAGATGGAGGAAGGAAGGAAGGAAGGAAGGAAAGAATGGAGAGAGGGAGGAAAGGGGAGTGGGAGCAGGGAAGGGCAGGAGGGAGAAAAGAAGGGAATGGCAGAATATCTGAATAACAGAATTGGAAGAGACCTTGTAGGGCTTCTCCTCCAACTTCTCCGCCCAAACAGAAGAACCTACGCCATTTCAGACAAATGGCTGTCCAGTCTCTTTTTAAACGCCTCCAGTGACAGAGCACCCCACAACTTCCAAAGGGAGGGAGGGGAGGATGGAAAGGAGAAAGAACTACAATTTCCCAGGATATCTGGCTGTAAGGCCTCAAGTTGGGGGAAACATGCCTCATTTACCTCTTGATTTCCCCACTTAAGTTCCCCACTTTAACCTTACTTAAGTTCCTTCTACCGTTTTGCGAAGTAGCCCAGCATCCATTTTAGGAAAAGGGAGAACCAAAGAAGAAAGATGGATGCCGCTCTTTTCCGTATTTGACCTTTCCTCCTCTTGGATCTAACCTTGCCTTTGCTCTATTTCATTTCTCCTCCTGTTCCCCCTCTGCTTTCACTACCTTTCCATCTGTTTTCCCTACCCTATAATGCCTGAAATCCTGGAGAGGATCGACCAAGGGAAGAATGCCTCCTCCTCCTCCTCCTTCTTCTCCTCCTCCTCCTCCTCCTCCTCCTCCTCCTTCTTGTCTTCTCTTAATGACCCACATCTTTGACAGGTTGGCTGCTGGAGAATCAGGCCAAAGAGTTGAGAAATATTGTAGGAAATACGACTTCAGCAACAGAGCGGTCCATGCCTGGAATACTCTACCTGACTCTGTGGTTTCTTCCCCAAACCCCAAAAACTTTAACCTTAGACTGTCTACTATTGACCTCACCCCTTTCCTAAGAGGTCTGTAGGGGGGCGTGCATAAGCGCACCAACGTGCCTACCGTCCCTGTCCTATTGTTTCTCTTATTCTTCTTTTATTTTTCTTATATGTACCCATTTCATGTATTCACAGCTATGTATACACTTATACTTATTATCTTGTAAACAATTGGCAAATCAAATAAATAAATAAATAAATAAATCTCCTAAATTGTGCTACATGTTTATAGACATAGATGTAGCAGTGTTCCAATATCTAAGAGGCCGCCACAGAGAAGAGAGGGTCTACCTATTGTCCAAAACATCTTAAAGCAGGACAAGAAACAATGGATGGAAATGAATCAAGAATTAATCAAGAAGCAACCTGAAACTAAGGAGAGATTTCCTGACAGAACAATTAACCAGTGGAACAACTTGCCTCCAGAAGTTGTGAATGCTCCAACACTGGAGGTTTTGAAGATGAGATTGGACAACCGTTCATCTGCAATGGTAGAATGTTTCCTGCCTAAGCAGGGGGTTGATCTAGAAGACCTCCAAGGTCCCTTCCAACTCTGTTATTCTATTAAGCCATATGACCTTTTTTTAGACACACTTGGATGGTAACCATCTTTTTTTTAAAAAAAATGTTCTGCTAGAATTATTCAATATACCAAAATTGTGAAAATTTAAGAAGAAAAATGAAAAAACCAAAAAAAAACAAACCCCATAGAACCTTCATTCTTTGTTCTTCATTCGTATTCCCTAATTGCCACCTTGTTCTTTCCCCTTTCTCTTTCACTCTTTTAAATCGCCAAATCAATTCCATCTTTCTGTGTTCAATGAATAATCCATATAAGGTTTCCAATCTTTTTTTTTTAATTATCTTTTTTTTTTCCTCTGACCAAACTGGTCAGCTCTGCTATTTCTGCGAGCTCCATCAATTTTATGATCCAATCTTCTGTGGTGGGTATTTCATTATCTTTCCATCTTGGTGTGTACAATAACAATTTTGCCTCTGATGGCAACCATGTGTTACTGAATTTATAATTTATTTACTTAGTGGATGGCATAACAGACAGGGCCTAGCAATATATGTTAATGTTTCACGTAGATTAACAACAAAATATAAATGTTAAAAAGACCCAAGTTCAAAGGCCAATGTCTAGGCCATCTATCCATTGATGCGCAGCATCATTTATATTTTAAAAAAATATCAAAAACTGGACCTCAACTTACAGCCAGTTACTGATAATGAAGAAGTTATTAGAAATCTGAACTCATTGGTAGCCTCACAATGCAACAAACAAAGACATGCGTTCAATTTTGCAGCTACTAAGATTGTCGGACAAGCAGGTACAAAAACAGCCAGGTAAGAGATTGAAGCCTGGGAAACATCCATCAACAGGAGTCCTGATTTACCACCAGCACATCAATTACTTAGGAGGCAAAGGGCTTGGCAGCACAAGGAAACAACAGCTTACTAGCCAATCATCAATACCCCAATCAACAACTAAAAAGCTGTACACAGCCAAGCACTGTATAAATACCACACACAGAATAACCGAAAGCATACACTCTGCTAGAGAGGAATTCCCTGAGGATGGTCTCCAGCCCAAGTCCGAATGAGTTCAGAAGACTAAACCAGATTGGATCCTGCAACGTTATCCTGGGATAGGTATGTACACCTTTATTCGCTATTAGAAACCTGCTTGATTAGACCATCTTGATGAGCCATGGTGGCGCAGTGGTTAGAGGGCAGTACTGCAGGCTACTTCTGCTGATTGCCAGCTGCCTGCAATTTGGTAGTTTGAATCTCACTGGCTCAAGGTTGACTCAGCCTTCCATCCTTCTGAGGTGGGTAAAACGAGGATCCAGATTGTTGGGGGCAAGAGGCTGACTCTGTAAACCACTTAGAGAAGGGCTGTAAAGCATTATAAAGCGGTATATAAATCTAAGCTATTGCTATTGCTATTCCTTCCTTCCTTCCTTCCTTCCTTCCTTCCTTCCTTCCTTCCTTCCTTCCTTCCTTCCTTCCTTCTCTCCCAGTGATTAGAATGCAGTATTGCAGGCTAACTCTGTCCACAGCCTGGAGTTCAATCCTGACCAGGCTCAAGGTTGACTCAGCCTTCCATCCATCTGGGGTGGGTAAAATGAGGACCCAGGTTGTTGAGGCAAAGATGCTGACTCTATAAACTGCTTAGAGAGGGCTGTAAAGCACCGTAAAGTGGTATATAAGTTCTATTGCTATTGGTATTCCTTCCTTCCTTCCTTCCCTCCCTCCCAGTGGTTAGAATGCAGTATTGCAGGCTAATTCTGCCAACTGCCAGCAGTTTGATCCTGACCAGGCTCAAGGTTGACTCAGCCTTCCATCTTTCCAAGGTGGGCAAAATGAGGACCCAGATTGTTGGGGGCGAATATGCTGACTCTCTGTAAACCTCTTAGAGAGGGCTAAGAAAGCACTGTAAAGCAGTATATAAGTCTCAGTGCTTTTGCTATCTTTGAATGGTGTGGACTGGAGGTTTATCATTCATGTCGTGGGCTGGGAAGAGGACTTGGGTGGGGGAGATGTTTTTGTTGGAAGGCTTGTGTTTTGTTCTCATAACAAGTACTTAGGAGAATAATAACACCCTGGTTAGGTGTGCCTCATGGTCAATAATTCATTTCCAGCTGTGCTGATCTGCTGGCTTTTATCTCAACCGCCATAAAGTGATGAGGATGTGATAGAAGTTGTTTAGAAGTTATTAAGCGATGGAGACAAAGTTTTATCCTAATAAGTACAGAGGCTTTCTAAAATAGAAATTGATGGGGACAGGGGAAAGAAAAAAACAGGCAAGGGCAGGAAATGGATCCTGGTGGCAGAGAGGATAAATTAATCACCAGAAGGAACACAAGATTAATATTAATGAGCTTTCCGTTCTGAAGTTGAATGTCAGTGTTCAAAGTGACCCTGGGCTGGAGGAGAATTGAAGGAGAACAAGGGATAAGAGATTAGATTGCAGGCAGAAGCCATTCGTAATGCAGGAAAGGCCGGGCTAGGAATGAAAAGCTGAAGGGATGCTACTACAGTCCTTCCTCTGAGGGGCTGCCCCAAAGAAGAGAGCATCAATCTGTTCCCCAAGGCAGGGCAAGAAGCAACGGATGGAAACTCATCAAGGAGAGAAGCAACCAAGAACTAAGCAGAAATTTGGCATTGGGTATGTCTAGTCTCATGAAAAGAAGGACTAGGGGTGACATGATAGCGGTCTTCTAATATCTCAGGGGTTGCCACCAAGAAGAAGGGGGTCAATCTTTTCTCCAAGCACTTGAAGGCAGGACAAGAAGCAACGGGTGGAAACTCATCAAGGAGAGAAGCAACCTGGAACTAAGAAGAAATTTCCTAACAGCTAGAACAATTAACGAGTGGGACAGTTTGCCTCCAGAAGATGTGGATGCTCCATCACTGGAGGTTTTTAAGAAGAGATTGGGCAATCATTTGTCTGAAACAGTACAGGCTTTCCTGCTTGAGATGAGGGTTGGACTAGAAGGTCTCCAACTCCATTATTCTGAGTTCCAAGTAGAGGTCCATGGTCTTTGGTTTCCATGGATTGGCATCCTGATCTATCAGTTGAAGCCGACCAAGTGTCTATGTCAGCATTCCAACTAAGGAACTCTAAACCCATAAACTCCGAGACAAGCATTTCCTCAAAGTTTCATTTTATTAGAGTTGTCATATTGGCACTTCTGGGAAAACCTGGATCTGAGAATTCTGGGTTTTCCCTTCCCCAAAGAGAACCAAAGATCCATCCCCTGCATCCACCAGTCCATCACATGGACCAATCAAAATATCGTCCCAACTGGAGACATTCATCCAAACACTCCCCTCCAGGTGCAGGTCTACAACATGTCCTTGATTCTCTGAGAAATAATGTTGTTGTGTCTAATCTTCCCCCTCCCTATGAAATTCTCCCCCTCCCAAATTCCCAGGCGCTGAATGGGGCAGCCTCGAAGCTTCAAAGCAAAAAATGGCTTCCAACGCTGACCGTCTATCCATCTCAACCCAGACTTTTGTAGAAGAGCTACATGAGCCTTTGGTATTCCAGACTCTGAAGGAGTGTAGTAACACCTAACAAAAAAATCTAACATTTTTGCTTTTTTTCATAATATCTGTTGGTCTGAAAAAGGGCTACCAGGTCCCTTCCACCCTCCTAAATCCAGGATAGGAGGGACAACCGCCCTTTTCCTCTGCTACATCCAGGATCTGAATTGCAAAATACATTGCATATGAAACTGGAGACCGTATTTATTTTCCCATGCCGCCATTGTTTCCCCGCAGCTCAGGCGGAAGGCAAGCAATGGTTGTCTTCCCTTCTGTTGATGCGAAGTGCTGAGAAGAAGAAGAAGAAGCGAAAATCACTGCCTTAAGCCAATGCAGGTTTTGCAACAGCAAAAAATCCCCTTACTTTCATGCCGTTAAAAAGAAAAAGAAAAAAGAGAAATGTTAACAAAAGCAAGGGTGGAGAAACAAATCCAGTGGACAGATGCTTTCCACAGCACCGGTCTATTGCTGAAGGGGAGGAGGAAACTAACAAAAGCTTTTCAGTTTAACACCTGTTCCTTTTCTCTGGGGGTACTAAGAGGCAGCTGCAAAACCAGCCAGTTAGCTCTTCCCTTACAGGGCCCGAAGCACAGATGCTCGGAGGATCAGCAGCACCCTAAAAGGAAACTTAGTTTTGGAGATGTCTATGGAGATGCTCGGTCAACCAGGCCCTGATTGTCCCAAAGATGCTTTTTCAAGAGGCAGCCTTCTGTTCAGCCTTCTTTTGACAGAATAACTCCAGAGATGCCAGGTTTGGAAATGTGGCTCTTTTTATGGACATCTTCCTCTAATCACTTATTTTTCTACGGATGGACACAAGAGGACTCTGTTCAGGTTTCTGACAAACCTCACAGATCCAGCTACAAATTTGTTTTATATACACACACACACATACACACAACACACTATATTTTCTTTTGCCTTCCTACTCTCTGGGCGTTGGGTAGGGGGTGCATTTGACTTGCTGCTCTGACCCACAAGAATTTAATCTGCAGAGACGTATTATGTTTCAGTACCATGGACAGCTCAACTTGTGGGGCGAAATAGAGAATGTCTGTGGGACAGATTTAACAGAATGACGGAGTTGGAAGGGACCTTGGAGGTCATCTAGTCCAACCCCCTGCTCAGGCAGGAGATCCTAGACCATTTCAGACCAATGGTTGTCCAATCTCTTCTCCAAAAACCTCCAGTGTTGGAGCATTTATAACTTCTGGAGGCAAATTGTTCCACCGATCAATTGTTCTCACTGTCAGGAAATTCCTCCTTAGTTGTCAGTTGCTTCTCTCCTTGATTAGAGGAAGTGATGTGACACCACTATCTCCTGCTTACAACACAGTCCCTTCAGCAGTTCCCAGAAGGTCACACACTCGTTTGCACTATCCAGGTGACCCCAGGACACAGATAAACCTCCAAGTGGCCTCAACGACTCTCTAAAAGGATGCAAATGACCAGCTGTCTGCAAGAAATATAAATCCTTCCATTCCCCACCAATCAGTCAGAACTTTAGAAGCTTCCTGGATGAGAAGCAAAATGTCTTCAACAAGAAAGTCCAGTTGTGTCTTTAAAAAGCACCTTTGGACTAGCTTTGGAGAGATTTTCAGCTCATCACAACAGAAGAACAAACCAATCCTGTCATAGGAAGGGCACATCTGTTTCAAACCAGGACAGGTAATATGTGCTATGGGTTCCCCAGTTTCTGCAGAGGTGAGCCAGATGTGGCAATCCTGTTTTTCCTGCTGAGGATGGCCAGTATGGGGGAGAACCTTGGTGTTATCACCTGTAACCTTGGAGAATTAAATTGTCCACCCCATTCTGGACTGTGGATCACTACTTTACAAAGCAGCCAAGATTCATGGCTCTTGTTAATGGATAGCGAGTTTGCTCCCTGCTCTAAACTCCCTTCCAAGATTGAATTTACACTTGGAGGCCAATGAACAAGCTGTCAGCAACCCTGGAGGTAATTTACGAGCCGGGGTTGATCCTTATTGGCACCAGGGACCCAAAGCAGCATTGCTGGGAATAAATATTGCAGCTCATTCCCACATCTTTGCTGACAGGTTTCACTCCAGCCTTCAGTTTCCTCCCAAGGAGACAGCAAATGTCCTTTCATATCCTTCGGGTGGACATTTATTTATTTATTTGATTTGTCAATCGCTTACAAGATAATAGGTATAAGTATATACATAGTTATGAATACATGAAATGGGTACGTATACGAAAATAAAAGAAACAATAGGACAGGGACGGTAGGCACGTTGGTGCGCTTATGCACGCCCCCTACAGACCTCTTAGGAAAGGGGTGAGGTCAATAGTAGACAGTTTAAGGTTAAAGTTTTTGGGGTTTGGGGAAGAAACCACAGAGTCAGGTAGAGTATTCCAGACATGGACCGCTCTGTTGCTGAAGTCGTATTTCCTACAATCAAGTTTGGTGCGGTTTACCTTGAGTTTGTATCTATTGTGTGTCCCATTTCCTTGGGGAACGGTTGAAAACAAGCCATAAGAAGCCACAAGGGGGAAAAAAATAATAATACAAGCTTTCCCCCCCCAAGGCTACCATCCCTTTGAAAGAAATATACACACAGCCAACCCGCAACAATTGAGCCCAAAATTTCTGTTGCTAAATGAGACAGTTCTTAAGTGAGCTTTGTTCCGTTTTATGACCTTTCTTGCCACAGCTTTAAGTTAGTCACACAGTTGTTTAAGTTAGTCACACGGTTGTTAACTGAATCTGATTTCCCCGTTGACTTTGCTTGTCTCACACAACTTTTGGACAGTGCATCCATTGTAAATACGAGTCAGTTGCAAAGTGCCTGAGTTTTGATCTCGTGACCACGGGGATGCTGCAATGGTCATAAGCGTGAAAAGCGATCCTAAGTCACTTTTTTTCAGAGCCGTTGTAACTTCAAACGGGTCACTAAATGTCGTAAGTTGAGGAATACCCGTATTTGAAACAAATGCATCAAAACCTCCATTTATACGTGTCAGGGTTCCGGTGATTGCCCTAATTAAATCATGAGCCTTGAGCCAAGCTTCAAAAGAATTATTAGGAGCAACATGTCCAGCACTAACCTGTATGAACCCAACTCTGAGACACATAATTTATTATCACCTATGACCCTGTTTGCCCCCCACCCCACTGGGTGTGTCATCAATCAGATTCTCCAACTGAAACACATTCACAGGCTGGGTGTCATCAATCACATTCTCCAATGAAGGATTTTCGAGAGCAGAAGATCCAGTAGCCTAGGCTACAATCTTTATAAGATAAGTGTGGAATGTGGTTCTGGCCTTCATCTACCCCACTGCTCGCTCAGGCCTTTCCCTCCCCCACCCCCGCCTCCTTCTTACGGCAACTTGGAAACAGGCATAGGAATGATTTACGAGTTGGCAATAGGAATGTCTATGTATAAAATGAGGAATACTAAGAGTAGTTATTTTACAACACGTATGCCAGGAGCGCCAATAACAACAATGTGCATTGAGAAAAGTTGCAAATGATGACATATATAGAATTTCTTCATACATATGTGTGTGTGTGTGTGTGTGTGTGTAATTTTGGGGATCAAAGTTCAAAGTCCTCCAGATCTTAAATTTTGTACTTTTTGAACTAATTGAACAATTTAACCTAAGAAATGTTACTGGCTATTGGGCTTGTATATATAGCGTCACTGATACCGCCATGTTATACTGTACCGTATTACTGTTGACATAGTTTTAATATCAAAATGATAATTTTGTATTAGATCTGAATGGCATTCTCATTTAAGAATCTTCTATTTATAATTCTGGTGTGTGGTTGTTTTCCCCTCGTTTTATATCTTTAGCATTTAGGTGACACACTTGAGCAATGCATTACGTTACACTGCAGTGTCCGCCATCAATTTTAACAACCTCATGATCTCGTAGCAATGGTGGAAAAATCTGAGTTTTAGCTATTTTTCGCAACATGTAGGCTAGGCTCTTCAGATTGGACGGGTTGTAAAATTGTCATCTTCTGGTGTTGTTTTATGCCGCTCCCTGGCTATTTTAAGATTGATTGATGGGACTTCCTGATCTTATGGAGAGTCACAGAAACCTGTTGGGTGATACAAAGATTTTTTTTTTCAATTTGCCTTTAAAAAAAAAGAAGTCTACATTTGGGAGATGTTAAAAGGGGAGGTTAATGGAGAATAGCTTTGGGAGATGCATCACAGTCAAGCCTTTGTTTAAATCCTCACCAAGATCTCAAAACAGACCCAAACTATACCTCCAAAATGAGACCAATTGGCCACCAAATTTTGGAGTGGTTGACAGATAAGCAATAGCACTTTAAGACTTATATACAGCTTCATAGTGCTTTACCCCTCTCTAAGTGGTTTACAGAGTCAGCATATTGCCCCCCCAGCAATCTGGGCCCCCATTTTATCAACTTTGGAAGGATGGAAGGCTGAGTCAACCTTAAGTTGGACAGGATCGAACTGCTGGCAGTGGGCAGAGTTTTCCTGCAATACTTCATTCTAAGCACTGTGCCATCACAGCCCTTCCTTCCCTCCTTCCTTCCCTCCTTCCTTCCTTCCTTCCTTCCTTCCTTCCTTCCTTCCTTCCTTCCTTCCTTCCTTCCTTCCTTCCTTCCTTCCTTCCTTCCTTCCTTCCCTGGGTCCCACTCTCCCTCCCTTCCTCCTTTCCCCCCTTCCCATTTAGCAATAGCACTTAGATTTATACACTGCTTCACAGGGCTTTCCAGCCCTCTCTAAGCAGTTTACAGAGCCAGCCTCTTGCCCCCAACAATCTGGGTCCTCATTTTACCAACCTCAGAAGGACAGAAGGCTGAGTCAACCTTGAGCCAATCAGGACCGAACTACTGGCAGTGGGCAGAGTTTCCTGCAATACTGCATTCTAAGCACTGTGCCATCACGGCCCTTCCTTCCTTCCTTCCTTCCTTCCTTCCTTCCTTCCTTCCTTCCTTCCTTCTTTCCTTCCTTCCTTCCTTCCTTCCTTCCTTCCCTTCCTTCCTTCCTTCCCTCCCTCCTTCTCCCTTTCCCACTTAGCAATAGCACTTAGATTTATACACCGCTTCACAATGCTTTACAGCCCACTCTAAGCAGTTTACAGAGTCAGCCTCTTGCCCCCAACAATCTGGGTCCTCATTTGACCCACCTCGGAAGGAGGGAAGGCTGAGTCAACCTTGAACCTGGTGACAATCGAATTGCTGGCAGTGGGCAGAGTTAGCCTGAAGTCTCAATAGCACTTAGACTTACATACTGCTTCACAGGGTTTTTAC
>NW_020716948.1:382169-395017 GCF_900518725.1 Notechis scutatus | reverse complement strand
CTCTCTCTCTCTCCCTCCTAAGCAACATTTTTCCAGTGCTGTTGTAACATGGAATGGTCACTAAACAAAGTGTTGTAAGTCGAGGACTCTGAACGACAGCAGTTCATTTTAGGTAGCTGTGTCTTTCAGTTTTGAGTTGCTTCTCCTGTCTTCTGTCTGGCTGAAGCTCTTATCATGACAAGGCCTCCAGTGAATATTGTTCCACTTAACAGTTAGATTTCCTATTGATTTTTTAAAGTGTGTTGTAAAGTGATATGTACCCTGCCAATTGGCATGCACTGGGGGACTTTGGCAGAAGGAGGACACGGAGGAGGAGAAGGAGGAGGAGGGAGGAGGAGGAGGAGGAGGAGGAGGAGAACAACAACAGCAGGAGGAGGAGGAGGAGAAGGAGAAGGAGAAGGAGAAAAACAAGAAGAAGAAGAAGAAGAAAAAGAAGGAGGAGGAGGAGGAGAAGAGGAGGAGGAGAAGAGGAGGAGGAGAACAACAACAGCAGGAAGAGGAGGAGGAGGAGAAGGAGGAGGAGAAAAACAAGAAGAAGAAGAGGAGGAGGAGGAGGAGGAGAGGAGGAGGAGGAAGAGAACAACAGGAGGAGGAGGAAGAGGAGGAGGAGGAGGAAAAGTAGGTGAGGAGAAAGAGTTGGACCTTGCTAGTACTTGCTAGTACTAGTACTTGCCAAGTATATGTATACATCCGAACTAGACTGTTGTTTCTCTGTGTCCTAAAATATATGTGGGTATGTGGATATATGCACAATTTTTGGGTCATGTTTATGTAGTGTATAGTGGAAGTGGTGTCCCTTTGAGAGCTGAAGACAACAAAATGTCATTTTAACGTATGCCAATTAGTGTACATTCAGCGTGACAATGAAGTTATCCTAACTTGAAGGAAACATCTCCCATTGCCTAAAAACTAAACTAAGAATCTGAAAAGAGAAGGTCCCCGTGAAGAAAAACAGCTGAGAATCCACTTTTAGGTTGTTGCTAGGAAAACAACATATTTTTGAAGTCATCAGGGATCAGACCTGACTCCAAGAAGTCTATGGTTTTGCTCTGAAAGGCAGGCCAGAAATCTATTTCATAGTGGTAACTAATAAATATTAACTTGTACTGATTTTTATTAAAAAAATAAATAAACTACAACAAATAAGGAAAGAAGAGGGTTGGGAAGTTTAGTAAGGAAGTGGTAGCATATTTTACAACTCGGGTCCTAAATTAGAAAAAGAAAAGGGAAAATGTCTACCTAGATAGATATCATAGATAGATAAAGGTTCCAGGAACTCATGTGGGCCCTAAGAATGACATGTATGTGACTTTCCAAAAGCTGCTTCCAATTGAGATTTTTAAAATGAAAGAAGGAGAAATCTTGATGCCCAGAGGAAAAGCATAAGGTCCACATCTATCCATTGACTTCTGGATTGGATGAAAAAAAAAACACGGATCCAATTTGATTCAATTCAGTTTGACCATTTGACATCGGTGTCCAAACTGGTTTAAGAGCACCTGATTTGCTGGGAGCCTGCTGTTGAATTTAGTAGAGAAAATTAATTTCGTAGCTCAGCGGAATCACCTTGCAATCAAATCTCCCAGCCGAAGTTCAGCATAACCGTTGCCGTTGTAATCCTGGATATCCATCAAATTATGATTTTGGGTTGGGTTGGCCTTGGCTCATTCCAGATGTTTATCCTCCTGACCTCTCCTACTTTGAGGATCGTGAGGCCAGGACACCAACTCAAAGGGTTAGGGTGACTTTTGGACATTTGAAGGTCGTACATCCCTGGATTATTATCTCTCCCTCCCTCCCTCCTCCCTGCTTCCTTCCCTCCATCCATCCATCTGGCTTTTTTTGTGAATAGAGGCTGAACTGAGAATCCCAAAGACGACAAAACAGAGCACAATATGCCCATCAATTCCTTCTAATGCTGAACTCCTATTGGAGTAAGCGGGAGAAACTTAAAAAAAAAATTAACCAGTAGATATTGGCTGAGGCTGAACAAGTGGTGAGCAAAGGGGTAGTAACATATTTTACAACTTGAGGGTCCAAGATTACAAAAAAGAAAAGGGAAAATGTCTACCTAGATCAGGGGTCTTCAAGGAGTCTTGACAGCTTTAAGACTTGTGGACTTCAGCTCCCAGAATTCCTCCTCCAGTCATGTTAACTCAGGAATTCTGGGAGTTGAAGTCCACAAGTCTTAAACTTGTGTTTGAAGACCCTTGACCTGGAGAGATACCATATATCAAGGGTCTTCAAACTTGGCAAGTTTAAGACTTGCGGACTTCAACTCCCAGAATTCCTGAGCTAACATGACTGGAGGAGGAATTCTGGGAGTTGAAGTCCACAAGTCTTAAAGCTGATAAGTTTGAAGACCCCTGCCATAGATAGATAAAAGGCTCCAGGAACTCATATGGGCCAACTCTCCATGGCCAACTCTCCAGGGACAACTGTCAACGGGACAAGAGTTACACTAATGTCAAATAAATAGTGGAATAGAATAATTAAAGAAAGGATGTCAAAGGAGGGACAAAAAGAAAAGAGAATGACAAGAATTATAATTTTGTAATCATTTTAAACAATTAGATTGAATTGTTGAATTGATCTGCAGTGAGTTGTCCCATGGTGAGTTGACCATGGTGAGTTGGCCTGTGGTGAGTTGGCCATGACGAATTGACCATGGAGAGTTGGTTATGGCAAGCAAAGGCCCCCTGTTCTTTTTGGGGTGGTAGATGTGCTTTTGGAGGTGGGGAGAGGGTAAGATTTGGGAGTCATAATTGATGAAATTCACATTAAACCCCATCCTGTTTTAAGCAAGTTCTTCAAGAGACACAATGCATTTTGAAACTGAAAGGGCTTTAGTTTGGAGGCTACCAAATTGAGAGAAGGTGAGAAGTTGACCTTGTAGGACATTTGCAAGGCCCATCAACCCATTAGCAGTTTTTGGACTGGATCACTTTGGTTTGCATCTTCCTGGCTACGGTACACTTTCCATCTCCAGAAAACAAGCTGAAGGAAAGAACCTATCTAGGACAATGAACATGTTGATCCCAGAAGGAAAGGCAAGAGAACATCTCGCAAGAGAAGGAGAATCCAGCTAAGTTGGTGGTGCTGCCCAATCAACTTGGAAGCTTCATGTACCATCATCTAGCCAAGATTTAACAGCCAATACTTTTCTGACCAAGAATTTCACAAAAAGACTATATTCCAAGCACAGTGGGTATGGTCACTTTTGAGTACCACTCTACAACCATTGATGGCCCACGTTTGACCATCATCTCACTCCCATCCATTTACAAGATATTGCCAACTGAACCAACAGTTATATTCTTTGTTTGGTCTATTTTTAAGCTAAATCACCTCATAGTGTCCACAATGGTCAATGCAAAACTCCAGAACATCACATTTGGCAAAGAAACATTTTCACAATGTGAAGAATACACAGACTATAACCCAGAGCCACCAAAAGTCAGAAGTGCATCAAGAAAACATTTTGGCAACCTCGGAATGATCACACCTTTGAGGCATCGAACTTACATGCTCCCAAACAACCAAGATCCTTAAAATAAGACAAATCAGGATCAAGAACAAGACAGAGCTCAACACAACTATAGGCACTTTTTTTCTGGCACATTTCTGCCCCATCCACTTCCTGCAACTTCTCTAATCCTCTTTACCCACAACCATTCGACAAAAGCACAATCAGAGCCTTGTTCCAGGTCGTTTAGCCCCATCCTAAGTATGGACGCACATCAAGAACCAGACTTACGTCTCGAAGTTCCTTTGCCACCTCCTTGAGTTCTTGCAGAATGCCTTCTAGCTGCCCAATCACCATTTTCATGCGGCCTCGGATGCGCTCCTTCTCACTGACGTTGGGGCCGTCTGTTGTGTTGTTAGTGCGCTTCCTATCCTGCAAGTCCCGGTTGTTCATTCTTCACAGGGTGCCGGGGAGCTGGGCCAGAGTTGTGTTGCACATTCTGCTGTTGCCCAACCAGATTGTGCCTCCACAGAGCCTCTCTTGGGTGGGGAGATCTCCACATCTTAACGCTCCCCCCTGCCCAGAAAGTCCCAGCAGCGCACTCACTTCCTATTCTTCGTTCTCCTTAGGGTCACTGGAACGGGCCAACAAAGCCAGAGAGAATGGAATGGGATTGAGGGGATGATGCACCCAACACACATACATCTCCTCCAACTTGGGCACCAAACCATCTAGATAGCCAAGGTTTGGAATCACCATCGGTCCACAAACCGGTTTGGGAGAGAGAATGCCACAGACCATGAGCTTAAAAAAAAAAGGGTTAAGGTGTGTTATTTGTGCTCTGCTTCTGCAGAAGGAAGCCAGTGGTCCCTGCCAGTCTCTACGCCATGTTCTCCTTCCCAACAGAGAGGGCGCCACCTCCAGCTACTTCATCACTGCTCTTGGGGAGAATCCCTGGGAGATCTCGGGTCTGGATTCCTTTCTCAGGGTCTTCTCCACCTCTGCCGCCCGGGAGTCTTCTGCATGGGTAGCTTGGTTCGACTGCCATCCGTACAGCCTGGGCAGACAAAGAGGGTCATGCAGCAATTCCAGCCCAGCCAGGCTTTGGAGGTGTCTTGTTGAGATCTTAGGAAGCTCCTTAAAAATGAGGAACATGGGGAGAGTTAGCCTTCAAAGGGGGCATTGGGGAGTTGCTGGAAGCACGGAGTATTGCACACCATTTCCTGCAGTGTTAGAGAAAAGAGAGAGAGAGAGGAAGGGGGGGGGGGGCGGAAATTAGCATCATGAGAAACTGCTTTGGGGAGGACACCACCAGCCTTCCAAGTTGCTGAACTTCAACTTGACTGGGTGTTCCCATGGTGACTCCTGGTTCTTCTTCTTCTTCCCCCCCCCCCCCCAGAAGAATTACCTTCTGCTCACCCAGAAGAGCCACCAATGGAGTTCAGCTCTGTCTTTCAAGGAGACCCTGAGTGAGAAACACTCCTGCTTTTAGTGGGGGGGGGGTTCTCCTTCTTTGGGTCTTCCCTTCTGCAGGAAGTCCTCTTCCCTATGAATCATCCCAAGGTGATCCCACCTGGAATGGGAAACCCTGACCTGCACCGGCAACCCTCAGCCGCCCCAACCCGTGAGGGAGTGCGCTGATTTCTACACACCGTCCAACGGAAACTTTTAGACCTCCTCTCTTCCTCGGGGGCCCCTGATCGAGCAAAGGTTCTGTGGTTCCAACCGATTTTTTGGGGGGGGGGGGGGGGGGGGAGTCCAAGAAAAGATCAGCTCCCTTTCTATCCACTAAGACGACTTATAAAAGCGGCAACTTACAACCACAGTAGCTGCTCGGGAACCCACTTCATACTAAATGGATCTCTTGGCTCTTCCTTTCAGCAGCACCTTTGGATGCCAACCAGATTCTCAGGTTCCATTCCTGTCCTCTGAGACCAAGCGACAGTGGACATTGGTGGTTGAGGCATCAGACACATCCAATAAAAAAAATAGAAGATTAAAAAAATAAAAATAAAACCACCACGTAGAGCAACCCTCCCCCACGGTTTCTCAGGTTGAATCCTTTAGCTCTTGAGGATACCTCTTGAATTATTGCTTTATGGTTTCCTTTTAAGCAAGGTGGGAGAGACGTGAAGAAATTTTCCCCCCTGCCTCTTGCAACCAGCTAGAGGGAGTAATCTCTTCCGTTCAGTAGCTCTGGCTTTGCAGCCTGGCCATCTGCAGAGCAGAAGGGTGCGATCCCATCACTTCCGCGGCCCCCCAGGCCTTGAGTCCACAGGTGACCATGGTTCCCAGCTTGGGGCAAGAGGGTCTGGGAGCCCACGGGTGTCCTTAATGCATTGGACGCCAAGGGTCAGGGATCTCCCAACAGCAACTGGAAGCAACTTGGAAGAGCCAAGCCAAGGGATGGAGAAACGGAGGAGGAGGGAGATGCTTCTGCTGGAGCCCTTAATAGATGCTCTTGGAGACCACGGCTTGCATCATGGTAAGAAGAAGAAGAAGGGCTTGGAGCAAAAAGCTGGAGAGAGCGAGAGACAGAGAGAGACCGGGAGAGAGAGGGAGGGAGGGAGGGAGGGAGAGAGAAAGAGAGAGGGAGAAAGAGAGAGAGAGAAAATACACTCTTCTTTAAAGCTCCCAGACTTTGAGTGACAGCGAGGCAAGTCCAGTGTCCGGATTCCAGTGCTTGCAGGGCCAGCTAGAAGGCAAGGAAGCAGATGCTGGCCACTTTCGCCCTGGTCCTCTTCCCACTTGGGTCTCCTGAGATCTGCTTGAGCGTCTTGCATCGGCCGCAGCTGCCCGACACCCTTCCTCCTCCTCCTCCTCCTCCTCCTCTTCCTCCTCCTCCTCCTCCTCTCTTGCTAGTGAGCGGTGGAAAAAATTGCACTGGAGGCTTCTCCCTCCCTCCTGACATCCTCACAGTCTGCCAGCTTGAAGGCGATTGCTCAGCTCCGAGATGCTAAGCTGCTGCTGTGTCAGAAAAGGAGGCAGGGCCTTGGTGGTACAGGGGGATTTAAAGGGCCAGAACCTCCTGCATCCCAGCTGATAGCTGCAAGCAGGAGAAACCCCTCCCCCCTCCCCCAAAACCTTCCCTGTGTGTGTGTGTGTGTGTGTGTGTGTGTGTTTTAAGCCAATTACAAACGTAGTTAAGAAAGGTACAATTGGAATAGATCTCTGGCCAACGGTATGTATGCTATAATAGAATTATAGAACGGCAGAATGCAAGGCTGGGAGGAGACACTTGGAGAGCACCTAGTCCAGCCCCCTGCTTAGGGCTGGAGCCCACTTTGGTAGCTTCTTCCTTAGAGGACCATCCCTTTAAACATCTCCAGCAGGATTGAGCCCCTTGTACCACTGTCCTTGCTCTTACCCTTTGTAGATCATTCCTGATCTTCAACCAACATTGACTTCCTTCCCAAGTGGTCTGGTCTTCTGAAGAATTGTTTTCTATGTGATGTTCCTTCAAGTAGATACAACAAGTGACCATTCAAAGTTACAATGGCAGTGTTAAAAAAAAAGTGATTTATGACTGTTTTCCACAATTAGGACTTTTGTAGCCTCTCCATGATCACAGGATCAAAATCCAGACATAATTGGCAACTGGTTCATATTTATGACGGTTGGAATGTTTCCTGGAGTCAGACGAATCCCATTGACCGGTAAAGTCAATGGGGAAGCCAGATTCACTTAGCAACTGGTTAGTAACTTATCAACTGCAGTGATTCACTTAGCAACTGTGGCAAGAAAGGTCATAACACGAGGCAAAGCTCACTTAACAAATCTCTCACAGCCACAGAAATTTGGGGCTCATTTGTGGTGGCAAGTCAAGGACCACCTTTGTAAAATTGCAGAATGCAATGGTGGGGGAAGGGTCTTGGAGAGCATCTAGTCCAACCCCCTCTTCAGGGCAGACATCCACTTTTTGTAGCTTCTTCCTTAGAGGTCCATCCAGCTTCTTCTTAAACATCTCCAACATCATTGAGTCCCTTGTTTCCTGATCTTCAGCCAACATCTACTTCCTTGCAAATTAAACCTCTTGGCTTTTGTCTGTTTTCTTTTTTCTACATGGGGGTCCTTCAAGTAGTTATTCAGTCTCCAGGGAGCCTTCTTTCCTCTAAGGTTCTCTAAGGTCTCCAAGGTTTCCAAGCTTCTTCAAAGTCTCCTTGTCATCTTGGCTGCTCTGTTTAGAGCATGTTCCAGAACCTGTCAGGAATCTTCTCAACTCACGGTTAGTAAACTGTGAGCTGAGATGTTTCCTGCCAGGTGGGAAAAGATCAGGTGCACCCATGAAGATGCAGTTAAACTGATGTATTGCTAGTCATATCTATGCATAGCACCTGTTTAGGGTGAGATATGGATCAACGGAATTCAAGGGAGGTTGTACTGATTTTCCTTGTAGCGATAATTGGGATTCCTGATCCCTCTTTCATTCTGCTCCCAGGTTCTCCCACTTCTTTCCAGAATGAAAAAATATATATTCTGGACCACTTTGGTGCTTCAAGAAAGGAAGTGCTATGCGTTTATGTCCACTACCATTCTTTTTCCTGGTAAAAGGTGAATTTCAGAAACCTTCCTCCAACATTACTGGCATCCACAGCATGTGGTTGACAGAACAAGGGTGTCATTATGACACCCCAGATGTTGCTGAATCTCAGTTGCCCTAGAAAGCAGGATCAATGGTGAGGAATCTGGGGATTTAGAACAAGGGTGTCATTATGACACCCCAGATGTTGCTGAATCTCAGTTGCCCTAGAAAGCAGGATCAATGGTGAGGAATCTGGGGATTTAGACTTCAGGCACAGCTGAATCTCACAAGTCTACCCTAGTGTTGTATCACTGATGGAATGGAAAAGTAGGAAAGGGACGATAATACAGTCTTTTGTCTTCTTTGCTCTCATCAAGCAGGAAAAATGCTAATTCCTGAAGTTCGTTCAGGTATAAATACACCTGCTGGCATATCCAGAGATATTTGGCCGTATGTTCAGTAAAGATTAAGATGTCTGTCCTTCATAATATGATTCTTATCTGTCTGTATATTTGACTCCAATTTCCCGTAATTAACACCGTTGCAGTTCCTTGTCATGTTGTCTCAGAGATGGGAGAAATTGGAATAACAGCCTGTCAAGAAATTCTGGGATGTCCACTTAGACATTGATTATCCAGAGAAGGGATGACACCTTTCACTCATCCCCTTCCTTTTACTGGGTGATCTCCTCTTCCTCCTCTTCCTCCTCTTCCTCCTCCCCCACCACCGGCCTGGAAAAAACGCTACAGAAACCCCATATACACATCTAGAAGGTTTCCTGCTTTTTATAGCTGATGATCACAGGATATTCGGGGACAGTATATGTGTGTGGGTCAGCGGTGGGATTCAAATGTTTTTAATACTGGTTCTGTGGGTGTGGCTTGGTGGGTGTGGCATGGTGGAACCTGCTGATTTACCACCTCTGGTGTGCGTGTCCGTGTTTGTGTGTTTACGAATTTTCAGATAAACACCTCCTTGACCAGATGAAGAAAGGCTGTTTCCATATGAATCCATTCGGAAAACAACGAGAGTCGCAGCCTTCCAAAACTAATTTATGGGAGGTGGGATTTGGGATGTGATGTTCAAATGCCTCTCCCAGGTTTTCATCTCTACTGGAGGTTATGAAAAAACCAGGCTTAGGTACGGCCTGGAAAGATGCTCTGAAAACCAGGACAGGTAATCTGATATTTGTGTTCATCCAATTTGTATTCCTCAGAGAAGGATCACATCAATGTGCGGTACTGAAAAGTAGATTTGAGTCTTTATTATTCTGTAGTGTAGGTTGTACTTTCAGAACTGATGACTAGCAACCATGGAAGGATTAATCACCCAAAATTGTTTTGGGAGTTGCATTTTATGTCCTCTCACCACACTCTCACTTCCTCTCCCCCTCTCTATCTTCTTTCCATGTTTGTTTATGTTTTTTGTTAGAACATGATTCATTGGGTGCTCTGCTCTTGAGGGAAGAATGTAGAGTTAACAGAGACAGGTTCTTGCTCTCCTTTCTGTGTCTTCCGAGCTTCCCTGCCACAGAATCTCAAGAATTTATCTGAGCCCTCCAGACTGCCCCCAAATCCCCTAATTTCACATGTATCTATCAATCCTAATCCCGAAACTGTAGGATGGCATCCAATCCCTTTGAAGAAGTCTTCAGCTATCAGGATGTTGCTTTGTAAGTTTGAGCTGCTGAAGAAACATCAAGCTAACCTTTTTGGACTAAGAAGCAGGATGTTCCAGGAAGTCCATTGACTTGCAACCATTTGTTTATTCTACTTGATCAATTTGAGATGATGGATGGGTGAATGAATGGCTAGAAAGATATAGATTGATGATCATGATAGATAGATGGGTAGACAAACAGACAGACTAATAGATACAAATAGATAGATTGATAGATATTGATGATAGATGATAGATGGATGGATGGACGGATGGACAGAGAGACAGACAGACATGCTAATAGATAGACAAATAGATGGATAGATATTGATTGATAATATATAGCTAGACAGCTAGATAGCTAGATAGCTAGATAGCTGGATAGCTGGATAGCTGGATGGATGGATGGATGGATGGATGGATGGACGGACAGACAGTCAGACATACTAATAGATAAATAGATGGATAGATATTGATTGATAATAGATGAATAGGTAGATAGATAGACCAATTTGAGGGAGTTGTGAACATGGTTAATTATTTTAATTCAGTAGCATGGTTTCCTCTGAAGGTTTCATAGCTGAACACCCACACAGCAAATTAATCAATAATCTGCTGAGTGCAAGATTAATTTCAAATAATGGAACTGAACAGGACGCATTCTGACAGATGAGAAACAAATGAAAACGAGAACCGGCAATTGATTTAAATAAATAAGAGATAAATAAGAAATGCAGGGTATTTAACCATGTAATAAAAACGGAGGAGGAGGAGGAGAAGAAGAAGGAGAAGGAGAAAGAGAAGGAGAAGGAGAAGGAGAAGAAAAGACAGGTGTGGATGCCTTTAGATAAGAAACGGAGTATAGTATAGTACAGTATATTCCTATAGTAGAAGATCGCTTTGTCAGGATGACATTATCAGACCTATTAATTGCTCAGCCAGGCTAAGCTACAGGTGAGTTCAGACAAGACAGCGAGCTGGTTGTTAGTTTGCTATTTTTGACTTTCCTTCTAGGAAAAAAAAAAAGAGCAATAAAATCCACGATATTGAACCTGTTATGGTAAGAGGGGGGAGGGGTAGAGAGACATTTGAAAAGAAAAACCTGTATTATGGAATTGCATCTGCCTCGACTCAGCAAAGCTTCTTGCCTGCTGAACAGGTTCTTAGCTGGTGACAGCTGGTGCAAAACAAGGATACACACACACACACACACACACACACACACACACACACACACAGTTAATTGTGCATGTAAACCATTAAAGTGGTAACAGATGGATAAAGGTGAAGCCACTTTGCTGAATATAGGCGCACGTAGAAACAAGGTGTGAGGCAGATGATTGGGTTCAGCCAGCTTTTGCAACACAGGATTGTCGTCGGACGCAACAGCTCTGCAGATATTGTGGGAGAATAACTCTGTCCATTCGGAGCTGAAAACTTCGCTGTCCTTCCAGAGTTCCTTTCCTTCTGAGTCCTACGATCAGGGGTGGGCTTCAAAAATTTTAGCAAAGGGTTCTCTGCCGGGTGGCTGGGTAGGTGGGTGTGGCCTAGTCGGCCTCCTGCACTACAGCAGGGTGGTGTTTTTTGCCTTCCCCGGACTCTGGAGGCTCTCTGGAAGCTGGAAACAGGCCCACTTCTGGCCTTCTCGAACTTCCGGGGGCCTGTTTTGGATGTAGGTAAGTGCAGGACGCACGCTACCTGCATCCGAAAACAGGCCACGTGGGGACTCCTGGGAAGGGAGGGGTGGGCGGGGCCAACCAGGAGTGGGATTTGGGGGTTCTCCAAACTGCACAGTATCTTAGCTTAAGGGGATCTCCCGAACCCTGAAAACCCCCAATAGTCCACCCCTGCCTATGATCCCGTTGATGAAGTTCAACCTTGGCTTCTGCATTCTGCTTGGAGCGACCGGTGACATTGAGGGAGGGGCAGTCACCGTCGGGTGATGTCACTCAGTGAAGTAGGAAGTGTGAAAGGCCTCTCTTGAACCCAGCTCCATCACAGTGGTTTGGTAAATGTCACATCAGAAGGATCAATCCCTAGCTCTGAGTTTTCCTCTAGATCGGAGGTCTCCAAACTTGGCAACTTTAAGACTTGTGGGCTTCAACTTCGACATAGCTGGCTGGAGAACTCTGGGAGTTGAAGTCCACAAGTCTTAAAGTTGCCAAGTTTGGAGGCCTCTGCTCTAGATCTAGCATGGAAGCACCGTTGGTTGTCTATCAGCCTAGTTGCCCTCAATTTAGCTCGAATCGAGCAGCCCTCACAACCTTGGCGCTTCAGAGAGTGTAAGACATAAGAGCACATTTCAGAAATGCATGTTTAATGTTGATAGGGGTGTAGCAATATCTGTAGCACTCTTCTATTCGGTGTCAGCATGACTATTTCATGTACAGAGACTCGAAATACTTGATGGAGAGCTTGTGAGTTAGAGGACTTTTTCGAAATCCTCACGCCACGTCTATGCTAAATAGAGTGGTAGGTTAGATGGCTTTGTGTGATCGGTTCACCGACTCTTCAATGCCCTTTTGTTTCTAAATGGCTGTGATCTTTATATTTTGCCTAATAAATAAACATCCATGGCACAGCGGGGATGTTTTTAAATGTCAGTTTCTGTGCTCAGTTACCAAATTTGATAGTTTGCAAAAGACTTAGATGGGGGAAGGAAGGAAGGAAGGAAGGAAGGAAGGAAGGAAGGAAGGAAGGAAGGAAGGGAGGAAGGGAGGGAGGGAGGGAGGAAGAAGGGAAGGAGGGAGAGGGGAAGGGAAGGGAGAAAAGAAGGGAGGAAGGAGGGAGAAAAGAGGAGGGAGGGGAAGAGGGAGGGAGGGAGAAAGGAAGGAAGGACCCTCTGATGAACATTTCCTGGTTGATCATCTTGTTAATTTGATGGTTCAAATTTTCTGGGATAATATGAACAGATCCAACTCATTTTATCAAGAACTATGCCAATGGAAGGCAAGGCCATTAGAACATAGAATAACAGAGATTGAAGGGACATTGGGGGTCATCTAATCCAATCTAAGCAGGAGGACCTATGGCTGTCCAGTCTCTTCTTAAAAGCCTCCAGTGATGGAGCATCCACAACTTCTGGAGGCAAGCTGTTCCACGGGTTAATTGTTCTCACAGCTAGGAAATTTCTCCTTAGTTCTAGGTTGCTTCTCTCCTTGATTGGTTTCCATCCATTGTTTCTTGTCCTGCCTTCAGGTG
>NW_020716948.1:340230-356063 GCF_900518725.1 Notechis scutatus | reverse complement strand
CTTCCTTCCTTCCTTCCTTCCTTCCTTCCTTCCTTCCTTCCTTCCTTGCCAGTGGTTAGAATGCAGTATTTCAGGCTAATTCTGTCAACTGCTAGCAGTTCGATTCTCACCGGCTCAAGATTGACTCTAAGCAGTTTGCAGAATCAGCCTGTTGTCTCAGCGATTCTTGGACGAGCGTCATCCACAAGGGTCACAATGCTTTCCTTCCAGTTTATAAAGCCCCCCCCCCACCCTGGCCACTAGGAGCTTTCATTTTCAAAAGGCTAGCGTGAAATGGATGCCATCCCGAAGAAAATGAGAAAGAGTCTGCTTTGATTATTCCTCCTGTTCTCCCCATTGATCCTCTACAATACATCAGTAGCAAAGTGAAAACATCATTATCATCTCATTCCCTTGGCTGAACAAAACGGGTCAATCAATCACCCAGGCTCTCAAGTAGATGATATCATCCCTAGTCCTGAAGGAAGTGCCAATCTCTCTCTCTCTCTCTCTCTCAACTTTAAAAGATTACAAGGCAGGGAAAGAAACAAAAGAACGTTGTCTTGGAATACATATTGGCTGCACTCCGAAAACATGCTCAGCTCGATCGGTAAAGACCCAAAGCCTTTATTTCCACCATTTGGGAAACTGCAAGTAGTCCCGAAGTGACGACCAAAATTTCTCTTGCTAGGTGAAAAAAAAATTGTTAAGCAAGCCTGTCCCCCTTTTACAACTTTACTTGTCATTCACTGAATCGCTGTGGTTGTTAAGTTATAGGCAAAGGTTCCACTCGTACATCCGTGCTAGTCGTTTCTGGCTTTAGAGGGTGGTACTCATCTCCGTTACAAAGCCGAAGAAGAGCCAGCGCTGTCCGAAGACGTTTCCGTGGTCATGTGGCTGGCAGGACTAAACGCCGAAGGTGCACGGAACGCTGTTCCCTTCCCACCAAAGGGGTCCCTATTTTTCTACTTGCATTTTTTACATGCTTTCGAACTGCTAGGTTGGCAGGAGCTGGGACAAGGAATGAGGAGCTCACTCCGTGACACGGCGCTAGGGATTCGAACCGCCGAACTGCCGACCTTTCTGATCGACAAGCTCAGCACCTTAGCCACTGAGCCACTGCATCCCATTCAAGCTAAGTTTGCTGGACAGAAGGTCGCCAAAGCGGATTGCGTGACCCTGGAACACTGCAGCTGTCGTAAGTATGAGGCACTTGCCAAGCATCTGAATTTTGATCACGTGATACTGCAAAGGTTGTAAGTGTGAAAAACGGTCCTAAGTCACTTTTTTCGGGGCTGTAGTAACTTTGAATGGTCACTAAGTAAACTGTTGCAAGTTGAGGACTACTGTAATTCTGAAGTTGTAGCAGCACTAAAAGAAATGACAAGCAACCAATGCTTGCAGTATCTCTGGACTTCAGCAGATAATCGGTTTAATTGCTAAGGTTATTTCTATTGAAATATCCTTGCTAAATGGAGGTGTTGATTACCTGGCAGAACTCCCATTCCGATCAATACATGCTAAATTAGAGAACAATGAGCAATAACTGGTTTGAATTATTTCTCTCCCCATCTCTTCCTATCGCCTTGAAGGTCCAGGACAACTTGCCGCAGCTTCCTTCGCCCAACCGACTCGCCATGGGAGAATTCAACACAGGATAACCCAAAAGAGGGACAAGTGAATTTGTCTTGCTTTAAGGTTTGAACCTTAAAAGCCTAAGGTTTTAAGAGACACGGTGGCTTAGCGGCTAAGACGCTGAACTTTGTCGATCAGAAAGGTTGGCGGTTCGGCGGTTCGAATCCCTAGTGCCGTGTGATGGAGTGAGCTCCCGTTACTTGTCCCGGCTTCTGCCAATCTAGCAGTTCAAAAGCACGTAAAAAATGCAAGCAGAAAAATAGGGACCACTTTGGTGTTCAGTGCGCCTTCAGCGTTTAGTCCTGCCGGCCACATGACCACGGAGACGTCTTCGGACAGTGCTGGCTCTTTGGCTTTGTGAAGGAGATGAGCACCACCCCTGAGAGCCAGAAACGACTAGCACGTATGTGAGAGGGGAACCTTTACTTTTACCTTAAGGTTTGAACCTTCTCAAGTTAGAAGTTCTCCAGGATGGGGTGAGTTGCAATTCTACTTGCCCCACTCCTGAGTTTTTCGCTCATTGAACTATCCCATGGTGAGTTGGCTGGGGTGAGTTGTTTCTGTGGTGAGTTGGCCAGGGCATGTTGGCTGGGGTGAACCGAGCATGACGAGATGGCTGGGGAGCATCAGCCAGGCTGAATCAACCATGGTGAATTGTCCCAATCTGCTTCTTGGTGTCTTAGAAGACAACTGTGTGACTCTGGAAAACTATGTTTTTTCTTCCAGGAATGATTCTTGTACTCTTAACAGGTTGCACAGAGGAAGATCAGCCTGGGTTCTTCCAAGTATTTTGCTTTCCTACCATTTTTAGCAAGGGAGAGAAATAAGGCTAGAAGGCATCTGAATTCAGCGGAGAGCAGCCTGCAGGTATGTGACTCATAACAAGAGCCCACCTAGATGAGACTTCGTGTTATATTTGAAACCAAAACATGTTGTAGGAGAGGATGAAATCATATTCTGGGTAGTTGGTGCTGTCCTCCTACTATTGAAATCTTACCTTCCTTCCTCCTCTTCCTCCTCCTACTCTAATTTTATAATTTTATTTTGGAATCACACTGTAATGCCCGAGAAGCTATAAATACTATAGTCAGATGGATGAGTATTTTTTGGCGAGACAAGAAGATGCTTCTTTGTTGGTGGAATTTTATTAACTCGTGTGAGCAGAGATGAATAGTCACAGGGGCAGAAGGACCCTGATGAGCTTTGGGTATTTGCTATTTGATAAACAGCAGGTTGCTTGGATTACCACAAGGATTATCACAAGGATGTAGACAAAGCAGAAGTCAATCGAGGATCAAATCAGAATAACAGAATAACAGACTCGGAAAGAAACTTGGAGGTCTTCTAGTCCAACCCCCTGCTTAGACAGGAAACCCTCTACCATTGCAGACAAATGGTTGTCCAAGCCTCTTCTTAAAAACTTCCAGTGTTGGAGCATTCACAACTTCTGCAGGCAAGCTGTTCCACTGGTTAATTGTTCTAAATATCAGGAAATTTCTCCTTAGTTCTAGGTTGCTTCTCTCCTTGATTAGTTTCCATCCGTTGCTTCTTGTCCTACCTTCAGGTGCTTTGGAGAATAGCTGGACTCCATTTTCTTTGTGGCAGCCCTTGAGACAGAGGTGGCATTCAGCAGGTTCTGACTAGTTCTGGAGAACCGGGAGCAGAAATTTTGAGTAGTTCAGAGAACCAGCAAATCTCACCTCTGACTGGCCCCGCTCCCATCTCTTCTCTGCCTCCCATTGAGTCCCAGCTGATCAGCTGGGTCTTCTTTGGTTGCCCTGCACAGGAGAACAGAGCTGGAAAGCAGGTTAGTGGGGTGGGGAGGGAATGGGGATTTTGCAGTATCCTTCCCCTGCCACGCCCACCAAGCCACACCCACCAAGCCACACCACGCCGACCAAGCCACGCCCACAGAACAGGTAGTAAAAAAATGTGAATCCCACCACTGCCCTGAGATATTGGAAGACTGCTATCATGTCACCCCTAGTCCTTCTTTTCAACTAATCCTATTTATTGTTGGGGCTGATTGTATATGTGAAGATTTTGAGTGACAAGATCGACAAAACAGATGTGTACTGTAACCACCAAAGAGGAACCAGAGCTTCAGATGATAGTTGACCCATTGATGGTCGCGTGGGTACAGGTTCAAATGTGTGAAATGTGTCCAGCCTTCAGGCACTTGGATAGGTTGACATTTTCTTCTTCGTGGCAGCTCCTCAAGTATTGGAACACTGCTCTCACATCAGTGCTTGTCCCTTTTCTTTAATTTAATTTTTGATGAGAAACTGTACAAATGCAAATAGAAAAAACAAAAACAAATCAGGGAACTAAAAGAATCAAGAAGAAATGAGTAAACAAGTGATCTGAAAAATAAAAACCATCAAGGGCGTCCAAATATATCATTAGTAAATCATGAATGACTGAATGTGGCACTTTAAATGAGAAAAAAAAACCCCACTCTTGAGCTTCAAGCAAAGATAAACATCAAGAACAATGATCAACACAGTATAAATCACCACATCACTCTCTAGAGTTTCCGTAGATTGAATCAAAACTCAAAATCTGGTCTGCTTTCAAGGTCTTATGAGACTGAAGGATGGACTCCAATACACGGGGGTGGGGTGGGGTGGGGGGGAAACCACCTCAAATTGTGGATGAGGTAAAATGTGCTAAAATATAATCTAGAGACGGTTTCCCCTTTGAATTAAATTTCACATCAGATTTACTTTGAAGGTGTGCAAAAAAAAAAAAAGGAAGAAGCTATGTCTCTTTTCACAGCCCATCTCCCTTGGATGCTATTCTGCTACAGGTAAGTCTTCCACATTTCAGGCAGAGTTTGGGAGTAATTTCCCCCATTTTAGAGCAGTAGAAAAACTCTCCGGAGCCTCCTAAAATAAGCTCTTGCTTTAAGTGACAATAAACTGTTTTATGTGCAGTTGAAATGGATTCTACATTACCATGAGTGACTCCTGAGTATTTTACCAGCAAGGGGCACATTGTATTTCAGTCCAAGCTTTGACCACCTGTTAGGCTTGGAGGAAGTTACCAGATTCATTCTCCAAAAAACCTGGAAAGCTGGAACTATAATTTTGGAATACATATGTTTCTGAACCCTGGAAATTGTCAGGGTTCAGAAATACTTATATGTTTCACAGGGACACAGAGAGAGAGAGCTGATGTCATGTTCCAAGGACTAATAAAGATATGTGGAGGTCTTTCTAAGCAGTTTCTTTATTGTTCCTCACCTGTAGACAGAATCTTGCCAAGCTAAAGCAGACTACTAGCACTTTTATGCATAGACTCCGGGAACTGCAAGGCAGGAGCTGTCTCAGCCCTCTTTTTCCGCACAATCTTAACTCTCTTTCTCCCACACGATAACTGGGTGTAAGGAACCACTGTATGCAACCTTCTGTTCCGTGCAATAATCATCTTCCAGGCAGCCATAAACAACGTCTATCCAACCTGTTGTTTACACCGTTCAGTGAAGGCGCCCTTACTAACACTTTGATCATGGTTTCCATGTTGAATTGCCTGTGCCATTAATACATTTATCTTAAGCTTCAAGTGGGTTTGCTTTTTGCATATGGCTAGTCCCCGACTTAAGGCCACAACTGGGGCCAGAATTTTCGTTGCTAAGTACGATGGGGCTGAAGTCAGCCATGCCTGATTTTACGACCTTTATGGCCACAGTTGTTAAGGACATCATCACTATTACATGCCCCATCCTTAAGGAGCATGCGTAAATGCACAATCGTGCCTACCGTCCCTGTCCTATTGTCCCCATTTATTTGTATGTCTATTTCCTGTATTCATACTCATGTTTATACTTATACCTATTATCTTGTAAGCAATTGACAAATCAGATAGATACATAAATTAAAATAATCACAATTGTTAAGCAAATCCAGCTTCCCCCACTGACTTTATTGTAAGCCAGCTGGGAAGGTCACAACTGGTCTTGGAATTGTAGTAAATATATCCCCTGTGCCGAATGTTGATAACATGGCTACGGGTATGCTAAGAACATGCCTTATTATACTAAGAGTTCTAACTTCAGATGTTCTTGGTTTATGGACCTCACTGCCAGCTTAAAGGCTTTTAAAATTGATTAAATGCCTTCATGATAAGCCTATCAGTAGTTACTAATGATGGTTATTTAGCACCTCCCATAAGAGGGCCATATGTTCCTTGATAATTCTAGTAGACAGAGCAAGTCTCCTTTCCGATTTCCCAGAAGCCTCTGGTTGGCTGTGTAATCCTGGGTGTTCCCCAATACAGGTAGTCTTCAACTTACAATTCCAACTGAGCTAACGTTTCCATGGCTAAGCAAGACAGCTAAGTGAGTTTGGCTTCCTTGTACGAACTTCCTTGCCACGGTTGTGAAGTGAATTGCTCTGTTAAGTGAACTGCTGGTCATTAAGCAAATCTGGCTTCTCTCATTGACTTTGCTGTTTGGACATTGGCTGGGAGGGTTACAAATGGTGATCATGTGATCCTGGGACATTGCAACTGTCCTGAATCCATGCCAGTTGCCAAGTAGTCTGAATTTTGATCCCGAGACCAAGGGGATGCTGGAAAGGTCATAACTGTGAAAAACAGCCAGTCAGATTAGTCACTTTGTTTTTTAGTGCCATTGTAACTTTGAACAGTTTCTAAATGAATGGCTGTATATTAATGCCTGTCAGCCATTTTTCCGGAGTCTTCACGCCGCCCAGTTGGCAGGTTGGCATTCGGTGCTCAGGAGCCCCGGACAATCCCGGTGCCTGGGAAGCTCCTTGGAGATTTAGAGATTCGGTTTGATGTCAGCGTTCCAGCTAACCAACCCAATAAACTCTGAGACAAACAATTCCTCAAAGTTCCGTTTTATTAGAGTTGTCATATTTGCACATCTGGGAAAACCCAAATCTGAGAGTTCTGTGTTTTTCCCTTCCCAAAAGAAAAATTCAAAGATCCATCCCCTGCACCCGCCAGTCGATCACACGGCCCAATCAGATCATCGGCCCAACTGGAGACCTTCCTCCAGGCACTCCCCTCCAGGTGCAGGGCAACTTGTCCTTGACTCTCTGAGAAAGAATGTTGTTGAGTCTAATCTTCCACCTCTCTATGAAATCCCTCCTCCCTAATTCCCAGGCACTAAATGTGGCATCCTCGAAGCTTCCAAGCAGTGGTGGGATTCATTTTTTTTTACTACCGGTTCTTTGGGCGTGGCTTGGTGGGTGTGGCTTGGAGGGCGTGGCAGGGGAAGGATACTGCAAAATCCCCATTCCCTCCCCACCACACTAATCTGCTTTCCAGCTCCCTTTTCCTGTGCAGGGCAATCAAAGAAGACTCAGCCGATCATCTGTGACTCAGGAGGCGGAGAATAGATGGGATGGGGCCAGTCAGAAGTATCAATTGCCACTTCTCCGAACTACTCAAAATTTCCGCTACTGGTTCTCCAAAACTGGTCAGAACCTGCTGATACCCCCTCTGTTCCAAGTAAAAAAATGACTTCCAAGGCTGACAATGCCACCCTAAACCATGTAGTAGTCATCCTTCTTGAATAAGAGTCCAGGGTTTTTTTGTGAATCCTGCCTGGGAGACCAACACGTTGGCTAATGGACTTGTATTCCATACAGCGCAGTTCGTCTTACATCCTTATGTCCTTCCTCCCCCTCCCCCCCCGAACGTGATTGAAGAGTGGAGCAGAGAACCACCTAATAAATGTATATGTTCATTGTCGTCGGAATAGATTTATTTGATTCCCTGCTGCCGCCTTGGGAAAGGAAAATCCCCCTTTGCACAAGAATTCAATTAAAAAACAGTTGAACTGGCCTTCCTGGCTGGTGCCAGATGCGTCTTCTGATATGGCATGAAAGCGATCCTTTTATCTGACAATTATTAATTTTCTGTGTACCATTTCAAAGTCAATTAAACGGGGTAATTGAGCATATTTGGAGCATTCTGTAAATCCATTTTTCTCTCTGAGGAGGCCGTGGCAATTTCCATTTTGTCGTATCCACCTTCGGTATATTCGGGGTGTCGTATTTGTCACTTAATTATCAACTATGCTCAGCGTTCCAGGTGTCCGTTTTGACCACTGTTCCAAAGGCCACAGAAACTGTGAACTTCGGAGATCGCCGGACTCAGACTCCATTTAATCCCTGGCTCCGAGGCCAGAGTCAGACAGCTTAGTAGAACATCAAAGGTCTCCATCAATGACCTACAAGAAGGAACGATGTAATCGGGACACAAAAAGTTTGATTATTTTTTTTTACTTTTGTGGGCGGAAGGGCAGCTTGTTTGGCTTCATAGAGTACATCCACCTACTGCAATGGATAGACTTCCTTACAGGTGTTGATTGAGGACTTTCTGTAGGCTATAGGTAATCCTCAACTTACAACCACAATTGTGCCCTAATGTCATGGCCCTGTGGGAGTCTGAATCCGAGGAAGAAGACGAACAGCTGACAGGGAGCAGGAGTCTGTTGGCTTTGGAGGAAACTGGGGAAGGGTAAAGGCCGGCTGGGCAGAGCAGGGGAGAGGGAGAATAAAGTTGACAGCCTTCCATCCTTCTGAGGTTGGTAAAATAAGGACCCAAATTGTTGGGGACAATATGTTAACTCTATACAACTGTTTAGAGAGAGCAATATATAAATCTGCTATTGCTCTTTGGCCGAAGGAGCATACTTCTGGTCTCACTATCAAAAATGTATCATCAGCTGGCTCCTCAAGGGTGTGATTTTACTGTTGCAACAGCTGCCCTCTGGAATTATATCCCCCAGAGGTTTGAATCATCCCAATTCTGCTCTCCTTAAAATGGGTATTGAATATCTGCCTTTTCCTCCAGTGGACTCACTGCAGGAATTTTATGAATGTTTCACTATTTTAATCGCTGGGCTATCACTTCCTTTTGTTTGGACAAGGCTGGAGCGGTTAATCTCGCACGCCACACAAACACTCGACATGATGTGGGTGGCCTGTAACACTGGTCACTCAACAAATACATATGTACCCAGGCTGGAGATGTGTAATTGAAGGGAACGTGATGATTGGGAATGTTTGCACAAAACAGTGTGCCCACAACTGTCTTAAGATCAAGGTATTTTCTCCAGGGTGTAACTGCAGAGGACTAGGAAAGGGAATACAGGGATGTGTCTTTCTATAGCTTAAAAAGCACTAGAAGAGGAATTCTGGGAGTTGAAGGCCATACCTCTTAAAACCGTGAGAATTTAAGGTGAGAAACTGGCTTAGATCAACACAGCAGCCCTCTCGTACATTGGAAAATTATGGAATTCCCTGCTTTTATGCAATTCAAACCTAGTTGAAGTCTGAAATACGAAAAAGAAACAACTTGAGAGCTGCTATAGGAGTAGGTGAATTGGGCATTAGTGAAAGAGAAGGGGTGAAGTTAAAAGAGGGGTCAACCTAGAATCCCTACGTAGCCACAAGTGGACTAAATCTCTCAAGTAATGGTTAGCACCTCCTTGGAGGTCAACAGGGTCAACAGAATTCAAGGGGGATTAGACTTAGTTCACTTGTGGCTAGTAGGGATTCTAAGCCGCTCCCTCTTTTGACTCTGCCCCCACGTTCTGCTGCTCTCCCTCCAATAATTAATTCTCCTGATCTCTAAAAAGATATTAAGGGCGACTCCCTGGAAGTTAGGAAGATTCAACCCACAAGGCAAAACAAGGGTGAGCTCAGATTAACTGCCTCTTTCTTTGATCTCCTTTTTATTAGCCTGTTCCTCTCGCTTTCAAGCATAATTAACACTTCCCTGATCAAAGACCCAGCATAAGCCAAGAATGAACAATCCTTGTTTTATTGCATTCCCCTATTAAAATGTGAATAGTAGCATTCAGCGCAAGAGAGAAATGGGAATGGATATAATTGTGGAACTGGTAGTAGTACCAGCTCGGGAAAATCAATTATACAAGAAAGGCCTTTTGATTTTTTTAAAAATTTTTAGAATCAAGAATAACACGGGCTAAGAGGGGCTATTTCTTTCAGCCTTGGTCTCTATCCTCATAGCTGAATGGAAGCATCTATAGTTACTGCATTGGTTTCTTAGATTCAAGCCCAGATGGGAAATATTTCTCTGTTTTGGAATAACCCTAACCCTAATTGCAGGCAGCCGGTAGGCAGCAGAAGTAGCCTGCAGTACTGCACTCTAACCACTGCATTGCCATGGCTCATGTCTTACCAAACAGGCTGAAACAATGGGGGAGGGGGGATCTGTCTTTCACATAGACTAGGGGTCCTCAACCCCAGGGCCATGGACCACTACCAGGCCATTGGTCATTTGGAACTGGGCCGTGCAAGTGGCTGGCGAGCATGTGTGTGCACACTTGCATGAACTGCCACTCTCACACAACCATCCCTTCCCCCAAGCCAGAAAGGTCGGAGACCACTGAGATAAACCATCCCTATCCAGCAACTCTTTGTCCTATCTTACGAAGGTAAACCTATTTGTCAACTCTTCTGGTAGGACATTTCCTCTGAATAGTCTCCTCTCCTCTCTCTTGTCTATGGAGATTCTCAGTCATCCAGGTCAATTTCATGAGCGCATGGTTGCCATTTCATAAGCGCATGGTGCAACATAGTAGAACAAACACATCGGGACTAGATTCAGCAGTCCAACTGCAAGACACAGGTCCCTCATTTGAAGACAGCAAAGTCCACCTTTTGGACAGAGAGGACCGCTGGTTTGAAAGAGAGGTCAAAGAGGCCATCTAGGTCAGCCCTCCCTCAACAGAGGGATACAGCATCCTCTATCTCCAGTCTACAATGCAGTCCTTCCAACAGTTCCAAGAAGGCCCCACACCAATTTGCACCACTCAGGTGACCCTGAGGACACAGATAATCCTCCATGTGACCTTAACAACCCGCTAAAAGAATGCAAATGACCAGCTGTCTGCAAGGAGTATCAATCCTTCCATTTCCCACCATCCAATCAGACATGAAGAAGCTTCTTGGATGAGAAGTGAAATGTCTTCAAAGAAAAACCAGAAAGTCCAGTTGCCTCTTGAAAAAGCACCTTTGGGACAACGAAGGGACATAGATAAGCTTCCAAGTGGCCTCAACAACTCTCTAAAAAGAATGCAAATGACCAGCAGCCTGCAAGGAGTATCAATCCTTCCATTCCCCATTGTCCTGTCAGAGCTGAAGAACCTTCTTGGATGAGAAGTGAAATGTCTTCAAAGAAAAACTCTTGAAAAAAGCGTCTTTGGGTCTCTTCCCTCCTTTTTTCTGTCCTCCTGATGGTTTTGTCCTGAACAGCCAACCGCCTTTGCCGTTCTCCTTCCAGTTGGTATGATGACTGGCACAACTCCTGGGTGGGTAATAAATGATTGATTGTCTCTATCAGCATGGATTCTCCCTGGAACGGTATATTTTTAGTGCTCAATATTGTTTTAATAATAACTACATGCACCGTTTGGCAAAGCATTATTTGGGGAGTTGCACTAACAGCACTCCTGGTCCCCAAGATAAATCGGATGCCAAGCTAATTGCTTTGTGGGGTGGGAGGGCGAGGTAAGTTCTCTTCTGCATATTGTGCTGATGTTCACCTTGTGCAAAGAATGGCCGTTTTAATCATTTGTCATCTCGGAGCCCAACGTTAAGTCTTTGGCCTGCTAAACACTTTGGCTTGCTTCTTCCCTTCTACAGGTAGTCCTTGACTTACAACAGTTCATTTATTTAGGGATCATTCAAGGCTACAAAGACACTTAGGGCCGTTTCTCACAGTAATAACCTTTGTGGCATCTCCAGGATCCGGTGATCAAAATTCAAATGCTCAGCAACTGGTTCATCCTTATGGCAATTGCTGTGTCCCAAGAGTCATGTGAGACTCTTTTGCGACCGTCTGACAAGCAAAGCCAATGGGAAAGCCGGATTTGCTTAACAACTGGGTTACTAACTTATCCACTGCAGCGATTCACTTAACAACCGTGGGAAGAAAGGCTGTAAAACTGGAGCAAAACTCACTTAACAAATGCCTGACAACAACAGAAATTGTGGGGTCCATTGTGGTCATAAGTCGAGCTGTATGGGTTCAGTAGATAAGTCCTACCTATCACGACCGATGGAGTGACAGTTGTTGTCATGCCCCTGGTGGAGTCTGACTCTGAGGGAGAGGAGGAGCAGCCTACAGGGAGTGGAAATGTGGCTCAGGAGGTGGTGGAGGAGGCTGAGGAAAGGCAGAAGCCAGCTGGGCAGCCAGGCCCATCCCATCTCCATCCTAGGGCATGCAGGGAGGAGAGGATAAGGGAGAGACATGAATGGGGTGGTCTACGGGGGAGGAAAGGGCCTTGATCCTCTTCATGGGTTGCAGCTGTGAGAACTGTTTAAAAGGACGGACATGCGTATGGGCCAGTGCTGGAAACAAAGCGTGAAAATATCTCTAGTTTGTCCATTCCTATCTGAGTTTGGCATCCTTCCCAGTGTGTATTCTGATATCTGTGGACATCTTCAAGCCCTTATCTTGCCTGGTTCCCTTAATTGGTTCAGTGTGGTTTGTGTTATTTTTGCTATTTATAATTTATAGGCATTTTTAGTTTAAACGGCATTTCCTCCTTTTCATAACTGTTTGTGGGGAGGTTTTTTGTCTCCAGTCAAGGATATTTGGAGCTTTGAAGCCTAGTTGAAGGAATAAAAGGAGCTTCACCTGTTTATATACTTTGTTTATTTTGTATCCCACCCTGGGTCATCACAGTTGTCATGAATTTGGTGACTAAAAGTGCTTGAAGTCAGAAAGGTGATAGTGAGATCTGTAAGCCAGACCAGGCAAGGTCATCTCTTTGGTTGAGTATGTGCCATCGTTATTGACTCTTAGCAACCACATCGGTAGAATGTCAGGTTGTGGCTTAAAGTCAGATTCCAAGAAATGCAACCATTATCAAACGAACTCTGAGGCATTTCAATTCCTCAAAGAACAAGTTTATTAAGGTACACTATCTTGGCACTAACTAGTGGAAAGCCAGTACTGAAGGTTTCCTGACTTTCCACGTCACTATAACTAGGATTTTCTCAATTTTCCAAAACAAGATGTCACATTGTCCAACCAGGATGTGAGATGGTTTCCTGGCAACTTCGCTCCTCCAGGAAGCCATTGGTACGTGGTTGACTCATTGTCCTGCTATGTTGTTTTGGCTGGAGCTCCACCTCAGCTCTCCCCACTTTCAGCTCCCAGGTGTGTCAAACTGAATTCATATGAATAAACCAGATATAAACCAATCCACCATTTAACCATATTCAGGCTTGACATAGACATTCTCCATGAAGATCTGTGCCTAACCTGGTTCTTCAAGTCTTCCAATGGTGCCCCATTACCACTGTGACTGACTCCATCCCCCTTGAAGCTGGACATCCTCTTCTATTTTCTTCCACCTTTCCCAGCATTAGACCCTTCTTGAGAGAACTTGGTCTTCCCATACAGTGGTGGGATTCAAAAAAATTTGCTACCTGTGGGCGTGGCTTGGTGGACGTGACAGGGGAAGGATACTGCAAAATCCCCATTCCCTCCCCACCCCACTAACATGCTTTCCAGCTCCCTTCTCCTGGGCAGGGCAACAAAAGGAGACCCAGCCAATCAGCTGGGACTAAAGAGGCAGAGAATTGATGGGGTTGGTGGGGCCAGTCAGAGGTGGGATTTGCCGGTTCTCCGAACTACTCAAAATCTCCGCTACCAGTTCTCCAGAACTGGTCAGAACTGGCTGAAGACCACCTCTGTTCCCATAATGTGTCCTACCGTTGGACAAAATAAGGCAACTGTCTCAGGCAAGCGATACTAGATGGAAGGTAATGAAGTCCACCCATCTTAAAATTGCCAAGATTGAGAGATATGGATCTAAAATTAGATGCCCAGCTTTTATTTTTAATCCTGTTATGACATCACCTTGGTCTCAGATTGCATAAGAGAAGAGCAGACAGAGTTGGGGACGGGGGTGGTGGTGGAGTCAAGTAAGTCATCAGTCTAGAGTCATTACATTCCCACAAACTAATCCAACCTCTCTTGAATTCTGCTCATCTTTATCTGGCCCCAATTTAGTATTCAACGTGAGTTGATTAGATTCTTATGTATCAGTTTGAGGAATAAATCTTAGCTGCAATTTCATGTATAGCCCTGATTACTTGTGCCTGACAACTTGACAGGTTTTGATTTGACAAAGGATCCTTCCTTAAAACACCATCATTGAGCTTTTAAAAAGCTTTTCAATCATTGGTGGGTATGTTTTAATCAGAACTCTGGAATTTGCTAGAATATTTACACGGACAGCTGCTTTCCTCAGCCTTCAACAGCCTGTTGAATTTATTTATCTTGGATTGTACTCTAGGAACTGGGTTTCCTTGAACCTGTATGAATAACACCACTATTCCAATGAATATTTCCTCGCCCCACCGCCCCCCAAAAATACTTCAAATTCTAATTGCTGCTATTCCCATAGCAACTTGGTTCTCTCGGTTAGCTAGGAAATTCAGTTTTGGCCGTATGAGACCCACAAAGATCTGATAGAAAGGAAATGGGTTTTGAACGGCAAAGGTTGTTAACAAGCATCTGGTTTGTAAAGCAGAGATGTAAAATTAGAAGTAGGACAAATGGCAAGCATAAAAAAAAAAGAGAGGAGATATTATAAAGGTGGAGATGGTATGTTCTAGACTGCGTGTCTAGATTCAGGTGTCATACTAAACCAAAACATTGAAATGCATAGATTGGCTTAGCCAACTGAATGAACTCAATTCGTCTCTGGCTGTAAAGGCAGAAAAGATCAGGAGTACTTGTAAGGTTGTAATATATGTAAGATTTACACACAAGATTTACACAAAGATTTAAATGCTTACACACAGGAATCTGGTCAACTAAAGTGCAACAGTAAAATGGCACCAGATAAGGGTCAATAGAATTCAAGGGGTGGCTGGATTTGGAACACTTGTGTGAACACAACAACTCTAAACTGATGACACATTTAACTCCACCTTCCAGCTCCGCCTGCTCTTCACCTACACTAATTAAGTAACTAACTAACTAAATAATGTTTTTAAAGAAAAACTTCACAAATGCATTGTAAGGTCAGTTTTTATGTACTGAAGTCTACTTCATTAAAAGTGGACTGCATGGCCTAATAAATGAATGCTGAAGCAATTTTGTCAGTCTTAAAAGCCACAAAACTCTGTGTTGCAACAAGCTGCCCCTCTGGGGAGACACATCTAAACCATGTTGTTATGCCTCTTTTTTAAGGAAAAAAGGGAAATGCGAACTATTTCAGAAAAAGAAGGTATGGATTGGTGTGTGAACACATATATGTAAAACTGGAATGGCTTGGAACATCTGTATATCCTATGGTAAGATTAAATGAATTATGCTTTGGAAAATAATGTCATTCAGTGGATTGCTTGTTCCCAAGAAATTATGAATCTTGGTTTCGGACAGGAAACTAAAGCAAACTTTAAAAAAGAAAAGAAAAGCACCCCAGACACCAAAAAAAAAAAAAAAAGCAGAAAAAAGGGATTTGTGGACCAGAATAAAATCTCTTGTTACAAATGACATTTCCATCTGCCTTTATGGCACTTCATCACTTCATTTTCTTCCCTTGTGTTTCCTTGCAATGGCACCAACTTTTTATACACATCATAGTTCAAACTGGGGGCTTGGGTAAAAACAGCCATCGTGATGATTCTGTCATAAATTGACAGCACAAGTGTGAAGCCAGAGAACTGACACCAAATCCCATACGGTGTAGCCCTGCACTGCCTGCAGCCTTTCAGGGCAATATGGGAAGACTGAAACCATGCTCAGAGAACATGTGATGGGCCTCTTGGTCAGAAACCTGTGGGGTCCTCTTCTCCCCTTCCTTCAGGGGATTGGAGAAACCCCCAATGATTAAAAGGAGTCATGTTTTGGAGGGCACATCTTTTTTCATATGGAGCTGGGATCATGCAACGTATTAATTGGGTCAATCATGGCTTAGCGTGAGCCTTGGTTTTATTCCTTGAGGGCTTAGGTTGCTGTGTTCACTGTTTGATTTCTCTTTCAGTATCTTGAACAAACCCCAAACCTGATGGACTGAGTAAGAGCTATTGTGGTACTACTCCTTCAGTGTAAGAAATTTCTGAAATTTCTGAAATTCAGCAAAATATGCCCTGGGATACGCTTCCAATCTTTTACTTTTTATGCATATACTGGGAAAGAAGGGAAGGAAGGAAGGAAGGAAGGAAGGAAGGAAGGAAGGAAGGAAGGAAGGA
>NW_020716948.1:293504-308361 GCF_900518725.1 Notechis scutatus | reverse complement strand
GGAGAGGAGAGGAGAGGAGAGGAGAGGAGAGGAGAGGAGAGGAGAGGGGAGGGGAGGGGAGGGGAGAGGAGAGGAGAGGACAGGACAGGACAGGGGATGGGAGGGGATAGGAGAGGAGAGGAGAGGAGAGGGAGGAGTTATTCAGAAAGCTCTCAAAATGAGAAGGAAAGGGATATGGCCAGAACCATGGATTAATTTGGGTAAGAACCATCATGGATACCATGGCCCTGCTTAGCAACATACATTCTGATTCTAACTGTGGTTATAAGATAAGGACTACCCATATAGCTATCTCCAATCTGCTGCCCTCCACGTATGTTGGGTTTCATCTCCCATAATCCTCCAGCCACTACAGCTATTGAAATTCTAGCCAGGATTATGGGAACTGAAGTTCAACAGCTCCTTAAGAACAAGATGGGTAAAAGCTAAGAAGACGAGTACTTGTTCCATGCCTACAGTCTAAAACAGGTGTGTCCAATCATGGCAACTTTAAGGCCTATGAACTTCAACTCCCAGAATTCCCCAGTCACTCTTGGTTAGCTGGAGGATTCTGGGAGTTGAAGTCCACAGGTCTTAAAGTTGCCAAGGTTGGACAGCTCTGGTGTAAAACTGTCAAAAGGGGGATCCAACAGGCTATGGTTGGCTTGGTTGGTGCTTAAAATTACATCACACAAGACACACACACACACACACACACACACACACACACACACACACACACCAGAATGGTAATTCAGCTTCTGCAAAGGCAGATACTCCCCATGCTACACAGCACCAGCCTTCTCCTCAATTATCTTAGCACCTCATTCCATGCATCACTTACCGTGAGACGGCGGAAAGTTTTCACCAAGTTTCCTTGTCTAATTAAGAGACTCACAGATGCTGGATAATCAACCCCTCTGCTTTCTTAATTAAAGCAATGGAGGCAATTTTCAAACTCCGTTTGAGGATTAATTTTCACCGAATGTCGGTTTCGCAAGAAAAGGTTTGAGATGCGTTTGCTTAAGACACAGGAAGCATACGATCCTGCAGGGCAAAAATAGGATTGTTTAATGTTGTCGTTTTATGGCTACTTTAGCCGAACAATCGCTCAGTGATTCAAAAAAAAAATCTGAGTTTCCATATTTCTGGAATCTCATAGTCATCCACATATTTGGAATCAAAGATGATAGCAATAGTTACGTAGAACATTTATGAGCTTCTGTCAAATGTACACCCTATAAGAGAATTATCTTCCGATGCTGATATTGGCAATTAAAGCATTTCACATATTACCTAATTATAATGTAAGCTTGTGATGAAGTGTATGACTCATACACTTATGACTACACCATAAAGATTTCCAGAGAAACAAATCTTAGGGGTCTGGACATTCATAGACACAGACACAGACACACAGACACACACACAGAGCTAGTTTCTGGATTTGATCAAGAGCATGCAATTCGTTCAAGATCTAATTGGAAGCATCCAACTGATTGGATGAACACAGCTTGACTCAGGCTATTGATTGGGGTCAATGAGGTTGATAACTTCAATTTGAACTGTCATCAATTTTTTTGGGGTGGGGTGGGGTGGAAAAGTATCCATGGATTAGAGAAAAGACAATGATGAGAGAAATGACAACATCTATTAGCGAAAAGACAATATTGATTAGCGAAAGGACAATATCGATTAGACAAGATCTACGTTTATTGCTGATTGGAAATCCTTTATGGATTTTTTTTTATGGGAGATTCTTTGGGGCTTCTTTGAAGTAAAGCAGGCTCTGTTTCTTCTCATCCTTTTCTCTATATCCCATCAGCTTTGTCCAACCTGCCAGTGGCATTTGAGTAAATCATATTTTACACCTTGTCATAAAATCCTTTCACTCTCAGCTTCCTTCTTAAAAACTTGCTGCCTCTGTTAGAATGGTAAGGTCACTGATCAGATAATGCAAGCAAACCAGCAGCCATGGAATTTTCATTGTGATTCACTAACGGTGGTAAATATCAAAGAGCATTTCAACAGAGGTGCCACGGGGGGATCCACGCAGCCCATTTTCAGAGGAGCACAAACTGTTTCATCCATGTAAACTAGGTTAACTCTTTCCTTCTCAGCTTGAGATTACACGCAGGCAATTCTATGATATTCTATTTTCACATCGGCTTCTCTCCACCCTAGTTGCTGAATTCCTAGTAGATCAGTGAGACCGAGGAAGAGTTTGAAAGAGCTTCCTTATACCCAAGCAAAATTTCTTCCACCTAGGGTCAAACAACTTACTCTCCAATAAACAACTTGGTTTCAGAAAAAAATTGTCCTGCAATTTGCAACTTCTACACTGCAAAAAACATATGGACTACACTTCTTGACCAGGGTAAAGCAATAGATGTAATTTACATTGACTTCTGCAAAGCACTTGACTCAGTGGTACATGACAAACTACTATTAAAATTAAATTCTTGTGGCATTTCCGGATACCTTCACAAGTGGATTACTGCCTTCCTATCAAACAGGCAATAAATAGTAAAATAGGAAATGTCCTATCAAACCCTGCACCAGTTATCAGCCATGTCCCACAAGGGGGCATTCTAGGACCCACACTCTTTACACTCTATATAAATGACCTTTGTGATCACCTTATTAGCAACTGCGTCTCTTCGCTGATGATGTAAAACTATTCAACACCACCGTCAATGCTATCGTCCTTGAAAACGACCTTGATTATGTGTCTGAATGGTCTAACAATTGGCAACTCCAAATATCTACCAACAAATGCTCTGCCCTACACATTGGTAAAAAAAAATATCTATATATCAAATACAAGCTAGGTGGATTTGGCCTTGTTGATGACTCTCATTTTGTCAAGGACCTTGGAGTTCTCATATCGAATGATCTAAGTGCCAAAGCTCACTGCAACAGTATTGCCAAAAAGGCTTTAAGAGTTGTAAATTTAATTTTATGAAGCTTCTCCTCTGGTAATACTGTTTTGCAATCTAGGGCATTCAAAATATTTGCGAGACCATTACTTGAATTCAGCTCTGCTGTCTGGAATCCACACTGTATATCAGACATAAATGCAATTGAGCAAGTCCAGAAGTATTTTACCAGAAGAGTACTACATTCCTCTGTTTACAACAGAATACCCTACAGCACCAGACTTGAGACTCTAGGCTTAGACAATCTTGAACTATGCCGACTAAGATTAGACTTAAGCATAGTACATAAAATCATATGTTACAACGTCTTACCCGTTAATGAATATTTCAGCTTTAACAACAACAACACAAAAGCACACAATGTAAACCACTCCAAACTCAATTGCAGGAAGTACGATTTCAGCAACAGAATGGTCAATGTCTGGAACTCACTACCTGATTCTGTTGTCACCTGCTCAAACCCCCACTCCTTTACCCTCAAACTAATCTCTATTGACTTCACCCTATTCCTAAGAGGTCTGTAAGGGGCGTGCATAAGCTCACAATAGTGCCTACGATCCCTGTCCTATTGTTCCCAATTATTAGTTCCTATTTCTTGTATTTAAACATACGTTTATTCTTGTTTCTGTTATATTGTAAGCTTTTGACAAATAAATAAATGAAATGAAAATAAAATAAAATTTCCTCTAAGGCCAATTTTCCAAGATGTTTGAATTGAGGTTAAGTAGACCGATCCACCCCTAGCCTTCCAGAGGCTGTGGGGGTCTTGGTGCTCTCTGAGCTTGGTGGTTTCCTTGCAGGTGTTTCATGACCCAACTAGGGAACATCATCAGTACTAGAAGGGAGTGAAGTTGGAGGAGGAAGAGGAGAAGGAGGAGAAGGAGGAGAATTGTGGGGTCTTTGGTGCTCTCTGAGCTTGGTGGGTTTCTTGACAATGTTTCATTACCCAGCTAGGTAACATCATCAATACTAGAAGGGAGTGATGTTTGCTCTTATTTTTATATATTATTGGTTTGCCCTGTTAATGTTGGTGGGACTGGTCTTGGTGGTTCATTGGTTAGGCTGCTGTTGACTGCTAGCTTGTCTGCATTGGGGGGTTCCTTGATTGGGGTATTGCTTACTTCTTGAAGGTTGGTTTAGTGTTAATCTTGGTGTTAACCTCTGTTTATCTAAGTATTGATTGCTGGTGAGGATTGGTCATTTTGGTCTTTTTGTTTCCCTTTCGGCTTTTTGTGTGGTGTGTATATGTTGTTTATTTCTATGTGTCTGTCGATGGCAGATTTGTCTAAGTGCTAGGATTCCAGGAATTCTCTGGTGTTTTTGGACTTGGCTTGATCTAAGATGCTCACAGTTTCCCACTCGAAACTACGGTTGAACCTGTCCACATATTGTGAAATTAAGTAACATTTTGTGTCTTCTGACTGCTAATTGGTGTTCATGAATGCACTCTGCCAGCAGGACTAGTAAGATGATAAGGGATGGAGAAATATCTTAAAGGGAAGGTATGAAAAGCTAATTTAGCTCCTCAAAACCTACTATATGCCATGATGGTGTATAAGCATCTTGATATCATGCCATGCCTATGCCTATCATCAGCTCTACTCTGTAGATTAAATATTTTACTCCTCTCCAGCTGCGAACTGACCCACCCATCCATGCAATCATGAAATAGTCCCTACTTGTTCTGAATCCATAGAGCTTTTTCATCGTTTGTTACACTCTTTTGTCCCCATAATTAAATCACAAATATTGTCTTTTTTTCGGGGGTGGGGGAAGAAATTTCTGAATACATCTTTTATAGAAAATGAAACCAATTTACCTATTCCAGGCTATTAACTCCCAAATGCCATCTTAAAGTTTAAGGCAAATTGTATTCAGCTCCTTGGTTTTGCTGATTTTTATATTCCATTTTTAATGCATCTTTTTACCCTCTAAACCATATTACAGAAAGCATACTTGTGGAAGCAGGCCATATATTATATTATAGAAAGAAATTTGCTGAAGGAATATAGGTTTCCCAGGTACTGTATTTTTATGTTTTGTTTCATGTCTCTTTTTTCCCCCCCTAGTTCAGGTAGAAATCTTAATAAGGGAAGCCAGAGCATAAAGGAATCCGTGATTTAATTGGAATTGATCGAAAACACAATGTTATCACAACTTGTCATCGTAGTGTGGGACCAGGAGCGATGTTATGCAGCCTGCGTGATTAAACGCTCCGTTATGTTGTGTTTATTAACATGATTCAATGGAACACAAAGGCAAATGTTAAACAAATGCACACACACACACTCCATCATGCTTATAAGAAAACAGAGCATCCTCTTTCAAAGATCCATCTGGGCTGTTCGTATGATTCAAAGAAACTCGCATGTTTAAACCGTATGGAATCCAGCAAGGAGAATAAAAGCACCGCTAGTCTGCATTGCAAATTTTGTGTGATCGATGTCCTGGCAGATGTCAGGTCCTTGGTGCTCTCTGAGCTTGGCTGTTTTCTTGCAGATGTTTCATGACCCAACTAAGTAACATCCTGAGTGTTAGAAGGGAGTGGGGTTTGCAGGGGGAAGGAGGAGGAAGAGGAAGAGGAGGAGGAAGAGAAGGAGGAGGACTGTGGGATTCTTGGTGCTATCTGAGCTTGGTTGTTTTCTTGCAGATGTTTCATGACCTAACTAGAAGTGAGTGGGGTTTGCTCTCTGTTTATGTACACGGGGTCTTGAACTACCAAGAACCCTTCCCACTAACACTGACAGGACAAACTACCCTGTATATAAACATACATCAAAACCATTCCCTTCTAGTGTTGATGATGTTACCTAGTTGGGTCATGAAACATCTGGAAGAAAGCAACCAAGTTCAGGGAGCACCATGGACCTCACAGCCCTTCTCCTTTCTTCTGTTCCTCCATTCTGCAAACTTGACTCCTTTATCATACTGATGATGTTACCTAGTTGGGTCATGAAACATCTGGCAGAAAGCAACCAAGTTCAGAGGGCATCATGGACTCCAACAGTTCAACCCTGAGTTTCAAATATTTTGTTTTATGGGACCCGGCAGATGCTTAGAAGAGGTAGGTTAATGTAGGAGCTGAATAGGTTTCATGAGAGATCTTTTTGAATCGATCTGAGCTGATCGAGGCAAATCTTCAAAGACTTCTCTGCCAAGACACAGATGTGCTCTGCTGGATCTGATCAAGCACTTTTTCAGTCCATTCTCACCTGTTCCATAGCCACTTGTAGGACATGACCAGGCTGAGCCCAAGGGAGGAGGTCAAATCCATCACCTGCACACCCACAAGAGATCTAACTCCAGCCCACCTTGAATTCCTTTCTATTCTTAACTCCCGCTAATTTCCCTTGACCGCTAGTAGTTCAGATTCTTGTAGAGAGCTTAAGCTTGCAATAAATCTTTCTACTCATTTCGAACGGCCTGAATCTCCTGACATAGCCATTAGGTATCCCCAAAAAGTCACAGTAGGGTGCTGAGATGCTATCATTCCCCTCCCATTTCTATTTTCCTGGAAAGACTTTCAAATTGCTTCTTTGAAAGAGTTCCAGAAGAGCGTCAACCAATTTCATAATGTGAAAATCCACCCAATTATCCCTTCTTTCTGTCTCCTTCCATTCTGTGCAGAAACCTTTTGGTATGCTAAATAAGAGAGCCTATATATATAAAACGCTCCTCCGAGGAACCATCATATAAAGCTGAGGGGTAGACTAACCAGCAAGGCATTCTACCCTGTTTCATCATAAATGTGATGTAGAAAAGAAAGCTTATCAGATAATAACATCCAGGATGAAATTCCTCACGCTTCTCTTTTTTTTTTTTTTCTGGGTCACCTTATCAGTGGTTTCTTTGCTGCTGACCTCATGGGAATATGTTTCTTTTAGAGATGCTGGAGAATTTCAGCCTAACATGCTTAAGAAAAATGACTAGTTTTTGTATTCCTCCAGCAAGACCAGAAAACTCATTGGCTGATCTACGGATTCGCAAGACCGCAAAGGCACATTCGGTTATACAACATAGGACTCCAAATCAACATCTAGTTTTGCTGATCTCAATAATGTTCCTTTACTTGGAGGGGGGAACCCCCAGTTCTTTTGGTTTTGCTCATGGCAAATCAAAATTTTTCATCTAAGGAGGTGACACATTGACTAACTTCGGGTTGTTCAAACTTCAGCCATTCCATTTTGAATGCCACCGCTTTGGGGAGGGGTGTCTAACTTTAGCAACTTTAAGACCTGTGGATTTCAGCTCTCAGAATTCCCCAACTCATCATGCTGGCTGAGAATTCTGGGAGTTGAGGTCTTAAAGTTGGGCATAACTGCCTTAGGTATAATTTGGAACTTCAATGTATTATACCCTGCCTTAGGGTATAATTTGGAACTTCAGTGTATCTTGTAGATGTTCCATCAAGTGTCCCCCAGATTTCACAACCCATCAACCTTCACTTAGCATGCTTGTCATGCATGGGAGTTGAGGTCTTAAAGCTGGGCACCCCTGTCTTTGTTCTGGTTAGCCGGCAGCAGGTGCAGATGGCTGAGGAGAGCGAGGACTCTGATGAGAGGCCAGGACCATCAGTTAGTGGACTGCTGCCTTCAGAGATTGTGGCGGCTGGCAGCAGTGATGAAGAGGTTCCCGAGGAGCCTGTGCCAAGTGCACGTGCACGAAGGATTACTCGAAGGGAAGAACAATTACAGCAGCACAGGTGACTCGGGAGTAAGGCTGCAAGGTAATGGCCCCTCCCTCAAGAGGATAAAAGCCAGGCTTGGAAAAGCATTCTTTGCAGACAGCAAAGAAGCTCTGAAGCTCAACTGGTGGACATCTTAGTTTGTGTTTGGAGAATATTGTAAATTAGTTCTTATCTCTGGGTTTTTGACATCATTGACAAAGAACTTGGCAAGGCTCTTTCTTGTTGGAGCTAATTAGTGGAAAACAGCATTTTATCTGTAAAGGAATAGCATTCGTTATTAAACCTTAAAAGGTGGGGGCTGCTGCCTTTGTCTGTGTTTGCTCTATTGGGAACCTGTTTGGGTCAGAACAGTCTTAGGGTATAATTTGGAACTTCAATGTCTCTTGTAGATGCTCCATCAAGTGTCCTCCAGATTTCACAACCCATCGTCCTTCACTTAGAGTGCTTGACGGTCGTGCTGATAAAGAAAGCGGTGGTCTGGAAGTCCTGGACAACTAAAAGTCACCCTCGGTAAACCCAAATCCATTGAAACCCGCTCTTTTCTTGCTACCACAACTCAAAGGTTCTAGCAAACATTTCAAACGTCTGGATTTCTACCCTCTCCGTCTTTCTTCTTGTACTGGTGACACTGACAACCAGATTCCTGCGCTCTACAGAGTGTGCTGAAAATATGGCGCGTGTTTAATTGCTCCCCATAAAAAAAAAAAAAGTATGCCTGATGTTACGAAGAGAAGAATCTGCCCCAGGTGAGTTGGAAGCAGTCAAACATACGCAAATGGGTAGGTTTCTCTGTGGAGAAGAAATGTACTCGCTCTGAGAAGGTGGCCTGAATTATTCCTACCAACACAGGGCAGCTTTCAGCCCTTCCCCAAATACAGCTCGTTAAAAATTTCCGCCAAGAAGGGGGTGCAAAGCGGCAGCTTTCCTTCCCGGCCCCATGAGACCTTTCACCCTTTCTCTCTCGGTTCTGCTAGCATCCATTTAATAAAGGGCTTTATTGTACAGGTGGCTAATTAAATGCTGGCTTATTAGAAAACATGTTTTGTTTGAGGTTTAACAGCTCTGTCAGGTGCAGCTGCTGTTGCTGCTGCTGTGCTGCTGCAGTGGTACTAAATATAAATAGGTCTACCGTTGCGGCACTGAAGACGGAGACTTAAAGGGCCAGCAGAGGTCCCATTTAGTGGCAAGAAGGGGAAGGGAGACAGATGTGGGCAGAGGTTGAACCTAGAATCACGAATGGTGATGGTGCAACATGGAGGGAGGTGTTCTCTGTTTCTGGGATTTTGAAATGATCGGTGGAATGACCTCTTCCTTATTCACCATGGGATCGAAAGGAACTGCCTGCCCACCCACTTTCATTAGCCACCTCTTTTGATGGCAATCAGTGGTCAGTTTAGTCTATCAGCTGACCACTGGAAGGAAAACTCTCGTAGCTGACTTTCAGAAAAATACTTCTTCAGGCCCCATGTCTGGTTGAGATTTGACCTTCTCGTAGCTATAAAGAGGGTGGATGAAGAGGCGTTTTATTTATTTATTTTATTTATTTAGTTTAGTTTGTCAAGCATGTACGAGAAAACACGTATAAGTATTAACATAACATATAAATATAAATTGGTATAAGTATATACATAATAAATGAATATGAATAAGTAGGAATAGTAGGACAGGGACGGTAGGTACGCTGGGATGACACTTGATTGAACTTTCACAGGTTTCCTTCCTTCCTTCCTTCCTTCCTTCCTTCCTTCCTTCCTTCCTTCCTTCCTTCCTCTGTCTCCACCCATACTGGTTTTCTTTTTTCCTTCTTCCACTGTAACTTACTTATTTACTTACTTACTAATTTACTTCTCTCTCTGCCTCCCTCCATCTTCTTCTATGCTGCCTGGGGAATTCTGGAAGTTGAAATCCACACCATTCTTAAAGCTCTCAAGGTTGAGAAATTCTGCTATAGGTACATGTCCAATCCCTTATTTCTGGGTCACAGTTCTCGGTCTTCTTTTTGGGATGCTGCCTTACAACCCAGAGAAGAACATTAGTCTTCCTCCATCTCCCCCCCCGCCCCGCCGCCTTTTTTCCTTTTAACTTTGGATCACAATCTCTTCTCTGGCTGCTCCTCATTTGATGATCAGATGCTATTTATGCATCCCCTTAGTCTGTTTGCTATGATTCCTACCATATGTTTGCTCCTCAGCTGAGTTTATTTAATAATGCAAATATTGTAGAGGGGAGGAAACAGCAGAGATAGCTATTTAGAGAGAGAGAGGAAAAAAAAATTCTTCTAGCCAGGCCATCACTCAAGTCTACAAGGGAAAGTCAAAATATTACACTCTGAATTGACCAAAAGGACCAAAAGGAATGGAGTAAATCATGATCTAATCTCAGGGAATGTTAGAATGAATCTTTTAGTTAGGTTATGAGAGGAGGAAGCATTTCCATTAGAGGTAGTCCTCATCTTGCAACCATTCATTTAATGACTGCTCAAAGAGCATCGGATTAGACAACAGGTGACACCCCAAACTCTTCAGAAGTCAATGCTAGAGATGCATTTCTGGGATTCCCCCCCAAATCGATTAATAATTATTATATATAATTAATAATATATATATAATTATTATTAATAGATTGGTCAAATAAAATTTCTACCAACCTGTCCAATTACTCCCTTTTCATTATCTGCAGAATTTGACCAGTAACAAGGGTTTCTAGAAAAACTTCAACTGAGTTACTTCCCCACTTCTCTCTCTCTCTCTCTCTGTGTGTGTGTGTGTGTGTGTGTGTGTGTGTGTGTGTGTGTGTGTCTCATTCTTTCTGTCTGTCTATCTCTCTCTATCTCTGTACGTATATGTCTCTGTCTCACATTCTCTCTCTCTCTGTGTGTGTGTCTCTCTCTGTGTGTGTGTGTCTCTCTCTCATTCTCTCTCTCTCTCTCTCTCTCTGCCTCTCTCTCTCTCATTCTCTCATTCTGTGTTTGTGTGTGTGTGTGTCTGTACGTATATGTCTCTGTCTCTCTCACATTCTCTCTCTCTCTTTCTCTCTCTCTCTGTTTCATTGCTTCTGACAAAGATGTCATCCGCTTTGAGTAATTATCCAAACAAGTGGACATTGTGCTGCCAAAGGAAAAGAAAAAGAAGGCAGCTGGAAGATAGAAGGAGGATGTGGCATGGGAAGCCGGCTTCACAAAAACTTCTGTCAAATTCACTAAAGATGTAAATGGGCCTGACAGCACCAGTGCTAATCGGTGACTCACTCTTTGGATATTCCTGTCACGCCACCGAATGGACTCTGGCTGAGGAGAAGGCCTATCAAGTTGGCAGCTAAGGCTATGGAGATGCTCAGCCTTGCAAAGGTGGTTTGAGATGCCATCTCCATCCCATGATGTCTACTGAGAGCTTTGCTGTACCCTGAGAGCTTCTGCACCCGAGACAAATTCCTTAAAGTACAGGGGTACCTCGGTTCTCCTTATTAATTGGTTCCAGGAGATGTGATGAGTATCAAAAACAATGAGTACCAAACAATTATTTCCCATAAGGAATATTGTAGTGAGTCACAAGGCAGCTGACAGCAACAATTTCTACCTTGTGCATTGAGTATCAAACAAACAATGAGTACCAGGACAACATTTTCATGTCAAAATGCATTGAGTACTAAATTTGATGAGTTTCAAAGCAGTTATGTATGAATGTACCATTTTATTCTATTCTATTCTTTCCATATTCTATTCTATTCTATTCTTTCTGTTCTATTCTTTCCATATTCTATTCTATTCTTTCCATATTCTATTCTATTCTATTCTATCTATTCTTTCCATATTCTATTCTATTCTATTCTTTCCATATTCTATTCTATTCTATTCTATTCTATTCTATTCTATTCTATTCTATTCTATTCTATTCTATCTATTCTGTTCTGTTCTGTTCTGTTCTGTTCTATTCTATTCTATTCTATTCTATTCTATTCTATTCTATTCTGTTCTGTTCTGTTCTGTTCTATTCTATTCTATTCTATTCCTATTCTATTCTATTCTATTCTATTCTATTCTATTCTATTCTATTCTTTCATTCCACTCCACTCAATTCCATTCCATTCATATTCTATTCCATTCATATTCTATTCTACCCTACTCGATTCAATTCGATTTGATTCCAGCCCAAAGAGTCATAAATAGAACAAAGAGGATTGAATATGACTAGGAAGGTTAAAAAGGGTGTTTTTGTTATTAAATCTTTCAGTTTATCTAAATAAGAATGCCTTTCTAAAAATTACAAATGAAAACAAGAGGCCACCTCGGCTGAAGGTCTTTAAACTAGACAATGTATTTGGGTAATGATAGAGGAATGCGCTAAAGTGTATCCACCATAGTAGCTACCACAGCCTCTCTTGCTATTAAACCTCATGAGAAGACACCACAAGATCTTTCCTCCCATTAGATATTTTTCAAATGAATGCTATGCTCTGCCTGGGAGAAATAATAACAGGATGTTTTCTTCCAAAGAGCTTCTGCAACATTTGGCAAAGCTCTTTGTGTCCATGTCTTCTCCTTGGATTCTTTGGTGAAAGTCTGGAGCATATGAGAGCTTGGTCATGTTTCTAACCAACATAACCAAGGTGAGAGTTCTTCTTACCTTATGCCCTTGCTTCGTCGCATCAGAAGAGGGGGGATTAGAAGCACACACTTCTACTAAGAGATTGTCATTCGCATGATGAGAAGAGGCTCAGGGGGTTGAATAGAGACAGCCTGAAAAAAAAAAAAGGAAAATGCTGAAGAAGGCCTGATCAAAGTCTGTGCTTGAAATGCCTCCAAGGGAACATCAAACTTGAAAGAAGGAGATTATCTGGTATGTCAAGGGATGGCAGGTTGTGGAATGATGGCCTAGAGCAAGATAGAGAAGAGTTGAAGTATTGGAAAGAAAAAAAAGGGAGAAGATTCTTACAGCGGAATTACGAAAGGAAGGAAGATTCCCCTAGAAGAAGGAGTGCGCCGGATTAGACAGCAGGCGACATCCTAAGCGAAGTCTTCAGTAGTCAATGCTAGAGATGCTTTTCTGTGATCCCCAATAAAGCTTCCTAGATGTGAAAAGATAATAGAATAGAATAGAATAGAATAGAATAGAATAGAATAGAATAGAATAGAATAGAATAGAATAGAATAGAATAGAATAGAATAGAATAGAATAGAATTCTTTATTGGCCAAGTGTGGTTGGACACACAAGGAATTTGTCTTGGTGCAAATACTCTCAGTATACATAAAAGAAAAGATACATTCATTAAGAATCAAGAATCATAACGTACAACACTTAATGATAGTCATAGGGTACAATCAACAATCAAATCATACTAGGAAACAGTCAATAAAAATCGTAAGGATACAAGCGACAAAGTTACAGTCCTACAATCACAAGTGGGAGGGGATGGGTGATAAGGAGTGATGAGAAGGTTAACAGTAGTAGTAGTGTACACTTTGTAAATAATTGAACAGTGTTGAGGGAATTATTTGTTTAGCAATAATCTGTATTGCCATAGCCTGTAGAGTTCCCAAACCAACTCAACAAAGGCTAGAGGGGGACATAGTGACCCTAAGGATCACCAAGCCTTGTTGTGTTTTGTGACACTGCTTTGCCACCAACACAGATTGATGGCAAGGCATTGCCTTCTTTATGCAAATCTGCCATCTAAAAGCAGGTGGCCAGTAAACATGGAAGGGTATGCTTGACAAAAATATGGATCTCCCGCCTTCATAAAAATATGAAAGTCAAAATGATCCACGTCTTTGTCAAAGGATGGAAATCAACCAAGCCCCTTGCTTTGTTCTCGAGGATGTGATTGATGCAAAGATGTCCAGCGTGCAGGGATGAAGCATTCCTCAACTCTCCGGGAGATCAAAGAAACTAGGTCTCTTCCCCCCATTCCTAGGAAAGGATGGTTGCTATCAGGTGAAGACAATTGGAGAGGAGAAGGAGAAGAGAAACGAGGAGGTTGAGGAGAAGAAAGAGGAGAAGGAGAAGGAGGAGAGAAAAGAGGTTGAAGAGGGGAAGGAGGAGAAAAGAAGGAGGAGAGAGAGGAGGAGGAGAGGAGGAGGTGGAGGAGGAAGAGGAGAACGAGAAAAGAAGGAGGAGAAAAGAAAGAGGATAGAAAGGAGGAGGAGGTGGAGAGAACACTATTTCAAAAGTTTTGCCCAAACTCTTCAGAAACTGCATAGAGAGGTTATTGAAATCTCACAAAGTTTAGCAAACATAAAAGCATAATTTAGGGTGTTTTAGAGATAATTTAGGAAACATAGTCACAGGTCCTTTGTGCGATGACCCCAAAGGCAACTGGTTCCTACTGCAAGGAGCCACCTCTCAGCTTACACTTAATATATACCCCATACTTCTTGACATGTTCAGTAAGACACTGGTAAAATAAACAGTTTCATAATCAGGAATCCGGAATGCAAATTTTTAGCTTCACTGACTCAGAATTACTGGGCTTGGAACAGATCCAGCTTCAATGATCAGGAAAAAAAAACATTCAAGAGTTTTAAATTACCTGCCTCCACCCTTTTCTTTTCTTTCTTTCTTTTTTTTTAAAAAATCTAGGATAGAAAGGCTCTTTTGCTTGGCTCTTCATTTAAAATTCAGAGTATTTAAAAAAATAACAAGAAGAAGGAGGGGTGGAAAGGGAGCCGGGATAAAAGGCAGCAGCTTGTGAATGAAGTATATCTGGCTTGGGGAATTCAGCCTGACATTTCCTGTTAGGAGGAAATCTTGATTTATTTCAGCAGAAAAGTTATGTAAGTTGCACTTTAGCTAAGAGATGCAAGAGGTACAACATCCAGGTTCCCAATAGGCCATAGGCAAGAGATCTGGGTACTAGGAGAAGGGAGGGGCACAGCCTGGGGGCAGAATCAAAAGAGCAATTAGCCTGGAATCTCTAGGTTCCCACAAGTGGGTCTAAGCCCAACCCCTCTTGAATTCCATTAATTCTTAGTTAATGCCAAAATAGTGCTAACCTGTGTAGACTCCTGAGCAATCAATCAGTTTAATTGAAACTTAACTTAAAGGCTCTAGCCTTTCGTGCTTATATAAATCTAATGATTTTCTATATGAGTAGTTATAATTTCTGCTGTCCATAGAAAGAGATTAATGGAAACACCTTTCAGTTCTTTCCTTCCTTCATCTTCCTTTGCCTCCTTCCTTCCTTTCTTCCTTCCCTCCTTTCCTCCCTCCATTTCCTTCCTTCCTCCCTGCCTCTTTCTCATTTCCTTCCCTCCCT
>NW_020716948.1:254890-278346 GCF_900518725.1 Notechis scutatus | reverse complement strand
GGACCAATCACCAGGAGACAGTGAGTTCTAGTTCTGCCTTAGGCATGTAAGACAGCTGGGTGACTTAGGACCCATCACTACGAGACTTAGAATTCTAGTCCTGCCTTAGGCATGAAAGACAGCTGGGTGACTTTGGGCCAATTACTAGGAGACTGGGACTTCTAGTCCCACTTTAGCCATGAAGCCAACTGGGCAACTTTGTGGCCAATCACCAGGAGACTGGGAGTTCTTGTTCCACTTTAGGCATGAAAGTCAGCTGGATGACCTTGGACCAGTCACTAGGAGACTGGGAGTTCTAGTTCCTGCCTTTGGCACAACTTTGGGAATCATTTCTAATTATGTAACTTCTACTTGTTGTAACTACCACCAATCAGCCCAAGTTCTCAGGCTCTCAAAGGAGCCCCCAGTTCTGACAAGTACCAAAGAAAGCTTTAAACAGCAATGGAAGTTCTGCCTGGGTGAAAACAAGAATGAAAGACTGAGATAGCAAAATGTTGCTTATGCATGCAGGAAACAGGCCTAACAGGCCACCTCGCCTGCTCTTTGCAAGCTGCTTTGATCTTTACTTTGTTGTTACTATGGTGACAGCTCAAAAATACAGAATTGCATGTCATGGTTTACTGTAAGTGACAATGTTTTATCTCTGTTGCAACGCTGAACGCAGCCCATCCAGGCACATCTACGAATTCAAAAATTGTTTAAAAACAGGGAACGCACCACCAGTTCTGCTCTTTTTTTCCTGCTATCTGCCGTGTGCCAAAACTTAAGGCTTCTCAACCTGACTTACTCTGACATTCATGCAACACTTTGACCTAGAGGAAAGGGAGTTTGGGTAGTTTCTGCCTCAGCCCAGGACCCCATCTTTGTGATCAAGTCATCTGATGATGGGGTTGCTCCAGACCTTGCTCCAAAGAAGAAGATTCCCCCCCAAAAGAACAGGGGGTGGGGGAGAGAAAAAGGGGACGCGGTGGGTCAGTGGCTAAGACACTGAGCTTGTTGATCAGAAAGGTCGGCGGTTCGGCGGTTCGAATCCCCAGCGCCGTGTGATGGAGTGAGCTCCCGTTCCTTGTCCCAGCTTCTGTGAATCTAGCAGTTCGAAAGCACGTCAAAAAAAAAATGCAAGTAGAAAAATAGGGACCACCTTTGGTGGGAAGGTAACAGCGTTCCATGTGCCTTTGCCGTTTAGTCATGCCGGCCACATGACCGCGGAGACGTCTTTGGATAGCGCTGGCTCTTCTTCGGCTTTGTAACGGAGATGAGCACACTGGCCCCTAGAGCTGGAAAACGACTGGCACGGATGTGTAAGGGGAACCTTTACCTTTAAAGGGAGTTTGAGTAGTTTCTGCCTCAGGCCAGGACCCCATCTTAGTGATCAAGTCACAAAGGTTGCTCCAGACCTCGCTGCAAAGAAGAAGATTCCCTCTAAAGGAAACCGACGGATTTGAAACGAGTCTTCCACGTGAGGCTGTCAAAAACTGATCGGATGTCTTTTCTTCCTCCCTTTGGCTGATGTTCCCTTTTTCACAAATGATCTCTCTCCTCGTAGAAGGAGATAAGAGGCAGAGCTCCTTGCAAACGGTTATGTTCTGCTACTAGGGTGTTCCAATTCCAATTAGCAGCCACTCTGCTCCTATTAGTAATTGCTGAAGAGATGCGGTGCCCCCAGCTCCTATGTGTCCTCAGAAGCACCCATTGTGTTCACTCCATTACCCAAGAGATCACGTGTCCTTGGGGTTGATTTTCCCCCCCCCCTTTCCTCACACTGGCAGGGTGTGTATTTAAAGGCTTCCATTCCCCGATGCGGCTTTCGCTGCTGTCAGTTACTTCCTCCTCAACCAGCGATAAGACATACATACAAGGAGGAGAAAGGGGAATATGGGTTCTCAAGGCCCTTCAGTTGCCCTGGGAAAGATGCCATCCCAGCGTCTTGTTCGTTCATTCAAACATCATTTCAAAACTTCCATTCATGGTCAGGTTTCCATTCCTTTCTCCTCCCAAACATAGTGAATGTCTTCTATCCATTCTTTTTTCAAAAAGGATGTCACAAAGACCTCGAAAACATCCAGTTGGGAAGCAACCAAAATGGTTGAAGGTTTGCTTCTTTTTCTTCTTTGTCTTGCAAGTCTAAAGTTAGAGAGTTCTTTACTTCCTTCCTTCCTTCCTTCTTTGCTTCCTTGCTTGCTTTCCTTCCTCTTTCCTTGCTTCCTTGCTTTCTTCCTTCCCTTCTTGCTTCCTTTCTTCTCTCTTTGGCTCTTTTCCTTCCTTCCTTCCTTCCTTCCTTCCTTCCTTCCTTCCTTCCTTCCTTCCTTCCTTCCTTCCTTCCTTTGAAGGTTTTGGAAAGGGGGAAGGGAAAAGAAGAAGAATTACACTGAGAAACCTACAAAGTGCCTTAAAATCTAGGCATATGCTAGATTTAAGGGAACTGAGTAATTTACCTTTTTTCCCCCCCTTTCCTTTCTCAAATGACGCTGTCGGGATTTAGAATCATGTAACGGAATGAGTCACCACACAACTGTCATTGTTTATTCATCCCTGGCTTAATCTTCCGAAATTAAATGCGGTTTTTACCTGAATGAGAATCCAGGACCGTGAACCAGAGAAAACTTCCTGAAAGAAAGCAATGACAGCCCACTTCGGGAAGGTTGCCAAGAAAACCGCATTGGTGTATCGTGTAATCTCACGGACTCCATCCCAATTCCACGGAAGCTCAACCTCTGACAAAGGAATCTGTTTGGCAGATTAGAAAAAGGCCATTCATTAGATAATGCATGTATTTATGGAGTCTAGGGCCACAGGATCCGATGGTAATATAATATATGCTCCCTTCTTGCACTGATGAAATTATGTGCCTTTGTTGTGGAATAGCCAATTCATCAGAGTAGATGTGTTGGCAACCTTTTTTTAGAAGTGGTTTGCCATTAGACGGACTGGCCTAAAGTCACCCAGATGACTTCACACTTACGGTTAATGTTTTCCCTTTCCCAGTTGTGTCTTACTCTAGGGGATAATGTTCATCCCCATTTCTTGTCCAAAGACATTTTCCATGGTCATGTGGCCAGCACGGTTATATAGTGGTTCTGTGGGCGTGGCTTGGTGGACATGGGGTAGCTTGGTGGGCGTGGCTTGGTGGGCGTGGCAGGGGAAGGATACTGTAAAGTCTCCATTTTGTCCCCACTCCAGGGGAAGGTTACTGCAAAATCCCCCTTCCCTCCCCACCCCACTAACCTGCTTTCCAGCTCCTTTCTCCTGTGCAGGGCAAGCAAAGAAGATCCAGCCGATCAGCTGGGACTCAATGGGAGGCAGAGAATAGATGGGGTTGGCAGGGCCAGTCAGGGGTGGCATTGGCCGGTTCTCCCAACTACTCAAAATTTCCACTTCCGGTTCTCCAGAACTGGTCAGAACCTGCTGAATGCCACCTCTGGTTATATGCCAAAGGTACACAAAACACTCCTACCTTCTCATCAAAATGGAACCTATTTATCTACTCACATAGGCATGCCTTCGAACTGCTAGGTGAGCACATCCTGCACCCACATCCTGCAAGTTTGTGAACTCACTCATGATGCGAGATGTTCACGACACAACTGTGTGCTCCAGTGCTTTGAACAGCTCTTCTGCAAAGGAGGTGTCCATTCCTGAGTCGAACCCACCATCCCATCCAGCTCATCATTCATCAAACTGGACTTGATCATGGAGCTGTGGATCCTCAAAATCTCCGTGATCTCTGGCCACCAGATGAGAGATGCCTGGGACTTCTAAATCATGAAGTACAGATGTGCTGACCCCATCACAGAACTTTGTCTCTGGACCAAACTGTCTGCTTTTGTTTCGGTATACCATCTTGCAGGATTAGTCAGACATAAGGCAGGACTAGAATTCAGGGCTTCCCAGTTTCTAGCCCAAGGCTTTTAACCATTTACACCAAACTGCTCCTCGGTATGGCCTTTGTCGTGTTAAATATCAGATGCTACTTTTGAACATATTCCGCAACTGCACTCTCGAGAAAATGTACATGCTGTTTCCATTGAAGCCTGTAACTTATTGGATTTTTACCTGACAGACGCACGGAACAGAAAATGAATTAATCGAAGCAGGAAATTTAGAAAGAAGGGGGAAGCATTGTTTTTTAAAGAGGCTGCGTAATAGATCAATGAGGAAGAAAAGGAAGATATAGAAAGGAACTAAGTGGAAAGAGATGAAAGAATGTTGAAAATTAAACATGATTAAAATGGATGGTTAAAAATGAGCAAAAATCAAAGAGCAGAAAGCATTGCAAATTCTGCTAATCATTGCAAGCTGAGGAACTAATATTTATGGTAAACTCCAAATATATATGTATAATTGGTTTGCATTCTGCCCAACCAAGTTTGCCTTGTTCCTACAGGGAAATGAATAATTTGGCAAGCAAATATTCTGATTATTCAGTACCTGAGTGGAAGTGGAAACTCACCTCAGAGTATATAAATTAGGGAGGCATGTTAAAATTCCTTCTTTCATCAAATTAGTACATTTGGAGGGTTTGTTTATTTTGCTCATACGGCTGAGATTTGTCTTCCCCGAGATCTCACACGTGATGAAATCGCTTAAGGTCCACTGGATCTATTTTCTCCCAGATGTCTTTTCAAGCACCCTTGTAGAAGCGCCTTAGCGATACGTCCAGATAGGTAAAGGAACTGGTTAAATGTTTGCTGGGATCCAGGCTCTGTCCCAGCAATTGCATTATCATTACTGCAAAATTGCACTTACAACTAGTTACATAAGTTGGATGCAAATCAAGAAATGTGGTGGCACAGTGGCTGGAATGCAACATTACAGGCTAACTCTGCCAACTGCCAGCAGTTGGATCTTAACTAGCTCGAGGTTGACTCAGCCTTCCATCCTTTCGGGGTCAGTAAAATGAGGAGCCAGATTGTTGGGGGCAGGGGTGGGATTCTACCAGTTCACACCTATTCGATAGAACCGGTTGTTAACATTCTGAGCAGTTCGGAGAACCGGTTGTTAGAAGAAATTACTGGCCTAATCCTGTAAGGAAGGCAGGAAGGAAACATTCTGGGGTTGCTTACAGAAACTGCCTCTTTGTTAAACCTTATTACATTCTTGGCAGGACTAGACTTCCTGTCTCAGGAACGTCTCTGGAGTTTTTTCCCCCTCCTTTGCTAGTACTTTGCTTGTGTGGAGTGACCATTCAAAGTTACAATGGCACTGAAAAAAGTGACTTATCACCATTTTTCACACGACTGTTGCAGCATCCCCACAGCCACGAGAGGCTAGGCGAGGAGATGCGTGCCTTGATGTGATATTGAGTTGGCCACACCCAGCCAATAACATGACCACCAAGCCATGTCCACCCAGTCACATGACCACCACCTAAGCCATGCCCACAGAACCAGTTGTTAAAAATTTTGAATCCCACCCTGGTTGGATGTGATAGGCTGACTCTGTAAACCGCTTAGAGAGGGCTCTAAAGTACTGTGAAAATGGTATATAAGTACTATGAAATGGTATATGGTATATAAGTCTAAGCGCTATTGTTATTGCTATGGCTGAGGTGCAGCCTGGTGGCTTAGAGGTGAAGACATTCGCTTCCCACTCGGAAGGTTGGGATTTAAGTCCTAGGCAGTTGTTTATCTATCAGGGCACAAAGAGAAAATATCTGCTGTGAACTCCGTATAGGCGTCAGGAAAGGCATCCGGCCAGTAAATGCTCAGCCCCATTCAGTCACTTCAACTGCACCCCGAATCAAGGGATTACAGGATTGTAAAAAGAAAAAAGAATGCTATTGCTATTGCATGCTAAGTGTCCGTACTGATGAAAAGGCATCTAAGATTTAATTGAGGAGAAGGGCAGATTTCCTGGTGATTTTTTTTTTTTAGAAAAGGAAAAGAAAGAGAAAAAAAACCTAGCCAATGTGCTGAAAAAATTAACAGTAAGATTTTAGCGATATAGCTAATCTTTATACTGGCCTCCTAATTTCTATTCTGGCCAAAAGGAAAGGAGAATTATTACCACTCTTTCAAATTACCACCTTTGTGATTCTCTCCCTACCATTTAATCAGAACAGGGTTTTCCTCTATCAAATTCTTTCCCTTTTTTCAGTTGTTATTTTGTACTTTTATTTTTTCTTCTTAAAATTTAATAAAGTTCACTTAAAAAAAAAGATTGTTTTCCATATGAGCAATACTTTTAAAGTGCAACAGGAGCTGGAAAAAAAGGACTTAAGGTTTTTAATGAAAAAAAAAAAAAAACAGAATAAAAGACAGATTGCAAAATTCTTCCCCCAGCCCAGAAAAATAAATATCTCATTGTCTTTTTTTCCTTTTCCTTTCTTTTTTTTTCTTTCTTTCTTTCTTTTTTTTTTTTTTTTTTTTTGCATCCTTACTAAAATTCCTCCCGCAAGTCTTCAGCCACCCAGAAGTTCCCCACTCTCTGACTAAAATACAGTTTAGATTTATTGTCAGGCTATTAGGTGCTAAAAAAGAAATAAATCTCACCTTTATTTTAAAGAGGCAGTTTCCAGAACTCATATTTGAGAGGAGGGGGGGGGGAGAAAAACCTGTCCAACCAGAAATAAATTGTTTTGTTTTTATTACTAGGTGTGTTTTGCAGCCTTATGCGATAGCTGCAAAGCTCTAAACGTATAATCTGTTTAGTGATCACATTTTCAGTGCAAAGTGCAGAAGGAGATTTTTAAAAAGCATGTAATCTACTTCAAAGCATTTTTTTTAAAGCAGGTAAAATTGATTCCCCTCTAAATAGGTTTACATTTCAAGCAATTATTATGGTTGGCCATGCGGTCAGCCAGATGTTTAGACTGGATTTGGCATGTTTGACAAGGACCTGGAATAGACAGGTGTGGCTGTTTGATGGTGTTAAAAGTTACTCTTGCAGAATGTAAGCTGGTCTAGGGAAAGCTGCCTTTTGCAATTGACCGGTGATGATTTTGTCAATGCCAATGGTGTTTTAAGTGGTGCGCCAGATGTTTCAGGATAGTTATTATGGTTGGTCACACAGTCAGACCGATTTTAGATGGAATCTGCCCTTTTAATTCCAACTTTCAAGTTCTTCCCAAGGACCTGGGATAGGCAGAGGTGGTTCTTTGATAGTGTTAAAGGTACCGTTCGTCGCAGGATGTAAGCTGTTCCAAGCAAAGCTGCCTTTTGCAATTGACCAATGGTGATTTTTGTCAATGTCGCCCGACTTTTCTTTTTGCAAATGATGGCCACCATCCAACAGAGCTTTAAACAAATATTATTGACCTCTATTGCCCTCTCTCATCCTTTCAATGCAATTTTTTAATTTTTTTTCAACGGATAATTCAACATTTTCATATACAGGTAGTCCTCGGCTTACAACAATTCATTTAGGAACCGTTCAAAGTTACGACGACACTGGAAAAAAATGATGGATGACCATTGTTCCCATTTGCAAGTGTTGCAGGATCCCCCTGGTCCAGTGTTGGGATTCAAACAATTTGACTACCGATTCTGAGGGCGTGGCTTGGGGCGCATGGCAGGGGAAGGACACTGCAAAATCCCCATTCCCTCCCCACCCCACTAACCTGCTTTCCAGCTCCATTCTCCTGTGCAGGACAACCAAAGGAGACACAGCCAATCAGCTGGGACTCAATGGGAGGCAAAGAATAGATGGGGGTGAGGCCAGCCAGAGGTGGCATTTGCCGGTTCTCCCAACTACTCAAAATGTCCGCTACCAGTTCTCCAGAACTGGTCAGAACCGGCTGAAGACCACGTCTGCCCTGGTCACACAATCAAAATTCGGGTGCTTGGCAATGGACTCATGTTTATGACCATTGCAGCGTTCCAATATCACATGATGATTCCCCTTTGGTGACCATCTCACCAGCAGTCATTGGGGAAGCCACTTAACAACCGTGTTCCTAACTGAATAACCACAGTGATTCACTGAACGACCGTGGCCAGAAAGGTAAAAATATGGAGGAAAATTCTGTTAACCAATGTTTCGCTTAGCCACAGAAATCGGGGGGTGGGGGGTCAATCATGGTTGTAAGCAGAGGTGGTCTTCAGCGGGTTCTGACCAGTTCTGGATAACCCGTAGCAGAAATTTTGAGTAGTTAGTTGAATCGGCCAATTCTGCCTATGACTGGCCCCGCCCCCATCTATTCTCTGCCTCCCATTGAATCCCAGCTGATCGGCTGGCTCTTCTTTCATTGCCCTGCACAGGAGAACGGAGCTGGAAAGCAGGTTAGTGGGGTTGGGAGGGAATGGGATTTTGCAGTAACCTTCCCCTGCCACGCCCACCAAGCCAAGCCACACCCACAAAGCACCACGCCCACAGTTGATTGGCTGGGTCCCCTTTGGTTGCCCTGCACAGGAAAACGGAGCTGGAAAGCAGGTTAGTGGGGTGGGGAGGGAATGGGGATTTTGCAGTGTCCTTCCCCTGCCACGCCCACCAAGCCACACCCACAGAACCAGTAATAATTTTTTTTGAATCCCACCACTGGGAGGAGGAGGAGGAGGAGGAAGAGGAGGAAAACTGTGGGTTTCTTGATGGTCTCTAAGCTTGCTGGTTTTCTTGCAGACATTTCATTACCCAATTAATTAAATTAACTAAAACAATTGAGAGTCCAGAGATATTTCACGAGAAGAGTCCTCCTCTCTTCTGCTCGCAACAGAATACCTTATGCCACCAGGCTTGAGATTTTGGGCTTGGACAACCTTGAACTATGCTGCCTTCAGTTTGACCTAAGCTTAGTACACAAAATTGTCTGCTACAATGTTCTACCTGTCCATGACTATTTCAGTTTCAACCACAACAATACACGGGCACACAATAGATACAAAATTAAGGTTAACCGCTCCAAACTCAACTGCAGGAAATACGACTTCAGCCACAGAGTGGTCAATGTCTGGAATACTCTACCTGACTCTGTGGTTTCTTCCCCAAACCCCCAAAACTTTAACCTTAGACTGTCTACTGTTGATCTCACCCCATTCCTAGGAGGTCTGTAAGGGGCGTGCATAAGAGCACCAACGTGCCTACCGTCCCTGTCCTAATGCCCTGTTATTCATACCCATTTCATGTACTCATAATCATATTCCTAATTATATGTTATCTAAAACATGCTTGACAAAACAAACAAACAAACAAGCTAACATCATCAGCACTCCCATGTGATTCACAGCTAGTTTATTTAAGGTTTTTTTTTTTCCTGGAACATTTCCTGAACCTACATTGCTCCAGAGAACCTAAAGCCAGGGATTTCACCTGAACTGGGCAACCTCTGATGTGTGTGTGTGTGTGAATTTTCCATGCACACTTTGAGAAGCAAACCTAGACTGCAGAAGGCGAACTCTTTCTCCCAATATTAAAAAAGGGGAGGAAAAAAAAGTTAATGAGCTTAATTCTAAAAGTAGCTTAACAATCCCAGAGCCTCACGACCTCAACGCCTTCGACCAAAATTAAACCCCAGCCTCTAAAAAGCCCATTGGTTTGTGCCCCCAAAAGGCTCTCTGCAGCCAAATTAATTTCTGAGCTGAGCATTTGCAGTTATTACGCAGTTGCCATCAACAACCCTTCCAAATAAATATTGATGAAAAATAGGCCTGTGAATAAATCATCGCCCTGCAAAAAAAAAAGGGGGGGGGAAAGGGGAGTAAAGATATCTTAATGAGCCCCTGTCTAGAGCCACCGTCACTGTAGATCATTAAGCGCGGTTAATCATCATTAACTGCAATTAAACCTGAGCTGGATTTCCCACGTATGTTGAAGGATCTATTTTGGGGGTGATACCTCTGTTCTCCCCACATGTTTTTGGTCTTTTGGGGGAAGGGAGGGAGGGAGGAGAAAGGACACGTTTGGGGAGGTTTTCTACTTTTTGCTTGGAGTCCCAAGAGATCTGAGAGCTTGTAGAATCAATTATCTGGCTCTTCTTCTCCCATTTACATTTCCCCAAAGGCGGCGGGGGTGTGTGTGTGTGGTATGTGTAAACTCTTCTTCCAGATGAGCAATTGGAGATCGCAAAGGCCAAGCGAGAAAGCCAGGTTGTATTTATTCAGGCTTTCCACCTTCCTGAGTGTATTCTTGATCACTTGCTTTTTATGGACTGGAAGACTCACAGGTGACCTGTGAGACCGCCGGCAATAAAACCGCCAGGCCTCTTGAAAAGGCCGGCCTCCTATCCCATCAAAGGAAATGATTATTCAAAAAAATATCCAGTTGTGCAGAGATGGACAAATTAACTTTGGCATTAAAAGGGAAAGACACATCAGTGTGTTACGACAGCTGGAACTGCTGGTATGAATGGACAGATCAAAGATCAATTAAACAATAAAGGGCAAAAGAAGATATGTTATCATTGTAGTAGTGAATATATATACATATATTTGCACAAGGATTAATTGTACAGAGGACATAAAATAAGGCTGAAAATAAGGTCCCACAAACTGTCGGGGATGGAACTGTTTTTAATGATTTTCTGATTTTTCTTTCTACTTTTCTGTCTTTGTTTCCCTTTTCTTTCTCACATTTATGTACGTGTTGTTTGTCTATTTTAATTGTAAAATTAATAAAGTTTTTTTTTTTTAAAGTAAAGGCCGGCCCCTTCTGGAGGGGTTGACATTTTGGAGAGAGAACCACCTCGCAAAAGATGGAAATCCTTGCTCTTTTCTGGCAGACCTAGAGGGGTTGAAGGTTGTTTATTTATTTGGTGGTCAAATTTAGATGGCTCATGATAAAAAGAGCCTCTTGGGCGGCGTGCAATAAAGATATAAAATGGCCATAGAGGTAGTTCTCAACTTACAACCAGTGGTGGGGTTTTACTACTGGTTCTGTGGGCGTGGCTTGGTGGGTGTGGTGTGGCTTGGTGAGCATGGCTTGGTGGGAGTGGCAGGGGAAGGTTACTGCAAAATCCCCCTTCCCTCCCCACCCCACTAACCTGCTTTCCAGCTCCGTTCTCCTGTGCAGGGCAACCAAAGAAGAGCCAGCCGATCAGCTGGGACTCGGGAGGTGGAGAAGAGATAGGATTGGCGGGGCCAGTCAGTGGTGGGATTTGCCGGTTCTCTGAACTACTCAAAATTTCTGCTACCGGTTCTCCAGAACTGGTCAGAACCCGCTGAATACCACCTCTGCCTCTTCCCCCTCCTTTTCACAAACCCCACTCCCTTCTAGCATTGTTGATGTTACCTAGTTGGGTCATGAAACATCTGCAAGAAAACACCAAGTCCCAAGAGCACCAAGGACCCCACAATCCTCCTTTTGAAAATGCACCTTTCGGACAACCATAACCTGGATAACTGAGAATCGCCATAGACATTCATATGGATTAATTATATGCCATCAAGATAGTGGGCGCTTTTAGCAACCACACAGACAGATTTTCTCCATGAGATTTTTACTTGATCCTTCAGCTCTTCCAATGGACTGAATCTTGCCATTGGTCACCCTCTTCTCTTTCCTTCCACCTGTCCCATCATCAGAGCCTTTTTATCATGCCCCTGTCAGAATCTGATTTGAAGTGGGAGGCCAAGCAACTGACAGGGAGTGGGAGTGTGGCTCCGTTGGCTGTGGAAGAAACTGGGGAAGAGCAAAGGCCGGCTGGTCAGAGCAGGGGAGAGATAGAGCAAGGGAGGGGGAGTTCAGAGGAAGACCCAGGCCCACCCCCCACTTCATCCTAGGGCACACAGGGAGAAATGGAGAAGGGAGCAATGTGAGTTGCAGGGCTTATGGGGGAGGAAAGGGCCCTGATTCCCTTCATTAGCTGCAGTTGGGAACACAGTGTTTAAAAAGGGTAGCTGTGCACAGCAAATTGGGAGCAAATTGGGAAATTTGTTGGGAGCAAATCATGAATTATCTGGTATTGTCGAGGCTTATCTGTGTTCCTGGCTTCTTCCCAACTGTGTTTGCTTTCAGGTCTGCCATTCCTTCTCCTGCCCTCTCAAGTTAATTCCTGCAGCATGATTTGTTTGGATTTTTAGTTACAGTTTGTATGTACTTTGTTTTTGGACTGAATTTCCTCCACTTAAAGATTGTTCTTGGGAGAGTTTTTTCTCCAGCCGAAGGCAACCTGGACATTGGGGGCAAAGTTGGAGATATTAAAGGGACACTTCTTGCTTATTTGACTGTGTTGCCTTTGTGCCATGCCCCAGGACATCACTTTTTTTCTGGAGAGCTTGACGTGTCCAAAGTAGGATCGTTTGAGCCTGGCCCTTCGTGGCTTAAGTGAGAACTGGGTTGATCTGTTTAGCGATCCACTGCTTTGTTGTTGTTGTTTTTTTGTTAGTGTCAATACTATTCCTATCCTGCTTCAAAGGAAGGAATCCCTCTGGAATGGAAAAGACGTATCCTTCAATAGGCATGCATCGCTTTTGCAACTGCAGCAAACTTGCACCTTGGTAGCTTACTAAAAAAACCCTTGACCTTGTCCTAATTTCCCTTTGAATTGTTCCATCTGTGTTGTGTGAGATCCAATTAGAAAGGAACCTTTCTAAGCAACCTTTCAGCCTGGAGGGTTTTCCAGTTCTTGGTTTCTTCCATCCTGAGGTCTTTATTGTGTATTCGGAGCATTTAAGTGGCCATTTTTCACACGTCAAATGTTTGGTGATGATCCATCAATGCTCTCCCAATGGGGAACGTTTCTGGGCCACGATGATGAATAGCAATTTACTGGGTTTATTCTCCGATGAAATGGTGTAACTTACTGAAAGAGAATTCACCATGGCTTAAGCGGGCCTGAAAAAAACACAACTTTCTAACCAGCATTTTTCTCTGAAAGTTTCTCACCTTGCTTATTGATTTAATCAAGGAGAGAAGCAACCTAGAACTAAGGAGCAATTTCCTGACAGTGAGAACAATTAATCAAATCATCTTGCCTCCAGAAGTTGCTCTAACAATGGAGGCTTTCCAGAAGACATCGTACATGCCTCAGGGAAAGTTGCATGCAAAAGTTCTTGTGATTAGAAACGTATTAGATTTATATCAAAAAAAATGTACACGTTGAGTGGAATGTTACATACAAAAGCTCATGAAGTGAACAAAAAAGTGTGCAGTTTTGATATCAATAAGGAGCATCCCAAAATATATTGTTTGGGGAAAGGTACATAAGAAGAATATCATCTGAGCAAGGTGCCTACACAGCTCGCAGTAGAAGACGTTAGGAACGTAAATACTGATTCTGACGTAGAGTTTCTCTCAAAATATAGTTTCCTGAATTTATTTATTTTATTTTATTTGTCAATCGCTTACAAAATAATAGGTATAAGTATAAACATGAGTAAGAATACAGAAAACAGGTATGATTAAATGGGGACAATAGGACAGGGACGGGAGGCACGATGGTGCACTTATGCACGCCCCTTACAGACCTCTTAGGAATGGGGTGAGGTCAATATTTTTTCCCCAATATTTTTTTTCCCTCAAAGAAGCAATGGATGGAAACTAATCAAGGAAAGAAGCAACCTGGAACTAAAGCGAAGTTTCCTGACAGTGAGAACAATTAATCAGGGATTGACTTGCCTCCAGAAGTTGTAAATGCTCCAACACTGGAAGATTTTAAGAAGAGATTGGACAACCATTTGTCTGAAATGGTATAGGGTTTCCTGCCTTAGCAGAGGGTTGGACTAGAAGACCTTCAAGGCCCAATACAACTCTGTTATTCTGTTGGTTTGTAATAAACCCCCAGGAACAATCTATTCATCGTATTGCTCCAAAAGGTCTGGCTCCAAACAGCCAGATTGTCTTGGGCTTTAGAAAAATTAAATTCCACTAAGGTTCTTATGTCAAAGACCCGTGAGCTTTTGGCGCCAGATTAGGAGGTGTCATGAGGTTCATAGATATTAATAACATTTGGGTTGTGTGGCACTGCTTGGACAATTAGAAGGAACGAGCTGACATGTTGGCTCACGCCATGCTCCTGAAGTGTCATATAGCAGCATCAAACCCACAATCACAAATTGCTGACAAATTTAATTTTGTCAGCAACCCAAGGACCCTGCCAATTAGTCACTGGCAAGAACAGCAGCTTGTCAAAAATTAATATGTTGCACTCCTACGTTTGCAAAACATATTCTTCCGCTGGAAGATGACTGCTCTAGCTCTCCATCCATCAGATGGACATGGGCGCCTGTCTCACCAAAAAGTGATTCTGGGTGGTGTATTAAGAAACTGCCCAAGGAGCTGCTCATACAGTTCTACAGAGGAATGATTGAGTCTGTCATCTTCACCTCTATAACTGTCCGGTTTGGTTCTGCAGAACAGAGACAGAAACAGATTTCAGAGAGTAATTAGGACTGCAGAAAAAAACAATGGCTACCAACCTGCCTTCCATGGAGGACCTGTAAACCGCACGAGTCAAAAAGAGGGCTGTGAAAATATCTACAGACCCCTCACATCTCAGACATAAACCATTTCAACTCCCACCCTCAAAACGACACTATAGAGCACCGCACACCAGAACAATTGGACACAAGGAGTTTTTTCCCGAATGCCATCACTCTGCTAAACAAATAATTCCCTCAACACTGCCAAACTATTTACGAAGCCTACACTACTATTACGATTACTATTCATCTTCTCATCCTTCCTTTTACCCATCTCCTTCCACTTGTGACTGTATGACTGTAACTTTGTCGCTTGTATCCTAAAGATTTTTATTGACTGTTTCCTAGTATGATTTGATTGCTTATTGTACCTTATGACTATCATTAAGTGTTGTACCTTATGATTCTTGACTCTTGACAAATGTATTTTTTCTTTTATGTACACTGAGAGCATTTGCACCCAAGACAAATTCCTTGTGTGTCCAATCACACTTGGCCAATAAAGAATTCTATTCTATTCTATTCTATTCTATTCTATTCTATTCTATTCCATTCCATTCCATTCCATTCCATTCTATAAAATTTTTGAAATGAAAAGCTCTTCATGGCATGGGTCTAGGCTGACCAAGGAATCATCTCACCCCAATGGAATTGATCTGTCCCACCCGGGTCAGCAGAAAGGAGCATGCTGCAGATCCCATCAGTCAAGAAATTTTAGCTGACAATGTCAAGAAGAGCCTTTTTTTGCTGTGGCCCCTGACCTTTGGGATATCTTGTCCCTCCCAGCAGTGAGATCTGCTCCCATCCTTCTGACCTTCCATAAGGGCCTGAAGACCTGGCTTTGCCGATTGGCTTGGGGGACCAATGGGGGATTATTGTGCTGGAGGTGGTTGGTGGATTAAGAGAAATTCCCGCCTCACCCGCATACATCCTGTCCCCTCCCTCCCCATCTTTCAATTGTCAGTTATGGTTCATTGCATGGTCAGCCAGATGTTCAGGCTGGATTTAGCCTTTTTATCCTCCTTATAGAGTCAAGGACTTGGAATAAGCGGATATTGAGGCTTTGTAGTTGTTGTGATTTATTGTTTTATCATAGAGGAGAGAAGCAACCTAGAATTAAGGAGAAATTTCCTGACAGAACAATTAACCAGTGGAACAACTTGCCTCCAGAAGTTGTGAATTCTCCAACACTGAAAGTTTTTAAGAAGAGATTGGACAACCATTTGTCTGAAGTGGTGTGAGTTTTCCTGCCTAGGCAGGGGGTTGGACTAGAAGACCTCCAAGGTCCCTTTCAACTCTATTATTCTACTAATGTTTGTAAGCTGCCTAGAGTCACCTTTAGACGAGAAGGGGAAGCACAGAAATCTAATGAACAAACAAATAAGGGTAGCCGTGAGTGGTTTTAAAAGACTTTGCTAAAATATAGATCGTGGGGAGGGAATTTTCTAAGAAACTATCAAGCTAATTGCTGTAAACATCTTCCGAGTTAGAGTTCTTATTGGTAGCTCTGCTGGGATCGTAGCGCAGGCTTCTATCGGGATCAATGCATTCACCTGCCTCTTCCAATGCTTTATGGTGCCTAAATTTGCTCAGAATCTTTATTCGCCTCCTTTGAATTCCATTTTAATTAAGAGAAATGTTAATTAAACCGAGTAAGCTTCACTTGAGTTTGGTATTTTTCTCCCATTACATCCTAAAAAGATTGCTGGGGGAAAAAAAATGTCTTGACTTGATCATTGGAGGGCTGGGCCAACGTTTCATCTGGACTAGGAGTATTTCATTCCATTTAATCGATCTACAAATCATTTTAAAAGAAAAACAAGAAAAAGTAAAAGTTTAACAATTCACAGTCGCCACTATTGGCATTTCATACTTTAGGAAAATTCCGATGTTCTTTGCAACAAACATAATTAAATCAGTTTCTACTTTTTCTCTGCACAACTACCATGAATATGTACTTATTTTCTTCAGCAAGCTTCCCCTCTCCTTTCTACGACCCTCTAATCCCTTTTATCTGGGTAGAGTCAGGATGACTGAATGGAGCTGAGCATTTACTGACCGGATGCCCTTCCTGAGGCCTATATGGAGTTCACAGCAGATATTTTCTCTTTGTGCCCCAATAGAGGAACATCTATAATTGCCTAGCATCAAACTCTCAGTCTCCGGAGTGTGAGGCGACTGCCGCTCATCCTGTAGCATACATTATCACTTTCAAAACACTTGACTAGGATTTTTCAACCTTAATCATTTTAAGATGCGTGGATTTCAATTCCCAGGCTGACTGGGGAATTCTGGGAGTTGAAGTCCACCACATCTTAAAGTTGCCACGGTTGAGAAACACCGCCCTAGGCTGAGAACTAACAAATGAAGCGGATTGCAAAGCCATTTAGAAGCAACAAAAAGATGCATCTTCACGCTCCAATTACGTAGTGGAAGTCATTAAAAGAAGCTACAGAAATAGCCATCACTTAGATCCCAACCTTGGTGTTGTGGTTAGCCAACAGCAGGTGGAGGAGAGCGAGGACTTGGATAAGAGGCCGGGACCATCGGGGAGTGGACTGCTGCCTTCAGGGATTGTGGGGGCTGGCAGCAGTGATGAGGAGGTTCCCGAGGAGCCTGTGCCAAATGTGCGTGAGCGCAGGATGATTTGTAGAAGAGAACAGCTGGAGCAGCACAGGTGACTCAGGAGTAAGGATGCAACACAATGGTCCTTCCCTCCAAGGGAATATAAGCCTGGTTTCAAAAGGTTTTTGCCTTTGCCAAAGGCAAAAACGCTCTAAGGCCCCAGCGTTGTGTGTAGAGACTCCAGCTTATCTGAAGAATTCTGTCAAGGCTTTTCTGGTTGGACTAATTGGCTGCAAGCCATCTTTTATCTACAGAGAAGTTATTTGTAGATTAAAGCTGTGAAAGTTTGAGTTGTTGCATTTGTTTGAGGTTTTTCTTTTGCTGGTAACAGGGTTGAGTCAGAACACTTGGCAACTTTAAGACTTGTGGACTTCAATGCCCAGAATTCCCAAGCCAGCATGACTGGCTAAAGGATTCTGGGAGTTGAAGTCCACAAGTCTTAAAATTTGCCAAGTTGGGAGGCATCCCCCCCTGAGTTAAATCATTTTAAAAGGGTGTTGAGTAAATTCATGGAAGACATGTAGACGAAGGGTTGGCAGCCTTGAAGACTCAATATTGCCTCCAGATTGAACACGACACAACTGCAAAAAATAATGTTGAATAATAACTTCAACAGAGAGTACTTCCATGTCCTACTTGCAAGAAACCCACAAGTAAGACATTTAGATAAAGGGCTGGCAGCAGTGGTGGTATTCAATTTTTTTTTACTACCGGTTCTGTGGGCGTGGTTTGGCAGGGGAAGGATACTGTAAAATCTCCAGTCAGAGGTAGTATTTGCCAGTTCTCTGAACTACTCAAAATTTCTGCTACCGGTTCTCCAGAACTGGCCAGAACCTGCTGAATACCCACCTCTGGTTGGCAGCCTTGAAGACTCAATACCACCTTCAGACCGAAGATGACACAACTGCAAAAAATAATGTTGAATAATAACTTCATCATAAAGAATACTCCCATGCCCTACTTGTAAGAAACCATCAAGTACTTCTTTGGTGAAAAACCAAAGTGTTGAATGAAGAACAGCCTCGGTCTTCTTCAGCAGGGCTGTCCTTATGCCCTACATAGCTTTATTTATAAAGTCAAGTAGGAACAAGTAGATGAAACAAGTAAGAAAAACCTGGTTAGCCAATTGGTAGACAAGGCCTAAAAGTCATAGCAAGCAACCTGTGGTATGTTCACTCTACAGAATCTGGGGAGTTGAGGAGGTGATCAATAACCTTTCCTGTCCTAGAGTAGGCAGGAAAATAATATATATATATTTTTAAAAATAAATACCTGACCCTTGTTTATTTTAAACTTTATTGAAAATGCAACCGAAAAGGATATATTGAAAAATCACCCGGTAGCCCTCAGACAAAGACACATGAGCTTGAGAACTGACTATGGAGATTTATTGAACGTCAGCTGCTGTGCAGAAAGCCGAGAATTTCCATAAAACTCCATTTATTGATATGTATCCCCTTGTCAGCCTTTTGTCTTCTTTAGACTTTCACTTGCTGGGATCCTTTTACAAGAGAATTTTCTTTTCATTATGAGAAATGATTGCTCGGTTTTCGCCTTGAATAAAGACTCCGGAGTGATGGGTCTGGCCGCGTTGCTCCTGAAAATATTATCAATACTCAAGCAAATTAGCTGCTGAAAATTCATGGTTATGGGATAGCTGTTTCCTAAGTGGTTATGCGTTCATCCGTGGAGAATCCTCATATTTTTTTTAAAAAGACATAAACTAGAATTTGTGAATCAAACATGCTCAGTCAAATTTTGCAGGGGGGAAAATGGCTAAGTAGTGGATTTAATCAACCAGTGGAAGCTCATTGTTGAATTTCTAGCAAGAATTCGAGAAGGGATGTTTGTACAATATATTTTTCTCAATTCAGGAGGAGGGGGAGGAGAAGGAGGAGGAGGAGGAGGAGGAGGAGGAGGAGGAGGAGGAGGAGGAGAATGACTGTCCTGACACAACAATCTTCTGTCATCACTACCAGCCTCACAACATCCTTGGGAGGGAAATTTCAGTATCAAATAGAAGAGAAAGAAGACATAATGGGAGCTGATTTTGAGGAAACCCACAATCCCTGAATCTTTAAAATAATTAGAATAGCCATAGAGGTGATCTGAAATGGATTTTTTTAAAAAAGAAAGAAAGAAAGAAAGAAAGAAAGAAAGAAAGAAAGAAAGAAAGAAAGAAAGAAAGAAAGAAAGAAAGAAAGAAAGAAAGAAAGAAAGGAAGGAAGGAAGGAAGGAAGGAAGGAAGGAAGGAAGAAAGAAAGAAAGAAAGAAAGAAAGAAAGAAAGAAAGAAAGAAAGAAAGAAAGAAAGAAAGAAAGAAAAGAAGATTCATAAAGGGATCTAATTCCTAAGATCAATAACATCTCCAAAGTCTTGGTGCACCATAAGGACTGACATACATACAATCACATGAGTTTATGTGGGGTAGAGTCCTCTTTAGATTAACCTTTTCTGAATTTTAGCAAGCTCTACCCAGTTTGTCCTACCACGTTTGCTGTTTGACATCCTACTGGATCAGAAATGGTTCTGTCTTGTTACAATGATTTTGTTGTTGTTGTTTTTGTTTTGGGCACAAGACAGAATTGATGTTGGCTTCTGCCTTTTGATAACCTGGGCCTATGGTGTCCTATGCCAAAAGTTTCCTGTGTAACTTTTCCTCTCATTTGATCTGTGATCCCCTTCCACACCCTGAAGAGGCACCAAAGTCCCTAAATCCTGAAGGAGACATCAGCCCCAGGTCCTGCCAACCTCCGCCTCCATCTATTCTCTTCAAGAGCAATAAAAATAATGGACAGAATACATGAGGTAGTAAATAGGGGGATAAATCAAGGAGGAAAACGGGTATTTATATTCATTTAAAGTTTCCATCTTGTGAAAGGTAATGGCTTTCCCGTGGAATATATGCCTGTGTGTGACAGGAAACCCACAATGTTAGATGTCTTCCAGCATTAGTTTTTTTCTGCCAATATCTCCAGAATTGTAGATCTTACAGTACTACCATGATATGCTTTGATTTCTGTGTCTAACAGAAATGCAAAAAAGGGGCCACTGAGATGGAAGATCCTGAAAGGATGTTTCCAGTCATAATGTCAGGAGCTATCAAGGTGTCCTAACTTAAACCATGGAAGGATTTAATTTGAAGACAAAGTGAAACGGATCCAAAACATTCCTCAAATCCAAGTCCAAATCCAAGTTCCAGCCCTAATCTTAGGGCTGAAAAGTAAGATGCAAGGACCTCTAGAGCAGTGTGGATCAAGCTTGGCAACATTAAGATATTTGGATTTCAATTTCCAACATTCCTTGGCCAAGGAATGCTGGGATTTGAAGTCCAGACATTTGATTTCAAGGCTTGAGTACGACATTAAAGATGAAAGCAATAGGAACAGCATGGTGGCCTAGTGGTGAAGATGCTCGCCTCCCAATCAGAAGATTGAGAGTTCAATCTTAGGAAGCATCAAATGTTTCTCTCTCAGGGCACAAGGAGAAAAAATAACTGCTGTGAACTCTGCCTAGGTGTCAGGAAGGGCATCTGGCCAGTAAAGGCTCAGCAATGATTCTAACCCGAATTAAGAGATTATAAGATCGTAAAAGGGAAGTTTTTTTAGAAAAAGATGAAAACAATATCAGCAATGCAAAAAAAAAAAAAAAATGGGACACCTGCAACTATGTAGGCAGTATCAACTAACGTTGTTCCAGCATTTAAGTTGTGCCAAATGAAGGTTTTTCCTTTGCAAAATTAAGCCCATCACCATTCTTACTTTTCAGTCCTGTCTTCTAATGGTTCTTATTTTCCCATCAGCCTGCAACCTCTATATCTCTCCTCCCCCGTGGTCTCCCACTTATGCATGCCCCTTTAAGGACCGCTTAGGAAGGGGGTGAGGTCCACGATAGACATTTTGAGGTTGAAGCTATGAGGGGTCGAGGCTGTAGCAACGGAGTCGGGTAGGGTGTTCCAGGCGTTGATCACTCTGTTGCTGAAGTCGTATTTTCTGCCATCGCGTTTGGAACGGTTCATCTTGAGTTTGTATCGGTTGTTTGCCTGTGTATTATTGTGATGGAGGCTGAAGATTGAAGAAGTTGTTGACAGGCAAGACGTTGTAACAGACAATTTTTGTGTGCTATGCTTAGATGGTGGCACAATTCTAGATTGTCCAGGCCCAAAATTTCGAGCTTGGAGGCATAGGGAATTCTATGGTGAGTGAAGGATTGATTGCCCTGCCTTTCTACTACCATCCTGGAAAAATGTAGGACAAGAATTATGGCGGCGAGCTGAGCCATTTTGACCATGGCCAGATTAGGTCCACCAACTGACAAAGGAGTACTTGGAAAGCTTACAGAAACAAGCGGCACTATTCCCTCAACAGTTGGCAATCTCCCTTTCCAAAGTGTTCTGACCCAAACCTGTTTCCAAGGAAGCAAACACAAGACAAAGGTAATAACACAGCCTTTTAATGTTTCTTTATGAATCCCGTTCCTTCTATGGGTAAAAAGGCTGCTTCAAACCAATTAGCTCCGATAAGAAAGAGCCTTGCCAAGCTTTTGCAAGGCTGCCAAGAACACCAGTTAAAGTTACTAAGCAATAATTCCCACACAAAGAGTCTCCAAACACCAACTCAGATATTCCTAATGTCCACCAGGCTCCAGTGTAAAACTTCTTCATTGCTGCTGCCAGCCTCCACCATCTCCAAAGGCAGCATTCCACTCCCTGGTGGTCCTGGCGCCATCCCTGCATCACATGCAGACCCTTCATCTGAGTCTTTGTTCACAGTTCAATCCTCGGAAGCATCGGATGTTTCTCTCTCAGGGCACAAGGAGAAAAAATAACTGCTGTGAACTCTACCTATGTGTCAGGAAGGGCATCTGGCCAGTAAAGGCTCAGCAACGATTCTAACCCGAATGAAGAGATTATAAATTCATTAAAAGGGAAGGCTTTTTAAAAAATAAGATGAAAACAATATCAGCAATGCAAAAAAATAAATAAATAAATAAACCGGGACACCTGCAACTACGTTGCCCTCAGCCGTCTGCACCAACTGCCAGCAAACCACAACACAAAACCCTGGAGCTCCGGGCAGGCAGACAGAATTAGAAGAAAAGCATATTTGTAAGTGGAACAAGGGACTTGATTGCTGAAAATGTTAAGCTAAGCTGGAAGCATCACAGGGGAAGCTGTTGATTGGTTTTGCAGTTCTATTGGCCCCCGTTTAATACGAAGAGCCATTTTTTTTTTATTACAGGATATATTTTTTTCCCCCTCCCTATCTCTTCTGGACCAAATCCAAGGTTTTGCACCTTTTTTTTTTTTTTTTTTTTTGCTTAGCTGCCTGCTTGGATGTTATTGTCAATTTTCCATATTCCAATCCAGAAGGACCTGATTTGTTAGATGTATCTCCTGCCAGTTCTTCAGAAGCTTCAAGCCATGGAGGCTGGGCCCCCTCCTCTCCGTTTCCCTGTGGGTAAAAGAAATAAGTGGGGGGGAAAGAGGAGGGGGTGGTTTTTGTTTTTTTTGCTAGTCGTTGCCAAGAGGTGGTTAGCTTGCTGGAAGACATTCAGCTCGCAAATTAGCATGCTGGAGAAACAGATAGGAAAATGTGATTATGATGATTAAAATTAAGATTGTCACATCATGAGATCCCTTTCGTGGGGCTAAGTGGAACAAATCTCCACATTCGCTGACAATATAAACCCAGGGAAGGAATTCAAATCGGAGCCCCATCAGATGTCAATCCAACAGCGCCAACATGGGTTGATGGAGGAAGCCAGAGGTCCAGAAGCCACAAATATTTTGAAAGCTATCAAGATTCTTGGCGTCTTGCCTAAAAACCAAAAATGGTCGATCCTAGGGAGAGGCAGTTATTTCTCTCTCTGGGCGTGATGAGAATTATATCTGCTGAATATAACTCCACACTGGTGACAGGAGAGTCATCCGGCCAGTAAACACTCAGCTCCATTCAGTTGCCCAGATTGCACCCGGAAAGGGATTATGAAGTCATTAAAAGACATTGATGATGCGGGGGGGGGGGGGCGGGAGGTGGGAATTCACTGGAGAAAGCCATTACATTTGGAAGAGTTTGTGGTAAAAGAAAACCAGCCTCTTCTAATGAAATGTAGCCCCCCCCCCCCCCCCCGACACACACACAAAAAGGTCATAAAATGGAAACGCGACTCATTTAATAAACCCGTTTGGCTCTGCAATGGAAGTTCTGGCCCCGCTGGTGGACCTGCACCTGTGTGTAGTTCTGACCAGTTGTAACTACACAACATTCTCCTTTTAAAAAGTAAGTGGTAAGTAACTTTGTCTCTCTCTGTGTGTGTGTGTGTGTGTGTGTGTGTGTGTGTGTGTGTGTGTGTGTTTATGTCATCTTATAGATTTCTCCATTTCTTTCAGCCCTGCAGGTTCTCAGGGTGTAGTATTTTAAGTCCCACAGAGGACTCTGAAGATTTTGTGGGACTTGAAACCCTACCTGTCTTGAACCTGAAAGCAGGATTTCCCCTTCATTAGGAAAAGCTCTCTGCCAATCTAATTCCTCACCCCCCC
>NW_020716948.1:230897-249890 GCF_900518725.1 Notechis scutatus | reverse complement strand
TCCTTCCTTCCTTCCTTCCTTCCTTCCTTCCTTCCTTCCTTCCTTCCCCTTTCTGTCTCCCTTCCTTCCTTCCTCCCTGCCTCCTTGCCTCCCTCCCTTCCCTTTTTTCTCTATCTCCTTCCTTCCTTTCTTCACCTTTCTGTCTCCCTCCCTCCCTTCCCTTTTCTCTCTATCTCCTTCTTCCCCTTTCTGTTTCCCTTCCTTCCTCCCTCCCTCCCACCCTTCCTTCCCCTTTCTCTCTATCTCCTTCCTTCCTTCCTTCCTTCCTTCCTTCCTTCCTTCCTTCCTTCCTTCCTTCCTTCCTTCCTTCCTTCCCCTTTCTGTCTCCCTTCCTCCCTCCTTCCCTGCCTCCTTCCCTCCCTCCCTTCCCCTTTTTCTCTATCTCCTTCCTTCCTTCCTTCCCCTTTCTGTCTCCCTCCCTCCCTTCCCTTTTCTCTCTATCTCCTTCTTCCCCTTTCTGTTTTCCTTCCTTCCTTCCTCCCTCCCACCCTTCCTTCCCCTTTCTCTCTATCTCCTTCCTTCCTTCCTTCCTTCCTTCCTTCCTTCCTTCCTTCCTTTCTCTTCTGCTTGCTTGCTTGCTTCCACTTCTTTATCCCTCTTGGCAGAAGAGGGATTTGTTTGAATGGTTGCCATGGTGAATGTAGAGTGTTTGGCCAGATTTTTTTTTATTATGGGATGTCAGAGCTCTGGGGAATTTTGAGTAAGCAGCTACATACACCCAGTGAGCTAACTCTGATGCCACCAGAATCATACTGGAGAATCTCTACAGGTCAGCCCAGCAAGGACAAATTCAAACCACCCACTCTAATCATCTAAGATGCAGGGTGATCATCAGAGAATGGATTGATTTGCATTGTTTACCTCAAGCATTGTGAGTCATTGTTTCAACTGTGTTTTAATCCACAAAAGAGGGTTGAGCAAAATGATAGTTTTAGTGTTTTGTGTGAGCACTGTCTGCATCTTGGTAGTACGGTATCTCATCCCTTGCAGGAATGGTTTGTGTGGTTGGGTGGGGGAAATGGCTGGCTGGGGAATTCTGGGAGCTGAAGTCCACACATAGTCAGGCTGCCAAGGTGGAGAATCACTGCTTAAATTGTTATCAGGTAAAAGCTTGGTAGGTGAAACCAAGTGAATCAGGACCTTGGACAGTTCTCTGGTGGAAACCTGCTCCTTGGAGTAGTATTGATCAACCTTGGCAAGTTTAAGATGTGTGGACTTCAACTCCCAGAATTCCCCAGCCAGACACCTCTTAAAATGACTGAGGTTGAGAAATACTGGATTAAAAGCTGGGAGATCTGAGTCCTAATTCACAGATCCAATTGAAAGTCTTTGAAGGTTGTTAAGCCTGGATTCCCCAACGGGTGTTAAGGAAAACAAACTAAACAGAACGTGCAGCGAAGTCAGATAGGAAGACAGGTAAATGTGTGAGATAAGTTTTCTTGTGCTATCAAAAATATAGTTTATTCCATTTAAGAACTATAGCATAGTCATAATAAACGGTCCATTAGTCATATATCAATTTCAGTCAAGTCTTGTCGGGGATACTCTATTTGCAAAGTCCGTGTTGAATAGCCAATGTCAGTTCACTTACAATAAATCAGTCCAATCTTTATCTTCTCTTCGTTGAGAAGAATCAACACTCCTTTTTCTCTCCCCGTTCCAGCAAGAACGCAGTCATTAATCCATCCAGTAATTAGGGATCTTCAAGCCAGAGAGAGCGAACTGCAATTGCCTCGCTTCTTATATAGTGCTTTTACAACCACACCCTTAATTACATTCTTGCAGTTAAAGTTACACACACTTTAACTAACAAACCATGATACCATATTTATTATTTTTACCCAAACCAGTTAGGGTAAACAATGTTATCCCTAACATAGGTGTTGAATTAGAACCAGGAAGATCTGGACCAGGGGTCTTCAAACTTGACAGGTTGATAGCCAGTCATGTTAGCTCAGGAATTCTGGGAGTTGAAGGCCACAATTCTTAAACTTGCCAAGTTTGAAGACCCTTAATCTGGATTTTCAACCACAAAGGCTCCCTGGATGACTTTGGGTAAGTCTCCCCCTCTCAGACCAAGAGGTGAAGATGGTGGGCCAGGGAGACTCAAGTCCTAATCCTACCTTAGATATGGAAGCCAGTTGGATGATATCTTGAGCTTGTTGTTGCCATTCAACAGATTATGTGACAAACTGACCAATAGACAAAGGTTTCTCCTGCGTTGCCAAGCTCTTCTTTAAGAACTGACCATGATACCAGACAAAGGGATCCTGCCACTAAGTGAGACAAACAATGAAACACTCAAAGCCAGGTTCCAAGAAATGCAACCATTATAAAACGAACTCCAATTTCTCAAAGAACTAGTTTATTGATATACACCATCTTGGCACTAACTAGTGGAAAGCCAGTACTGAAAGCTTCCTGGCTTTCCATGTCACTATAACTAGGATTTTCTCAATTTTCCAAAACAATATGTCACATTATCCAACCGGGAAGTGGAACGGTTGCCTGGCGACTTCGCTCATCCTTCCTCTGGCCAGGAAGCCATTGGAATGGGTCTGACTCATCATCCATCTATGTTGTTTTGGCTGGAACAGCTCTCCCAGAGAGAATCCACTACAGCTCTCCCCCCCCCTTTCAGCTTCCAAACTGAATTCATATGAATAACCCAGATATAAACCAATCCACCATCTAACCAAATTCAGGCTTTGCCCCTGAAAGGAATCTTATTCCTGGCTACTTTTAGAGAACCTCTTCCACCAAGGTCATGCAAAGGCCGATGTGGTTTTCCTTGAGCTAAAGTTGACACCCCGATATGGTTTGCTTATCTAGGGCTTAACGAATAACCTTCAGCTAGCCCACCAGACCCAGCGTTGTGTGACCCTGTCACTAGGCTGACATTTCCACAGTGGCCTTAAATCCCACGCCTGGCCAGTCTCGTTGACCTCATCCACATTTACAAGCTTAAGCGCTTTTTCCTTGCCCCCTCATTCATGATTCAAAAGTTGCCTCTCCTGAGTTCCATTAATGGTCCTTTTTCTGTCAGACCAAGCCTCCATTTCTCACGATAATAGCCTGAAAATGCATTTAAAGCTCTCTTTTTTTTTCTTTTTAAAGTTGGCTAATAGTATTCTGCAGTTCCATAGTTTCAAGCCTGAAACATTCCATGTCTCCCAAATGAGAATAAAATCCAAACGGCTCAGCCCATATCTCCCAACATCGATTGTCCCTTTAAGCCATTACATCTGATCAATGCCTCTGTCATGAAACCAATAGAGATTGGTGGAGTTTCTTTTCGGATCTCAAGGCATCTATTCCAAACATGTTGGCTTCTAAGAGTTAGCGCATTATCCACGCTAAAATGACAGGCCATAAAACATCCAACCCTCTTATTAAAAGTGAGATCAGCTGAGGATCGCTGGGAATTATTATTTCCTTCTTTAGATATCTGATACCTGGAAGAAGATAAGTAACCTTGATTTCTTCAGGGGCCCTGGTTTATAAAGAATGACTGCAGCATCTTGGCTACGCTGCAAGAAGCAAGACCGGAGGGAGATAGAAAAACCTAGTTAACGAGGCTACTCAAGGAAGGGAAGCAGGCATGCTGCCAAGTTAGCACTTTCCCAGCCGGGGACCAAAAGTACCTTATTAAAATGGTTATCTGTGTACCCCTATAAAAATGTCACATCGTTAGTGATGGTGGTTACATCTGTTGCCACCGTATGTTCCTGAATGTCAGCCAAGCTCTAGCCCTCTTTGAAGGTATTCCCAGTTGAAGGGTACCTCCACCTGTCCAGAGGGTTATGCAATCTCTATGTGAGATTGCGCGACCCCAGTTGCTTCATCCTCATCGATCTTGGCAGACAGGTGTATGCAACTTCTGGCAAAGATCTCCGGGCCAGAAGGGCTAAAGCAATAGAACTGGACAAATTACAGAAGGCAACCTCAGGAGAATGCTGGAATCCAAAATAAGGCGACAAAACTGAAGGCTTAAGCTTTTGGAATGGAGCTTTTGCAGTCCAAGGTCAGACATCAAAGTTAGGTTGAAGCTTAGAACATCCAAGAACATCAGCCACAAAAGTTCTTCTTGTTCACGAGCAGGAGGATTTCTCAGCAACTATTTTATAATTAAATCTTACCACCTCCCCTAATTAGGTTCCCTGAGGTTGGATGGCCCTCTGCACTCTTCTTTCAATCACTGGACTGCGGAGGTAGCTGTGAACCTGAAGTCTAGAAGATCTGGGTTTTTTGAACGTGGTGCAGATTTAATAAATATTCAGAAAGCAAACCAAGGTTTAATATAAGACAAGCACTTAAGTCTCTGAATCTTTGGTCTAGTGATCTGATCTGGACTCTAATCATCTTTTCATTCCCAGGTGAAATGTTTGTTACTATCTTCAAAGCTACAATGGAGACTGTGGTAGCTACCATATTGCCATCAAGATTACCAAATCAATTAGCAGGAAAACGTGGGATCTTACAATCATAGGCAAAAAAATTGTATGATCTTCGAAGTGACCCCTTCGTTTCCACTATCCCTGGTGCCAAACACACACAAACACACACACACGCCACCCAAAGCAACATAGACACCAAATGTAATAATAGAGGTGATTCTCGTAATAGAAGAACAAAATGAAGAGGAAGGAATAAGGAAATACCTGGAGCTCTTTAATAATGAAAACGAGCGAGAGATGATGAACCAACGTGAAACGAAGCCTCTGTCCTCTCATTGCTTGCTGACCAAAGATGAGCTTGGTGGTCCGCTCATCTGCTGATTCGGAGTCTCAGTTGACCTGATACCATCCAGCTAATGATTTTTGCACCATCTGATTTGGTATACGGTGCTACTTCCTTTCCCGGGTCTACCATTTCTGAACTGCAGCCAACTGAGCATTGATTAGCCATCTATGTTGCTGCTCCTTTATGAATCATTTCAACTTATACCTTGGCTACATGCCCTTGCCGCGGTCATCATGCCCCCTTGAAGAGGAAGAAACCAGTTTTACAAAAGGAACACCACGTGGAAGAAGGAAGAGCGAGGACACTAGATGGAAAGTATCTGGGAAAGCAGCTTGCCTAGTCTTCAACTCACTGAAACTGGAGCAATAGCATCTCTGAAGGATGGCCATCTTCTTGTATGCTTCCTGTCAGCACTCCAGAAAACCTCCACTCCAAACAATAGAAAACCTCCACTCCAAACAAAAGTTCCGGGTCTCCTTGCAATAAGTAAAAACTACAAATCCATCCCCTGCATCACATGCCCCAATCACCCTCCACCCCAACTTGAGACATCCCCTCACCCAGGTGCAAAATAACACGACCTTGACTTAGAAAAAGAATGCTGTTATGTCTAAAGTCATATACACTCCAAGAAATTGCCCCCCTCCCATTTTCGCAGGCTCAAGAATGTGGCAATGTGGAAGCTTCTGGTCTCAATATGGCTTCCAAAGCTGACACTTCCTACAAAGAAGTCTTCTCTTGGACCAAGGTGTACCCTCTCCAACAGTATATCTCAACTTTGGGAACTTTAAGCTGTGTGGACATGCTGGTTGGGGAATTCTGGGAGTTGAATTCCACACAGCTTATAGTCATCAAGGTTAGAAACATTGCTCCAGCATCTGCTCCCGTTTCAGAATTCTGTTTCAATATTTTGTTATTCTAGCAATATAGAATTTCTGCCTGTTCTTGAGCTGCCTTCCTCACAGGGCTGACATCAGTCTTGAAAGCCTGTTCAATGTCCTTTGTATCGTCCGCTAAATAAAATCAAGGTGAAGGGATTTTGAGTTTCTGCTCACCCTTCCTTCTTTCTTGCAACTGTGTGGTCCTTTCTACAGGTCTCTTCCTTAGGGTCTCCCTCATCCTTTGCTATTTTGAAGTGTTATAATGCCTTGGTAAGGCCATGCTCACAATCCTGCATCCTGTTTTGGTCACCATGATGTAAAAAAGATGTTGAACCTCTAGAAAGTGCAAAGAAGAGCAACAAAGACTGCAACAACAAACAACAAAGCAACAACAAACAGCTGGAGGCTAAAACATATAAAGAACGGTTGCTGGAATTGGGTATATCTAGCTTAATGCAAAGAAGGATTAAGGGGGGGACATGAGAGCAGTCGTCCAATATCTCAGGGGTTGCCACAAAGAAGAGGGAGTCAAGCTATTTTCCAAAGCACCTGAAGGCAGGACAAGAAGCAATGGATGGAAAGTAATCAAGGAGAGAAGCAACTTAGAACTAAGGAGAAAATTCCTGACAGTTAGAACAATTAACCAGTGGAACAACTTGCCTCCAGAAGTTGTGAATTCTCCAACACTGAAAGTTTTTAAGAAGAGATTGGACAACCATTTGTCTGAAATGGTGTAGGGTTTCCTGCCTAAGCAGCAGGTTGGACTAGAAGACCTCCAAGGCCCAGTCCAACTCTGTTATTCTGTTCTATTCTATTCCCAAAGTCAATCTCATTCCTTCACCCCCTCAAGCTTCAGCACCATCAAAGCCAGCCCCATCATGACCACATTGGAGTAATCTGGGCCTCCTTTCCAAATGGAGATTGGTTGTCTACTGAAGGTATCTTGGTTATTCTCTCCCATACCTGGCTTAATCATCTTACCCACACATAAAAATGACATTTTCTTTGCTTTTGTTTCTTCTTTCTAGTCTTCTCTTTTTCTTCTTCTACTTTCTGCTACAGATGCTCCCTTGTCTTCTTATCTTTATCTTGGCCTATTTGAAGCGCCGAGCTGCAGCTGCAAGTAATGTGATTTTTGCTCCTTGATAATGAAAATCACTGATACTCATTTGTATCCCGGGGAAGCGGTGAAGAGGAGCAGAAATGTGCGAGGTGACATCCATGCTTGCGTGGCATGGAATCCCACTAGCAAACAGGAATCCAGGTTCTTCGAGCATACGGCATGTGCCTCGGTGGCCTCATATCCAGGACAGAGAATCTGCTGTGCAAAGAAAGAGTGTGAACATTCTCTACCAAATTCATTCGCATTTGGTGTCGATGGAAATTAAATTCTGAAATGCAGATGCTTGGTGCAGATGGAGTAAATTAAATGGCATAACAGCTTTGCATTATTAAGCAGGATTTTGAAGAACTGGTGACATTTAGAACTAAATACTCATGCATTCCTAGACCCAAAGCCCTATCTACCGTGTTTCTCACAAAATAAGGCCGGGCCTTATTTTATTTTTTTTGACCCCTGAAAAAATGGGTAGGCCGTCTTTTCGGGGGTGACTTAATTTCCTCCCCCACCTTGAACGGCCCATACGCACATACCTCGCCGTGAGGCCGCTTCTATCAGCCGACAAAAGCTCCCCGAAGGCAAAGTCCCCAGTTGCTTCAGGGCGTGGCATGGCTGCCCATGTCCCCTCGCCTTTAGGCAGTCTCTTTTGGGCGATGGAAGCTCCCCAAATGCAGTCACCAGCCACTTCGATCGGCCGGTAGAAGCGGCCTCGGGGTGAACGCACACACACACACTCCCCTCGCCGCGAGGCTGCTTCTATCAGCCAACGAAAGCTCCCCGAAGGCAGAGTCCCTCTTTTCAAAAACTACACATATCCCATTCCAGCAACCATTCTTCATATGTTTTATCCTCCAGCTCCTAAACCATCTTTGTTGCTCTTCTCTGCACTCTTTCTAGAGTCTCAACATCTTTTTTACATCGTGGCGACCAAAACTGGTTGCAAATATTTCAAGTGTGGCCTTACCAAGGCATTATAAAGTGGTATTAACACGTCACGTGATCTTGATTCTATCCCTCTGTTTAATCATTCTAATAATGTGTTTTCATAACAAACATACGGAGACTGTGCCTGGAATTACATTTTTTTTTCCAAAATGGTTGCTAAGAGAGGATAAAGACAAAGACAAACTGGGCTGAATTAGAAGCGACTCCAACAGTTTGATAAATTCAGTGGAGGAACGATGAGAAAATTTTCCAAGCTTCAGATGCCAGATCCAAGGTATTAGGCATTCTTAATCTTTCTTAATTAATTAATGTATGCATTGGATGAAGCAACAAAACGGATTATGAAGCAACAGTTCGGCAACTAACAAGAGGACAGAAATAAGATACCGGCATCTCTCGTTTTATTATGCTTTGTTTTATTGTGTTTACAGATATTGCTTTCAATTTTTTTTTTTTAAACAACACCCTCCACCAGCCAGAAGATTACAACTGGCAAAAGGCTCAGGGGACGATTAGCATGTTTTAGCAATCAAGTATTTTTTAATTAAGGTATGTACTTTTATTTATTTATTTTAGACCTAACGCTATTGCACGCTGAGTTGACTACAGCATAGAGTAGATTTAGTGCATTGGGAAACCAGAGGAGGGGAGGGGAATGAGTGGTTTGTTTTCTGGCAGAAAACTGAACCCACAATATCCCTGAGATACCTCTGCCCTGAATATTTCTAATTGATAGAAGGAACCACTTAGGACAGAGGTCTCCAACCTTGGCAACTTTAAGCCTGGAGGACTTCAACTCCCAGAATCCCCTAGCTTTGCTCTATTGGTCCTCTATTGGTACAAAATTTACCACCATTTGAAAGACTGTTGAGAAATTGTTATTTAAGAGTAATATGCATTTGTCCTTTCCTTCCTTCCTTCCTTCCTTCCTTCCTTCCTTCCTTCCTTCCATCTTCCTCCACCTATCTTCCTTCCTTTTTTCCTTCCTTTTTCCCTCCCTTATTCCTCTCTCTCTCCACTTACCTTCCTTCCTATTACTTTCCTTCCCTCCTTCACCCATTCATCCATCCATCTCCCTATCTACCTCTCTTCCTTCCTTTTTCCATTCCTTCTTCCTCTCTACCTCCCTACACTTACTTAAATTCCTCTTCTTTCTTCTTTCTTTCTTTCTTTCTTTCTTTCTTTCTTTCTTTCTTTCTTTCTTTTTCCTTCTTTCCTCCCTTCCTTCTCTCCCCCTCCTCCTCCATCTTCCTTTCCCCCCTTTCCTCCCTCTCTCCCTTCCTCCCTCCCTCTCTTCCTCTGTCTCCATCTTCCTTCCTTCCCTCTTCCTCCCTTCCTTCCCATCCTTCCTTCCCTCCCTCTTTCTCCCTTCCCCTTCCCATCCCTCCTTCTGACAGTAGATTAAGTCCATTATCCTAACGGAGCCAGCGGAAATGATCCGCTGGGCTGATCTCACCTACCACGCGTCGCTACACGAAGAAGAAGAGTTCCCAGGATGGCGAATGAGATTCTGGGAGCCCTGATTAGCCTGTAAGGCTGGTGAGGGAAGCAGGGAGGATTCTGCCAGCTTGTTTAATAACCTTGCTGCCTTTGAGGTCTGCTGGAAAGCTTCCATCGGGGACAGAGGCAATGCTATGTGTGAAGTATTTGCAGTACTCCCCCCACCAAGCCTTGGCCCAGAGGCTCTCAAGGTTCCACCTTGTCCGGTGGACTTGGCACAACTCTAAAGGCCTCTTTCTGCAGAGCTAATTTATTTAATGATGTATTGATTGCCCTTCCACCACCTCCTGGCTCTCCCAAATTAGCTCAGGCTTTCAGTAAAGCCATACATGAAAACTGATGCTATTATTTTGCCCTGTGCCTTCTACCCAACAGAGACCCCTGAAATCACACATGCTGTTCTAGAAAGAACAACAACAACACAAATATGAAGAAGTCAAGGATTCAACGGGGACCGAGCAGCAAAAAGAACTTTTGGAGAGACCAAGTTGACCCTGGATCATTTAGTGATTTTTTTTTTTCGTTAGGAAAAACAAAAAAAAACAAAGATCAGTCTACTTGTCTTGGAAAACATTTGGAACAGAGAGAAGAAAAAAGATAAACAAGATTCATCTTGTGTCACACGCCCGGAACAAAGGAAATGCAAAGTAAAGCATGTCTGATGAGCTGTGGTCTCCCCCAGAAATATTTCACTTTTGTTTTTTTAACTACCAAGCAAAACATGTGAAGAGATATTTGGAAAGGAAAAACCAAGGATGTCAGAAAAAAAGAAATCAAAGAGAAAACTACCTGTAGTACAAACATGTCTACAATTATGTGGACATGACTACCACTTGTGTTTTAAACAAATGAAGCAGAGGTGGTCTTCAGCCAGTTCTGACCAGTTCTGGAGAACCAGTAGCAGAAATTTTGAGTAGTTTGGAGAACCGGCCAATACCACCTCTGACTGGCCCGGCCAACCCCATCTCTTCTCTGCCTCCCATTGAGTCCTAGCTGATCGGCTGGGTCTTCTTTGATTGGCTTGCACAGGAGAACAGAGCTGGAAAGCAGGTTAGTGGGGTGGGGATGGAATGGGGATTTTGCAGTATCCTTACCCTGCCGCACCCATCAAGCCACACCCACAAAGCCACACCGACAGAACCGGTAGCAAAAAAAAATTGAATACTACCACTGAAATGAAGTCTTGACCACACAGAATTGTAGAGTTACACCTTTCCTTAACAGTTTGAAAGTTGAGAATCATCACATTTGGTGAAGTCTCTGGTGCAAATGGATCTTTTTCCAAGGGACTCTACACATTCCTGGAACGTATGCAGCCTTTCCTCACTTGACGAACTTACATTCCCTCGTACCTTTGCTTCAAGAATGATCAGGAGGCACCAAGGCACTTAGAAGATTCCCTGAAGGCTTAAACCCCTCCATCCCCAGCTCATCTCCAGAAGAAGGCTCCCATTCTGTCCATGTCACAGCACTGCAGATGTTATTCTTGGTTCTGCCCTGGGGGAAGATTTGAAGCTGTCCTAATGTCCAGTTCTCTGCGAAGGCAGCTTTTGAGAGGTTGGAAACTTTGAAGAAGTAGGTTGCTGATGTCATGAAGAAAACCTCTCATTTAGCACTTGTCCTCAAAGCTCCAGCTCAACCTTACCATTGGGCTCCTTCAGGTTTTTTGACATAACTAATGCCAAATTTGAGCATCTCTCTCTCTCTCTCTCTCTCTCTCTCTCTCTCTCTCTCTCTCTCTCTCTCTCTCTCTCAATAAAAAAGAGATTTCTCAAAGCAGGAAAATTATTCTCCCTTTTCATGCGTCTTCTCTCTTCTTAACTTATTTTAATCTTTTCAAAAAAAAAAAAAAAAACCACCTGTCAGCGGTTCACCCGAGAGTCTCCGTGATTTTGCTTGTTCCAAACTATTCTGATGGAAATATCTTTCTGATAAATTGGGACCAACGCAAAGTACAAAAACAAAACTGGGAGACGCTAATGCAGAGCGTAAAATCTGTGTAATTTGTGGTGGTTTTTTTTTTCAAACTGTAGGAAAGGAAGATTCAGGCTGCCTCAAGAGATCAGAAAAGTATGGAAGCTACCAGCAACTGCAAACAAGTATGGACTATTGGTGATCAAACGTGGACATGGAGTCAGAAGATGAAGCATTGGGCTTCCTCCAATAATGGGTGACATTGTCTTAGAAAGAAGGAAGGAATTGGAAAAGGGATCAATAGATCAGTACTTGTATTCTGTTTCATCAGAGTTCTTAATGAAGTGTTTATTGATGCATGAAAAAAGAATACTCTGCTATAGTTTTTGCACCTAGTTTTTCTGCTGAACATAATCATCTCACAATTGATTGTGAACATGCCGTGACCTCTTTCAGTGAAACCAATCCAAAAAGTACTCTAGACCGAGAGTGTCCAACCTTTCACCTTCCCTGGGCCACATTAGAAGATGAAAATTTGGTTTGGGCCGCACATAAAATAAAATAACAGTAACGATACCTGATCATCCAAAAAAACCATAGAAAACATAGTTAACATATTAAACTTACTTGGAAATGAAGATAGTGAGATGTTTGACATTGTTTCTCAGCCACCAATGCATCCATATTTGCTTCGATGGAACTTGTTGCAATTCTCAGTGAGTGCTCAAGGTGCTCATCAGATATTTTGGTTCTAGTTTTATTCTTTGTGTGCTTCATCCTTGAAAATAGCTGCTCACAAATGTAGGTGCTTCCAAATAGCGATGACATGAATAAGGCATGATTGTGAAGTGAAGGATATTTTTCTCTGGGAACATATACCGTTGTGACGTGCCCCGGCCGCAAGCGCCGGCAGTGTAACTTGAAACTTTGGAATTTCTTAAAAAATAAAAAATTGCACTGGGCCGCATTACGAGCCAACCTGGGCCACATGCGGCCCGTGGGCCGCGGGTTGGACAAGCCTGCTCTAGACTATCCCTTATGGATTCCAAATTTAAATACAACTTTCCAAATGTGTTCCTTTATTGTACACAACTTTCTCAAGTGTTGTCTTCTAAAGAACCCTACCCTAAAAGGCAGAGGAGAGTGGGCACATTCTGTGATAATCTTCAGTTGCATTTCAATAACCATCACCAACACTTAAAGGATGGCGAAAGTAGCTGAAAGAGTTGTTAGGAAGAAGTTGGAGTCAGAAACGATACTTCTGGCTTACTTAATTGTTAGATTCAATTTTCACCAACCTGTCAACACTTCTCAACCACTAGGTGGCAGCATCGAGGGTTTTCTGTTCTTTTTGGCTGTCCCCTAGTGGCCACTGGGGATTTATACAGCCCAATTGCAGCTCCTGAAGAACTGAGATTTGAGAAAGGAAAGCTAAAGTAGCCAAGATGTTGTGTGGATTGTGGGACCCTTGGTGCCTTCTGACCGTAGTTTTCTCTTCCAGACATTGCAATACACAACTAGGTAACATCATCAGTGCTGGGAGGGAGTGGGATTTTCCTCTGTCATTGATGATGTTACCTGGTTGGGTAATGAAATGTCTGCAAGAAAACAACCAAACTCGGAGAGCACCAAGGACCTCATAGTCCTCCTCTTTGCAAACCCCACTCCCTTCTGTACTGATGATGTTCCCTAGTTAGGTAATGAAATGTCTGCAGGAAAACAACCAAGCTCAAAGCACCAAGGACCCCACAGTCCCTTCCTCCTCCTCCTCCTCCTCCTCCTCCTCCTCCTCCTCCTCCTCCTCCTCCTCCTCCTCCTCCTCCTCCTCCTCCTTTCCACAAACACCACAATTCAATCCTGAGCTACAAATATTATCTTCCAGTTGTGTGGATGTATCCATAAATTTTCCTATCCTGGAGAAAGGAAGCCATTACAATATATGGAAGACTTCAATGGGGTAAATGTGGGGGCAGGGGAGGGAAGGATGAAGCAAAAAAAGAGAGTGAGTTTTCTTAACTTTCTTCTGCTGTTAATTTATTCATTCTGCCTTACACGGCTGTGAACCTTTCTTTACAAGAACTAAATAAAAAAGCACTTTCCCCTTATTAATTATTGTATCGGGTTTTTAATATAAAGAGCAAGAAATTGTATCCACATAAAACTTTTTGAGAACAACCTCTTTTCACCCCAGCACAGTTATAAAAGTCATCCACTTTCAAGAAAATATCTATCTTTTCATTCTAATCACCTAGGGGTTTTTTTCCCCTTTGTATAATATAACAATAGAAGGGAAATTTATATTCCAGGAAAGAAGGAATGAAGGGAGTGAGAACACAGGAGATACTTACAGGCTCAGCTTTTTGTTAAAAGAAAATCATTGCCTAAGCAAAACATTAAATTGTGATGCAGTGCTAATTATTAATAAGATTCACTAGTTGTGGGAGAAAAAGAGATTTGGCAAGATTCCCAACTCTGTCTTCCTTCCACGGTGGAGAAAAATAAAAATAAAAGATTGAATGTGAAATGTGTTGCTCAATTTTTACAATCTAGAGTTTGAAATTGTTTTAGGCTGAGACTGGATCTGGCAATCGTTCATATCTCAGCACTTTCAGCCCAAACTTTAGATGATATCTGTTAGGTTTTGAAGACTGTCAAGGACAATTTGGAGCATCAAATCAAATATCTTGCGGAAAGGAGCTCCCTTCTTTAGAAAATGTTCAAACAAGGGGGACCATAGAATAGTCTAAAAGAGATTTGGGGGGTAAATTTAGTAACAGCTCCAGAAAATCACCACACAACGTCTGCTTCTCATAAAACTCCTTCCAAGTCAATCTTTGTCATCTCCACTTTGTTCATGGACCAGATTCAGAATAGAGCTGGAAGGGATCTTGGACAGTGGTGGGATCCAAAAAATTTTACTACCAGTTCTGTGGGCACGGCTTGGTGGGCATGGCAGGGGAAGTACACTGTAAATCAGGGATCTTCAAACTTGACAGCTTTAAGACTTGTGGACTTCAACTCCCAGAATTCCTCCTCCAAGTTTGAAGACCCTTGTTTTAAATCAGGAGTCTTTAAACTTGACAGCTTTAAGACTTGTGGATTTCAAACTCCCAGAATTCCTCCTCCAGTCATGTTAGCTCAGGAATTCTGGGAGTTGAAGTCTGCAAGCCTTAAACTTGCCAAGTTTGAAGAGCCTTGCTGTAAAATCTCCAGTCAGAGGTGGTATTTGATGGTTCTCTGAACAACTCAAAATTTCCACTACCGGTTCTCCAGAACTGGTCAGAACCTGCTGAATACCACCTCTGATCTTGGAGGTCTTTTAGTGCTCAAGCAGGAGATCCTATACAACTTGAGGCAAGTGGCTGTCCAGTCTCTTCTTAAAAACCTCCAGTGATGGGGCACCCACAACTTCTGAAGTCGAGACGTTCCACTGGTTAATTGTCCTCACTGTTAAGAAGTTTCTCCTGAATTCTAGATTGCTTCTCTCCTTGATTATTGTCCATCGATTGTTTCTTGTCTTGACTTCTGATGCTTTGGAAAATAAATTGACCTTCCTCCTCTTTCTGGCAACCTCTCAAATACTGGAATTATCATGTCACCTCTAATCCTTCTTTTCTCTAGACTAGCCATACCTAGTTCTTGCAATTGTTCTTCATCTGTTTTTGTCTCCAGGACTTTAACCATCTTCGTTGCTCTTCTCTGCACTTCTCAGTCTCAGCATCTGTTTTGCAAAGAGGTGACCAAAACTGGATGCAGTATTCTAGGTGTGGTTTTGCTAAGGTTTTATAACCCGATACTGATACTTCAAGTGATTTGGATTCTATGCCACTGTTTATACAACCAAGGATTGTCCATGGAGATTCTCAGTCAGAACTGAAGAAGCTTCTTGGATGAGAACCGAAACATCTTCAAAGAAAAACCAAAAAGTCCAGTTGCCTCTTGGGAATAAAAGCACCTTTGGGGCAGTCAATGTTTGCATTAGTCAATCACTGGAGGCTTTCAAGAAGAGACTGGACTGCCATCTGTCAGAAATGGTGTAGGGTCTCCCGCTTGGGCGGGGGGGGGGGTTGGACTAGATGACCTATAAGGTCCCTTCCAACTCTGATTATCTATTATTAGCTTTTTTTGGCTGCTGCCTCAAACTGCTGGCTCATATTTAAGTGATTGTCAACTAGCATTCTGAGGGACCATTCCAGATTGTCTCTGCTAATCCGTGATATTAAAATCATACTGTTCTTACTAACATCCCTACAAACAGCAGCCAGGAACATTTGCCAAGGCATAGATTTGTTGATTGGAGTAGCAGATGGTCACAGGAGGTACTGTAGGTCTGTGCCACACCAGTTGTTGTCCTCATTCTTCATGCCTGGTTTTTATGCTTTATGAGGGAGAGACATGGCTAAATCCAGGCTGGTACAGATTAAGTCAGTTAATCTGCTCATTGTATTCAGGGAAATTCATTCTACTCTAGCCTCAAAAAAGACAACCTTAGCTAGCTTATAGAGATAAAGCTTCCTTAGAGGTTGTCACATGCTTACAAGAAAGATTAATCACAATTACTTTGAAGTAAATATCGTTCAACCAAGCACTTAGTACTGGCTGACTTATGAAAATCCCATCTGTCAGTATACATCAAATTAACTATAATATTATTAACTGTTGCCACCTAATTTAAACAAATATTATGAAATGGCTTTGATGTAACACAACAATTTCATCACCGGTTAAGTGGTTGTATTTCTAATCGAAGGGTCTTGATCAGCCAACGTAGGATTTATTTCCATCCTTGAGGTTCCACAGGGCTTTCAATTTATGCCTTTCCCTAGAGAGCTGGTGTCCTTATTTGGTGGAGTTCACCTAACTAGGCCATAGTTTGTCTTGACTTGGCTGAAGGTCAAATCCTGATCCAAATTATCCAACAGGCTAAACTGGGATCAAACAACCAGAGTCTGGTAACTAACCTGGATGGAGCAATGATTTGGTTTTAATGACATTTCTTATGATCCAGGACCCCAATTCATGATTTTTCCTGTTAGAAGGGATGATATCAAAGCCTACACCCTTCCTCCCTTCCCTTCCTTCCTTTCCTTTCCTTCCTTCCTTTCCTTTCTTTCCTTCCCTTCCCTTCCTTCCCTTCCTTCCTTTCTTCCTTCCTTGCCTTCCTTCCTTCCCTCCCATTCCTTCTTTCCTATCTTTTTCCTTCCTTCCTTCCTTCCTTCCATCCATTCATCTCTCCTCTCTCCTTTGTCTCTTCTTCCTTCCTTCCTTCTTTCCTTTCTTTCCTCCCTCCCTTCGTTTCCTTTCCTTCCTTCCTTTCTTCCTTCCTATCTTCCTTTCTTCCTTCCATCCATGAATCTCTCCTCTCTCCCTTGTCTCTCCTTCCTTCGATTCTTTACTTCCTTCCTTCTTTATTTCCATCCATCTCTCCTTTCTCCTTTTTCTCTTCCTTCCTTCCTTCCTTCCATCCATCCATCTCTCCTCTCTCCCTTGTCTCCCCTTCCTTCCTTCCTTCCTTCCTTCCTTCCTTCCTTCTTTCTTTCTTTCCTTCCTTTCCTCTCTTTCTCCCGTCATCCTGGTCCAAAACTAATACAGTAAGCAACTTTAAGATGGGTAGCTGGGGAATTCTGGGAGCTGAAGTCCACCCATCTAAAAGTCACTTGAAAAACCCTAGTTGGGAATCTAGACCTCTACCTAGTTTGACTTTCTTGAAACATACATCGCAAGCAAAGTGCATTCTTTTTCCGTCAAAGACTCATGTTGAATGGGTCTGTTTCCTGATCCTTCCTTGTCCATTAACTGTCCCTAGAGTTTGAAGGCTTATGTTCTCCACAGTTGTGTCCCACCTCTGCTTTCATACCTTCCAATCCATTTGCAGCTTGTGTGTGTGGGGGGGTTGTTTGTTTGTTTCTTTAGCAAAGAAAAACGGTATTATTCACACCTGCTTGAAATCCACCTAAGGGCATCGGAGCTGACCTTCATGGCTACACCAAAGGCATCTACTCGGGGTGGGCTGCTGGGGGGTTTGCAGGCAGGGGTGGGATTCAAATTTTTTAACAACCAGTTCTGTGGGCGTGGCTTAGTTGGTGGCCGTGGCTTGGTGGTCATATTATTGGCTGGGCGTGGCCGACTCAACATCACTCACATCGAGGCACGCATCTCCTCACCTGGCCTCTCGTGACTGTGGGGATGCTGCAACAGTCATAAGTGTGAAAAACGGTCATAAGTCACTTTTTTCAGTGCCATTGTAACTTTGAATGGTCACTCCACACAAGCAAAGTACCAGCAAAGGAGGGGGAAAAAACTCCAGAGACGTTCCAGAGACAGGAAGTCTAGTCCTGCCAAGAATGTAATAAGGGTTAACAGACAGGCAGTTTCTGTAAGCAACACCAGAATGTTTCCTTTCTGCCTTCCTTACAGGATTAGGCCAGTAATTTCTTCTAACAACCGGTTCTTCGAACTGCTTAGAATGTTAACAACCGGTTCTAGCGAATAGGTGCGAACTGGGAGAATCCCACCCCTGTTTGCAGGGGTTCAGGAGATCCTCTAGCTAAGATTCTCCGCAGTTCAGAGAACTCCCAAATCCCACTCCTGGCTGGCTGCACCCATCCCTCCCCTCCCCTCCCAGGAGTCCCCACCTGGCCCATTTTGGATCCCAGGTAAGTGCAGGGCACACACAGAGGCTGAGGGAGGGTGAAAAAACTGGAAGTTTCGGAAGGCCAGAGATGGGACCGTTTCCGGCTTCCAGAAAGCCTCCGGAGCCCGAGGAAGCCATTTTTGCCCACCCAGAAGCTTGAGGAACGCCTCTGGAGCCCGGGGAGGGTGAAAAAACACCCCCCCCCCACAGTGCAGGAGGCCGACTAGGCCACGCCCACCATGGCCACGCCCACCCAGCAACCAGGCAGAGAACCCTATTGCTAAAATTGGCAGCAATTATTTTTTCTGCAGTTCCAATTATCCATTGAAGTCTGCGTCTGCTTTGTTTGGTTGCAGAGCCAAACCAGACAGTTATATATAAAAATATATAGTTATATATGCCAAGATATTTTTAAAAAGTTCCTTTTCCTTCCACATCCCAAGAAAACTATTAGGAAAAAAAACCAGAACACTTCTATTCTGAAGAAACAAGGATATGTTAGAATACTTTATTAGAATTAGAATTAGAATTCTTTATTTATTGGCCAAGTATGATTGGACACAGAAGGAATTTGTCTTGGTGCAAATGCTCTCAGTGTACATCAAAGAAAATATACATTCATCAAGAGTCAAGAATCTTCAGGTACAACACTTAATGATAGTCACAGGGTACAATAAGCAATCAAATCATACTAGGAAACAGTCCATATAACTCGTAAGGATACAAGCGACAAAGTTACAGTCATACAGTCACAAGTGGGAGGGGACAGGCGATAAGGAGTGATGAGAAGATTAATAGTAACTGTAGTGCAGACTTTGTAAATAGTTGGACAGTGTTGAGGGAATTATTTGTTTTAGCAGAGTGATGGCTTTCGGGGAAAACCCGTCCTTGTGTCTAGTTGTTCTGGTGTGCAATACTCTATAGCGTCATTTTGAGGGAAGGAGTTGAAACAATTTATGTCCGGGATGTGAGGGGTCTGTAGATATTTTCACAGCCTCCTTTTTGACTCGTGCAGTATGCAGGTCCTCGACTGAAGGCAGGTGGGTAACTAATAACTATATATTGTTTTAAAGTGGGGAATAATTCAGTTGCTGGAATTTCTGTAAACCTATCCCTCTTGTCTCAACATATCATGCTAAAGAGATGATGTGACAATCTTGCTTGGAAAGAATGACTTTCGGCTAAGAAGGCTTGCACCGGGTTTACACACCAAGCCCCCCCCCCCCCCCCCCCCCCCCCCCCCCCCCCCCCCCCCC
>NW_020716948.1:219280-230797 GCF_900518725.1 Notechis scutatus | reverse complement strand
CCCCCCCCCCCCTTTGTGCAAATGCAACCCTAGGACTTCAATGGACCTGCTAGCTCGGTTGAGCAAACGTAGACAATCCGTTTCCAAGGTTGCAGGACAACTTGATTCTAGAGCTCCCAAGTCCATCAGATCTTTTCTTCAACCACCTGGGGGTTTTGCCATTATGAGCTGATGCCTCTGTGACCTCACAGCACTATGGAAACCTACTTATGGTTCTCAGCTTCATGTATCCATGGGCTTTTTGCTGGATGGAAAGAGGGAAGGTAGCAAGAGACTACAGATCTTGCTACACCTGGAGGAGTACAAACACTGGGTGGTGAAACAGACGATGGACAGCGAAAGCTTTAAAAGCCCCACCTCATCTGAAGAGGATCTTAAGAGATTCAGTGCATCAACCTCGACATTATTAGTAAGTTGCTGCCTTTAATCCTTGAGTTCAACCCCAAAGCCCATCATGGCCTACAATTCAGAAAAAGATCGCATGGGGACGTTCTCCCCTTCTTCTTTTAAAGGACTCGCGAGAAGAGTCCTCCATTCCTCTACTCGTAGAAGAATACCTTATGCCACCAGACTTGAAATTTTAGGCTTAGACAACCTTGAACTACTCCGCCTTCGGTCTGACCTAAGCGTAGTACATAAAATTATCCATTGCAATGTCCTACCCATCAATGAATATTTCACCTTCAACCAGAACAATACAAGAGCACGCAATAGATACAAACTCAAGGTAAACCGCAGCAAACTCGATTGCAGGAAATACAACTTCGGCAAGAGTGGTCAATGCCTGGAACGTACTCTCTGACTCTATTGTTACATCCTCAACCCCCCCAAAACTTTAACGTTAAGACTGTCTACTGTTGACCTCACCCCGTTCCTAAGAGGTCTGTAAGGGGGCGTGTATAAGCGCACCAATGTGCCTACCGTCCTAATGTTCCTTTTTATTCGTATCCCTTTCATGTATCATGTTTATACTTATACCTGCTATCTAATACTGGCTTGACAAATAAATAATAAATAAATAAATAAATAAATCCCCATCAGAATAACAGAGTTGGAAGGGACCCTTGGAGGCCTTCTAGTCCAACCCTCTGCTCAGGCAGGAAACCCTAGACCTTTTGGACCTCAGGGACCACCAAACTCAGAATTTTAAATCCCGCGGACCACAAATATGAATTTTGACTGATGGTGGCTTGCTGACGTTGGTGGGAAAGTCGGTTCCCTATTCCAGAGCTGCAGGAGTCACAGGAAAACTGGCCCTTTGGTCATCCCGGAGCATCTGCTCCTCCACCTGGGTGCACCAGCCTGCCATGGACTGGAGGAGCTGCTCCGGGATGACCAAAGGGCCAGTTTTCCTGTTTTCCTGTGACTCCTGCAGCTCTGGAATATGGGACCGACTTTCCCACCAACATCAGCAAGCCACCCCGGGGCGGATTTCCCTCCCCTGCCATTGGTCTTACCTTTCAGTTCCAACTCACGTGGCTCTACTCAAGGTAAGGTTATCGCTCGGCCAAAGGGGGGGGGCAGTCGGTGGGTAGGCCATGTGAGTAGCTCAGCCTTGTGTTCCCAAGCAGCCTGGATTAATTGCTTTGGGGGAAGTGCTTTGGGGGTGGGGGAAAACATTTCTGTGTTGGACCACCAAAATTTTCTTGCAGACCACCAGTGGTCCCCGGCCCACCGGTTGGCGACCACCACCCTAGACCATTTTAGACAAATAGTTGCCCAATCACTTCTTAAAAACCTCCAATGCTGGAGTACCACAACTTCTGGAAGCCAGATCAGATCAGACTTTTATTCCAGAAAGCAAGGTGGTAACTACCAAAAGTTCTTCCCCAGTTAGCTCCATTTCCATGTTCTCCATTTCCACACCGATACTGTCTGTTTCCAACCCGAAACGACTCCTGCGCCTTACAATTGAATCCCATTATTTCTTGTTTTCGATTCCAGGAGCTGCAGACCTTCTGTGATTCTAATGAGATTTGCTTAAATGGCCCCTCTACCTGATTCCATCGATTTTGTCCCCTCAAGTTCCTCTCATCAGGTCACTTGTAACTAATTATGCATTCAATCTATGTTGACCCCTGGTAACTAAATCTCAAGTACAAAATAGCTCGCCGCTCAGGTTTTCCGATTGGGAAATTCATTGCTATAGAAAAGGCGAGGAAGGAAAAGCAAGATGCACATTGCCAGAATTGATGCTCGCACACAATGCAGCCATGGGAGAAGTGGTTTTCAGCCGGTTCTGATCAGTTCTGGAGAACCGGTAGCAGAAATTTTGAGTAGTTCAGAGAACCGGCAAATCCTACCTCTGACTGGAGATTTTACAGTATCCTTCCCCTGCTAGGCCCACCGAGCCATGCCCACACAACCGGTAGTAAAAAAAATTGAATCCCAATGGTAGTAAGTCTGAAAAATAGTCATAAGTGGCTTTTTTCAGTGTCTGTAAGCTCTGGAATTCATCACTGCCACAGAGTTGAAGAATTGGGAGGGGGTGATGTAATTGAATAGTTCTAAAAGGAAAAAAAAAAGTTTAGTTTGAAAGTTCAAGGTTATTGAGTGTGTCGCTCCGAGAAATTGAAGCTGCAGAGTAATTGGTTCACGGGATTAACGAGGTGTAGAAAAGTGGGTGGGTGTAGGTTGAATTTGGGGGGAAAGTCTGGGAATGATTTCAGTTCTGAAATTTTACAGACGGTGCCAGTTCCTGTTTTTTAATAAAGTACTTTGAGATTATGTCTGTCTCGGAGTTACTGTTTAAACTGGACAATTGCTGGAACCTTGACAGTGTCGTTGTAACAGTCACTAAATGAACTGTTATAAGTTGAGGACTATCTGTATATACATTCTTGAATACCAATAGTCTACTGTACCTTATGAAGATCTTGCATGGATTTCAGGCAATGTCCACAGATATTTCCCCTGCTCTTCCTCCCTTCCAAAAGATTCCTTCCTATGGCCTTTGTCTGCAGAATAAGATAACTTTGCCATAAACATTGTGTAGCATGTCCCAGAAGTGCTTTCTCTCAAAAGGCAAATGGACTTCTTGGTTTTTCCTTGAGGACGTTTCGCCCCTCATCCCAGAAACCTCTTCAGTTCCATACGATCAGAACGGAAGAGGCTCCTTGGATGAGAAGCTAAACATCTTCAAGGGAAAACCAAGAAGTCCGGTTGCCTTTTGAGGGGGGAAAAAAGCACCTTTGGGACAAGTGTGACTTGGATGACTGAGAATCTCCGTAGACATTGCGTAGCAAGCGGCCATTTTGAATTATCCACAATGCCCATCCCCCTCAAGACAGCATCACTCCAAGACATTGCAGGATGGTGTTGAGTTGTCAAGCAAAGTTGATCAGATAATTAGAGCTGCTGCTATTAAGGCATGAAGTTCTCCAGAAGGTATTTTGGTGTCTCCTCATAGCTAGAAGCTGGTTCGTTTGTTCTGAAAGAGCCTGCCTGGAGTTTTGTTTTGTTTTTAAGGCAGCCTGTTCTGTTATTCATAATTTGCAACTTCTGACTGACCTTAAAGGGAAAATAAGTCACTTAGAACCTAAGATGTATTGAGTATTTGCCAGCTGTGGGGAATTTCCATATAAAAGTCAGAAGATTTCATTGCAGCAGGTTGCAACTCGTGAGAACATCTCACTTTCAATATGCAAAGGGATGTTTCATGGGTGAGGAAGATCTGTTTGAAGATTCCTTTGATTTTAATGATCTAACGATGCCAGGGCTTTGGTATCTGTTTATTCAACCTCTAATTGAAAAGGAGAGGAGACCTCTGGAGAATATCCAAACTGTCTTCTCTTAAACTTCTCTTTGTGGATCATTTGATGGTTCTGTGACCTGCAATAAAGAATTCATATGTTTATTCACCAGCAAGATCCCTGCCTTGATACGAGCAATAACACAACATAAATATCAAAGGTTCCTCTCTGAAATAGCCACACTGACTCTGTTGGAAGGTTAAGACCTAAAGATTGGATCTAAACTAGTCATACATTTTAATTTTGGATTCATAGAACATAGAATAATACAGTAGAGGTGGAAGGGACTTTGGAGGTCTTCTAGTCCAATCCTTTGCTCAAGAAGGAGACCCCATTTCATTTCAGACAGATGGTTGTCCATTCTCTTCCTAAAAGCCTCCAGTGAGGGGTCACCCACAGTGTCATGCCCTGGTCAGAGTCTGAATCCAAGGAGGAAGATGAACAGCTGACAGGGAGTGAGAATATGGCTCCATTGGCTGTGGAGGAAACTTCCCCAAAGTCCAGCTGGGCAGAGCAGGGGAGAGGTAGAACAAGGGAGAGGGAGTTCAGAAGAAGACCCAGGCCCACCCCCTCTTCATCCTAGGGCACGCAGGGAGGAACGGAGAAGGGAGCAATGTAGGTTGCGTGGCTTATGGGGAGGAAAGGGCCCTGATTCCCTTCATTAGCCACACCTGGGAATGAGAGTTTAAAAGAGGTGCAAGCTGAGTGTGGCATGAACGTGAGTTTATCTTGTGTTGACTTTGGTTATCTGGGTTCCTGGCATCCTCCCAAGTGGGTTGAATTACTGCCATTCCTTCTGCCCTGCTGGACTAATTACTTCATCTTGCCTTGATTGGACTTATAGTTACAGTTTTTGTTGACCATGTTTTGGACTTGATTCTCTGCAGCCAAAGGCTGTTCCTGGGAGAGGTTTTTTCCAGCCCAGAAGGTAACCAGGACATCGGGGGCAAAGTTGGAGCTAATAAAGGGACTCCTACTGATTATCTGACTGTTGCCTTTGTGCCACGCCCCTTTGGGTCATCACACACAGCTTCTAAAGGCAAGCTATTCCATTGGTTGATTGCTCTAACCAATGGGAATTTTCTCCTTAGTTCTGGGTTGCTTCTCTCCTTGATTAGTTTTTATCCATTGTTTCTTGTCCTGCCTTTTGGTACTTTGGAAAATAGTTTGACCCCCCCTCATCTTTGTGGGAGTCCCTCAACTATTGGAACGCTGGAATCATGCCTCCCCTCCCTCATCCTTCTTTTCAACAAACTGAACTTCCACTTTATTTGATTTTTATTCAATTCAGAGAATCAAGAAACTTCCCATCGATGCTGCTGAATGGGAAAGCTATTTTGACGAGAGTGGGCAGATTCTCAAGTCACAAAACTATGTGGCTTCCCAAATTTTGGAGAAGGTGAGTGTCCTTGGAGAACGAAAAAGAACAAGGTGGTTGTGTGGGACCTCAAGAAGATAAAATGTCCGTCTTGATTCTCTTCTTACAATTGGCTCTATTTTTATCCAACCTCAGCTTTATCCCAGGTTGTTTTTCAAGAGTCAGTTCCCACAACCAGTCTGGCTGTTGTCCAGAAATGGGAAGTGTAGTTCTGGGAATGTAGTCCTGGAGAATATCAGATGTGGTCTGCTTAAATGGTTTGATTCCTAGTTTTCCATCTGAAGGAGCTAATTTAAGATGAAGTTTTTCCTGGGGTGGGAACTCTGATATGAAAGTCCCCTTTCTTGTGGATGTGTCCTATTTTTGTGCACAGGGAACAAAATGTTTGACTGACACAATGGGCAAGAATCAACTAGGAATCCAGCTGTCTCCCAACACCTAATTCATGCAAAACACAATAGTTCTCCTTCCCCAAACATCCTTCTGCTGTTCAAAGATGAGGTTGCCATGGAGATCAGATGCCTGGGCAACTTTAGAGGGGGGGAAAAAATCCATCCCTGGAGTTCTTTTAAATGGTGGTACAAGTAGATTTCTCCAGCCAATTTGAGGTCAGAAGAATTTGTTTTTCCACGGATAATCCCAGGGGCTGAGAAAGTCTATTGTGAATGCAGAATTTCAGGTAGGGACAATAGTGGTAACAGCTTAATTGTCCGCTTTTTAATTTGAAGGAGCAGGATCATTTTTAACTGTAAAAGTCACTTTTATGCATTGCCAAGGATAATTCATTTTCGTCCCATTTATCTTCTCTTTGCATCAGAGCCACCCACTGCCTAGACAGATGGGGAATAATACTGTACAAGACAATAGCCTGGGGAAATGATTGAAGGTCCGTACAGAAGTCTCCTTAATAGAAGGAAGTAAATAAAGGAAGAAGTTAAAATGTGGTTCACAGTCAAATTACCATTTTGAAAAAGCAGTGTGCCTAGACATGCCATTGAAGCTTTATTATTTTCCTAAACAGGAACACCTCTTTCTCGCCACTCTAAAAAAAAAAAAAAAAAACCAAAGCAAAATAAATGACTTGATACTGTAGAGGGAAAGAAAAAAGTCCATAGTGGGAAAATATTAAATTCTGAGAACTGCAATTGCAGTCTTATATACTTTGGTCTTCATTTGCAAGAGGTCCTTGATGGTCTCTGAGCTCAATTGCTTTCTTGCAGATGTTTGATGACCCAAACTAGGTAACATCATCAGGGCCAGTAGAAAGTGGGATTTGTGGAGAGGAGGAGGAGGAGGACTGTGGGCTCCTTGGGGTCCTCTGAGCTTGGTTGTTTTCTTGCAGACATTTCATGACCCAAACTAAGTAACACCATCAGTGCTAGAAAGAAGTGAGAGGAGGAGGAGGAGGAGGAGGAGGAGGAGGAGGAGGAGGAGGAGGAGGAGGAGGAGGAGGAGGAGGAGGAAATTTAGATAGCACCAAGGGCCTCACAGTCATCATCATCATCCTCCCCTCCCCCTCCTCTTCCTCCTCTCCACAAACCCCTTCTACCCTCTACACTGATGATGTTACCTATAGGTAATTTGGGTAATGAAATGTCTGCAAGAAAGCCACCAAGCTCAGACAGCACCAAGGACCCCCTCATTCCAATCCTGAGCTGCAAATATTCTCCTTTACTGGTCTTCATTTAACCAAACTGTTTCAGGGGCCCATCTCTAGGATCTATGGATGACTGGGATCCATCATTTCCAAGACCTAAAGATGGCCACAAATCTGGATCTGAAGTGGGGAAAAAAAGGCGCTTCACTTCCAGGTCGAGCTCCCTCGTTGGTCAGCTTTTCCTTAAAGAGTCTCACCTTGGAATCAGGTTCCTCTTTCCAACTAACTCCAAGAGACGTCAACGAGAAGACTTCCCTTTTGATGGGAAGGAGGGAGAGGAAGGGAGAAAGCCAGGGGTAACTTGGCTGGCTGGGAAATTCTGGGAGTTGAAGTCCATAAGTCTTAAAGTTGCCACATTTGGAGACTACTCCTCTAGGTTATCATAATCCAGATAAATGTATAACACCCCAAGTTTCTTTCAACCCTAGGGTCATTTTGTTTTATTTTAAAAGAAAACATAAAACGGGCAAGTTCTTCCACACCCATGTCCTGTTGTCTCTATTATGGAACCCCTACAGCGAGTGCCCTTGGCACGAAGAAGATGCTCTATTTGCCAGTCTTTAAGCTGGCTGCTTTTTTTTTCCCTGGCAAACTGGCTTGATTGCTTCCTGAAGATTAATTATGCTTTGACACTTAGGATTCCATTTTGGGAAAAAGAATGACGTTAGCTAGGGCTGCTCTCTTCTTCCAAGCATCCTTTGAAGAAGAAGATATCAAGCCAGAAGATATTTTTGTCAGGCTGGTTATGAGCAAATCGTCACCTTCCTAAACCTGGGCCTTCTCCAGGCTTGTCAAAATTCCCAGAATCTTGAGGATAATTCCCAAAATTCTAAGTCTGCATGGACAAAAGTTGGAATTCTAGGAAATGTAGCCCCCGCACCTCTGGAAGGAAACAAGTCAGAGAAACTGAGCATAGATCCCTCAAAAGAAGAGAGAGTCAGAAAAAAAAAATTGAATGTTGTTTTTGTTGTAGGGGTTGGATCTTTCTGTGAGATCAGAAGCTTGGAAATTCCTCACCGGCTACTATCCCTGGAAGAGTTCCTATGATGAGAGGCTCACAACTGACAGCGTGAGACGGTGTGTAAATTAAGTCCTGATGTGGGTAGTATTCGTTTTAGGCAGCTCAGCCACTTCCGGATCCATTAAGAGGACTTGCACAGAATTCTCAGCTAGCACAGGGATCCACCATCATCATCATTTAATGACCCCCATAATCCCTTGCAGGATGGAATCTGGGCAACTGAATGGAGCTAGCAGAATGTTTTACTGGCCAAACGCCCTTCCTGTCACCAATGAAGAGTTTTGTTCAGCAGATAAATTCTCGTTGTGCAGCCTTGGAGAGGGCGGAGCTGGCGTCGCGACGATACGGCATGTGATCTCGGAGGTCTGAGACCGCAGCCGATATCTTTGCCCCTGGACGGTCCAATCGGTTATTCAGTCTTGTCATCTCTGGCTCCCTTCCCCTTTGTAGGAAAAGCTATGAATCCCTGTGCAACATGTACACCAAGATCGAACCACTGCTGGAAACAGAGCATCGAGACTTCACAGAAGTCCAGAATTTTATACGTAAGTATCCAAAAAAAAGTATCCAAAAAAAAAGGCTTAGGAGAAGGAAAGGGTGGATGGGGAGAACTTGCTCCACTCGCCCGCCATGCCTGGCCTGGCCACCGGGCTGCTTCTTTCCACTTCTTTCTTCTTCTGCTTTTGGCTGCACGCAAGGAAAGCAGCAGAAGTCTCTTTCTCTCCCCCAAACTCTGCCAGAAATGAGTCTTTGGGACCCTGCAAGGCCTCCTGCACCAGTGCGACAAGTCTCACAAAGACTCATTTCTGGTGGAGTTTGGAGGAGAGAAAGAAAGACTTCTGCTGCTTCTGCTGCTTTCCTTGCATGAAGCCAAAAGTCTCTCTCTCTCTCTCTCTCTCTCTCTCTCTCTCTCTCTCTCTCCCCACCCTGAGAACGGAGCTGGAGATGGTATCCTGCAATCCCAAATAAAGAATGATTGATTGGTAGGAAAATTGGGTGGGGAATTTTCCTGCAGACTTTTTGGGGGATTTTTCCAGGATCTCTGGTCCGCGGGATTTAAAATTATGAGTTTGGTGGTCCCTGAGGTCCAAAAGATTGGCGACCCCTATTCTACACACTTGTAGGAAAATGGCCTTTCTCCTTGCTCTAAGGTTCCAGTTAAATGACTAAAAAAAAAAAAAAACCAAAGGGGGAAAGGGGAAATATTTTTGCTGGCCCACCCACTACCCATTCTGCAATATAAATCATATATTCTCTTTTCCAGCCATTCTTTAAAACTGATGCCCATGTGCTGCTGTTTTTTTGCCGATACTTGCTACGTACTGACTCCTAACTTGAAAGTTGTGTTGTTCTAGAAGGAGATCAATAATCCCCAAAGAGAGACAGATTTCAAAAGACAAGAAGAAGAAAAGGAAGGAAGAAAAAGAGAGGGGGGTGAGATGCGGGGGAGAGGGAGAAAGAATATATATAAGATGTAACTTTGAAAGAGCCAAATGGAAAAACACCTAAGAATCCATCTTCTCACATTGGACAGGAAACCCATGATGGATTATTATAATTTTATTCAGATCTCCTTTTCTGTCTTTTCCCAGCTGTCTAACAAAAAGAATATTAAACGATACAGCAAAATTAAGGCTACAGATCAATGAAACGGACATAAATCAACGCAAGGCAGGCTCAAGAAAGATTTACAACCTAGATGGGATGCAGGCCAAGCCCTTCAGATATAATAGATATTCTCCCTCACTAGAAAATTCTTTAAACAGGTCACATGCTGGGGAAATGTTCCCCTTTATTGCCTCTTTCTCTTCCCCAGAATTGGAATCGAAAGAGATCATTTCCCTACTTTTATGGGGAGTGGGGGGAGGAAAAGTAGCAAGTTAGATTGTACCACTTTCCAGCCTTACACATTTCCGACCCACTTGGGAATTTAGTGTCTCTCAACATCTCCACTCGGAGGTTGAAATATTTGGCTTTGTTTTAAATTGCCTTGCTGTTTGGGTTCTTTTATTATTATTTTACTTCCTCATAACGATCAATTTCAGCCTTCAGTGAGGGACTGTTTAACTTTGAGAGCGGTTCCTAAATTAAGAGGTGCCAATGAGCTCTTCAGCAGCTCTACCAGGAGCAATAGGGAGGCTTAATTCAAGGAGCACCACCGTAGAATGAATAACTTGTTGCTCTTAACTTGTGAGTAGGGATCTCTTCCTGGTTTCTCTTGGCTGGATTTTTGAGCTTCTGTTGTTATTGTTGTCCCTTCCTTTCTTCCTTCCTTCCTTTCCTCTGCCCCCATTCTTTCTTTTTCTTTCTTTCTTTCTTTTTTCCTTCCTTCCTTTCCTCCATCCCTAGTTCTCTCTTTTTCTTTCCTTCTTTCCTTCCTTTCCTCTGTCCCTCATTCTTTCTTTTTCTTTCTTAACTTTCTTCCTTTCCTCTGTCCCTTGTTCTTTCTTTTTCTTTCCTTCCTTCCTTTCCTCCATCCCTCATTCTTTCTTTTTCTTTCTTACCTTTCTTCCTTTACTCTGCCCCTCATTCTTTTTCTTTCCTTCCTTTCTTCTTCCTCCCTCCCTCCCTCCCTTCTCCTTCCTTTCCTCTGTCCCTCATTATTTATTTATTTCCTTCCTTCCTTTCTTCTTCCTCCCTCCCTTCTCCTTCCTTCATTCCTTCCTCTGTCCCACCCCCTCTCTCTTTCCTTTGTCTTTCTTCTTCTTTCTTTCCTTCTCCTTCCTTCATTCCTTCCTCTGTCCCACCCCCTCTCTCTTTCCTTCTTCTTTCTTCTTCTTTCTTTCCTTCTTTCTTTCATCCTCCCTTCCTCCCCCTCCCTCTTTCCTTTTTTCTTTTCCCTCTTTCTTTCTTTCCTTCCTTCCTTCCTCCTCCCCTCCCTCCCACCCTCCTCCCTTCCTCCCTTCTTCCTTTCTTTCTTTTGCTATATCCCACCCTTATTGTATCTCAAAGTGGTGAATATATCCAACACACCTTCCTCCTCCAATTTTCCCCACAACAACAACCCTGTGAGGTGGGCTGGGCTGAGGGGGAGTGACTGTCCCAAGGTTACCCAGTCAGCTTTCATGTCTAAGGCAGGACTAGAACTCACCATCTCCTGGTAATTGGCCCATAGTCGCTCAGCTGCCTTCCATGCCTAAGGCAGGACTAGAATTCAGCATCTTCTGGTGATTGGCCCAGAGTTACCCAGCTGGCTTCCATGCCCAAAGTAGGAGTAGAAGTCACGGTCTCCCACTTTCTGCCCTGGTGCCTTCACCACTAGACCAAACCGGTCCTAAAGGTACCACTGCTTACCTGGTTGATTTGGGCAATCCATCTTTCCAGCATCCTGAAGTCTCATCTGAAGCTTCCCCAGATGAAGAAGACCTTAAGAGAAAATATTTTCTGTTTTTTTTTCTCTCTCTCTCTTGAGATTTTGGGGTTAAACAGCAAAGGAAAAATGGGACAATCACGAGAAATTGGAAAGAAATTTCCACGCATTCTGAGCATAAGGTCAAAAAATGGAAGCAGCTTTCACAGCAGAGGAGGAGGAGGAGGAGGAGGAGGAGGAGGAGGAGGAGGAGGAGGAGGAAAGAAGGAAGGAGGAGGAGGAGGAGGAAGAAGAAGAAGAAGGAAGAGGAAGAAGGAGGAGGAGGAAGGAAGAAGGAAGGAAGGAGGAGGACGAGGAAGAAGAAGAAGAAGAAGAAGAAGAAGAAGAAGAAGAAGAAGA
>NW_020716948.1:162150-183950 GCF_900518725.1 Notechis scutatus | reverse complement strand
GAATGAATGAATGAATGAATGAATGAATGAATGAATGAATGAATGAATGAATGAATGTCCTGGAGTTGTGGGTGCTTCATCACTGGAGGTTTTCAAGAAAAGATTGCACAGCCATTTGTCCAGAATGGTATAAGGTCTCCTGTCTTGGGAAGAGGACTCGATTAGAAGACCTCCAAGGTACCTTCTAACCCTAGGATTCTATTAATGGGTGGGTGGGTGGGTGGATGGATGGTTAGTTGGGTGGAGGGATGGAGGGATGAATGAATGAATGAATGAATGAATGAATGAATGAATGAATGAATGAATGAATGAATGAATGAATCAGAGGTGGTATTCAGCAGGTTCTGACCAGTTCTGGAGAACCAGTAGCGGAAATTTTGAGTAGTTTGGAGAACCAACAAATACCACTTCTGACTGGCCCCGCCCTTATCTATTCTCTGCCTCCCAAGTCCCAGCTGATCAGGTGGCTCTTGCTTTATTGCCCTGCACAGGAGAACGGAGCTGAAAAGCAGGTTAGCGGGGTGGGGAGGGAATGGGATTTTGCAGTAACCTTCCCCTGCCACGCCCACCAAGCCATGCCCACAGAACCAGAAGTAAATTGTTTTGAATCCCACCACTGGAATGAATGAATGTCCCGAAGTTGTGGGTGCTCCATCACTGGAGATTTTCAAGAAAAGATTGGACAACTATTTGTCCAGAATGGGCAGGGTGTTGGATTGGAAGACGCCCAAGTCCTGTGATTCTATGATCCTTTTGGTTTCAGCACTAACATGTTCCCTTCCTCTTTGAAGTGCAGGAACTGTCTCTTGCTTTTCCCTAGTTGAAGCAAGTAAACTCTGTGATCTCCAAATTAATGAAGCATGAAGCAGCCGCACCAACTGTCGGGACAAAGCGATGAGAAGAAAAGATGTTCAGCATTAATCTGGACTGGCGACTCAGGTCACCTGGAAAGGAAGATTATACATTCGCTGTGGGATTAAGCAGCAGCTGCTGAATCGTAAAGGAAGGGCCCGATAAGCAAATATTAATTCTGGCTGTAATAATAGAGGGGAACAGATTACTGAAGGATAGAGCTGCTCGTTCGAACGACTCCCCTGTTACGAAAGTCCCGTTCAGCAGGGATTTTCAATATTCACTCCACTGAGAATGCTATAATTAAGTCTGCAAAGGTTTATTCTCGGTTTTCCCATGTTTCAGAAAAGATCTGCTGCATTGTCTTGCAGGAGAATGAACTAACACACACACACACAAACCACAGAGAGAGAGAGAGAGAGAGACATACACACACAAGACCCACATGTGATCCAAGTAGAACAGGACCTCATCTCCTTTAAGGGGTATAGAAACCTTGAAAGTTTCTTGAAGGGCATCCTGTTCTCACCTGCTCTCTTAAAGGTAAAGGTTCCCCTTGCACAACTGTGGTAGTCGTTTCCGGCTCTTAGGGGGTGGTGCTCATCTCCGTCACAAAGCCGAAGAGCCAGTGCTGTCCGAAGATGTCTCCGTGGTCATGTGGCCGGCAGGACTAAACGCCAAAGGCACACGGAACGCTGTTACCTTCCCACCAAAGGTGGTCCCTATTTTTCTACTTGCATTTTTTAATGTGCTTTCAAACTGCTAGATTGGCAGAAGCTGGGACAAGGAACAGGAGCTCACTCTGTTACGCGGTGCTAGGGATTCGAACCGCCGAGCTGCCAACCTTTCTGATCGTCAAGCTCAGCGTCTTAGCCACTGAGCCACTGCGTCACCATCTCTTACTGTATAGCTAGTCAGAATGTAACAGAAAAACCTTGGGAGGGTCTTCTAGTCCAACTCCCCCCTCAAGCAGGAGACCCTAGACCATCTCAGACAAATAGCCATCCAATCTCTTCTTAAAAACTTCCAGTGCTGGAGCATTCACAACTTCCGGAGGCAAGGTGTTCCACTGGTTAATTGTTCTCACAGCTAGAAAATTTCTCCTTAGTTCTAGGTTGCTTCTCTCCTTGATCAGTTTCCATCTATTGCTTCTTGTCTTGCCTTCAGGTGCTTTGGAGAATAGCTTGACTTCCTCTTCTTTGGGGCAGCCCCTTAGATATTGGAAGACTGCTATCATGTCACCCCTAGAACTTCTTTTCATTAAACTAGACCAGGGGTCTTCAAACTTGGCAAGTTGAAGTCTTGTGGACTTCAACTCCCAGAATTCCTCTTCCGGTCATATTAGCCCAGGAATTCTGGGAGTTCAAGTCCACATGACTTAAACTTGCCAAGTTTGAAGGCCCTTGTGATAGATGATAGATAGATAGATAGATAGATAGATAGATAGATAGATAGATAGATAGATAGATAGATAGATAGATAGATACGGAGAGAGAATGAGAGAGAGAGATGATAGATTGATAGGTGATAGGTGGTAGATCAGGAGTCTTCAAACTTGACAGCTTTAAGACTTGTGGACTTCAACTCCCAGAATTCCTCTTCCAGTCATGTTAGCCCAGGAATTCTGGGAGGTCAAGTCCACAAGACTTAAACTTGCCAAGTTTGAAGACCCTTGAGCTAGACATACCCAATTCCTGCAACTGTTATCATGGGATAGGGGGCACTGAAAGCTCTCTGGTACCCTCCCTCTCTCTCTCTCTCTCTCTCTCCCTCCCCCTCTCTCTTTCTCTCTCTCTCTCTCTGGATCTTGGTAGGTCTGTAGTTGGGCTGTCTCAAGCCTGACATCTACTGGTCCAACCCTGAATTCTGCAGAAAAACAAAACAACGGATCTCAGGTAGCCCAGGAGACTTAGCGGGAAGAGGGGAAAAACAATATTCTTTCTCCCATTCCACAGTCAGGAAACCTCTGAAAGTCTTAGTTTAATGCAAATGAGAAGAATAGGAGGAAAAGAATCTACCCCGTCTGGCTCCTTATTGGACGGGTATCACTGCAAATGGCCCTGATTGGTGATCTTTGAAGAGTCCAATGGACTGATGATTAAATACGATGCTATTTCAACTTCTCTTTAAAAAAAAAAAGCCCACATAAGCCAACTTGGCAACAAAATCATCAGAGAGAGGAACGGCAGGAAAATGTTCGCAAGGCAATGCTGAAGAAGCCAAATAGCTCTGCTGATTTCCTGCTATTGGAAAAAGGTATTGATTGCCTATTTGATTGTGTCTGGTGGGTGGAAACATACGTTTAGAAGAGCTGTCTTGCTTGGGGCAAGAAAAAAATTCCTTGGGACCAATCTTGTGTTTACAGCAGCATGTATCTAATAGTATAAACAGAGGGATACAATCGAGGTCAAGGGAGGTACTAATACCACTCTATAAAGCTTTAGTAAGACCACACCTAGAGTCCTGCATCCAGTTTTGGTCACCACACTATAAAAAAGGATGTTGAGACTCTAGAAAAAGTACAGAGAAGAGCAACCAGGATGATGAGGGGACTGGAGGCTAAAACATACGATGAATGGTTGCAGGAACTGGGCCTGGCTAGTCTAGTAAAGAGAAGGACCAGGGGAGACATGATAGAAGTCTTCCAATATTTGAGGGGCTGCCACAGGGAGGAAGGGGTCAAGCTATTTTCTAAAGTGCTTGTAGGCCGGACAAGGAATAATGGATGGAAACTGAACAAGGAGAGATTCAACCTGGAAATAAGGAGAAACTTTCTGACAGTGAGAACAATCAACCCATGGAACAGAAGTTGCCCTTGGAAGTTGTGGGAGCGCCATCACTTGTGACCTTCAAGAAGAGATTGGACTGCCATCTGTCAGAAATGGTGTAGGGTCTCCCGCTTGGGCGGGGAGGGTTGGACTAGATGACCTACAAGGTCCCTTCCAACTCTGATTATCTGTTAAATCTGTCAATTGAGGCACTTCCTTGAGTAGCTCAGCCCCCACAGGCTTGGAAATTGTTTCTGTTAGGCTACAACAATCCCCGTCTCTCCCCACCTCAACTATGGGCAAGCACCCAAAAAGACCCAAGAAAGCAGATTCACAGACTGAACTAACCTGAAATTACCTTGGCTTTGTGATGGTAAAGAGGGCCCATAAATGATCAGCCACAGTTAATCAATCAGATCTTGATTTTACAGGCATGGACCAACATTACTACAGTTAAGTCATGGTGGTTAGTATCATTCATTGAATGGAGCAAAGGTTTGTTTCTTTTGGTCCTATCACTTGGTGCTGTAGGAGAAGAAGTGGCAGAACTCTGTGGGCAGAGTTAAAAGAGGGATCAGTCTGGAATCCCTACGTAGTCACAAATGACCTAAGTTCACCTCCCTTGAATGTTACAAACGTTAAACGAACAAGGCCGTTGTAAAGGCAGCCATTAAGAAAATCCATTGTCCTCAATGAGTGTTTTTTTGCCAGAAACTGGAAGTAAACACAGGTTTCTGGCAGGAAAAAAAAAAACCTGTAACAAAATCATGGGACATAAATGCAGCCCAATTGATCACATGCATCCAAAATTGATTACATGGCTGTGGAGTTCCATCATAACTTTGAAGAGTCACCAGTCATAACTTGAGGGTTATTTGTATTGGTTTGTTGCTATGGAGCATATTTGGTCTAGCGGTTAAGGCACCAGGCTAGAAATCAAGAGATGATAAGTTCCAGTCCCACCTTAAGCAGGAGAGCCGGTTGGGGGGGGGGTGTCTTTGGACCAATCACTGGGAAACGGTGAGTTCTAGTCCTGCACTGAAAACCAACTGGGTGACCTTGTCCCAGTCATTCTCTCTCAACCAGTGGTGTATTAATCATTAAGCAGGCTAAGCATCAGAGGTGGTATTCAGCAGGTTCTGACCAGTTCTGGAGAACCAGTAGCGGAAATTTTGAGTAGTTCGGAATCCCACCTCTGACTGGCCCCGCCCCCATCTCTTCTCTGCCTCCCATTGAGTCCCAGCTGATTGGCTGGGTCTTCATTGGTTGCCCTGCACAGGAGAACGGAGCTGTAAAGCAGGTTAGTGGGGTGGGGAGGGAATGGGGATTTTGCAGCATCCTTCCCCTGCCACACCCACCAAGCCATGCCCACCAAGCCACACCCACAGAACCAGTAGTAAAAAAAATTGAATCCCACCACTGCTAAGCAAGTGCTTAGAGCACCAGGCCCAAAATGGGCACCACAAAAATGGTTATGTAGCCTAAACTTGCCTTCATTTGTATAGTATGGAGGGGGGCCCCAGTGCTTAGGGCACCAGTGAGCCTTCATCTGCCACTGGTCTCAACCCAACTCATAAGATTCTTGTTTTGGGGTGGGGGAATAGGAAGAGGATAGTATGGTGAATATGGTCAGCGTCTTGAGTTTATTTTTAGGCAGGACACAAATAAATGAGAAGCAACGTGGGGGATGGATCCCAAGGTCCTATGCAGCCGTCCCATAGCTTTTTCATGAGGCATGGGACTTGGGATAATAACTCACGAATGTGTGACAACTTTTGCTTCTGCCAAGCTCCCCCAATTTAATACTTAGCCTCCGTGCTGGGAGAACTGAAACCCAGCCCAGAGGGAATCTCCGGGCTGGAGAACGCTGGAATCGAAAATGCAAGACCCAAAATACAGATCATCTGTAAACGTCAGATTCCTGAGCTCCTACACACCTCTCTCTACTTTTGCACCTGCTAGCCAATTAATAGAAAACGACTGTAGTCAGAGGGAGGGCCAGCTAATAAAGTCCTATTAATTATTGAATTTAATTTAGTTCTCGAGAAGAAGCCTATCTGGGACGTTTGCTTCTGCTGGGTTGCAAATGCTGGTTCTACCCTCCTCCAGGAAAGGAAACCGTGTTTCCTTGCACACGGTTTGGCATTCCGAGAGCCTAATTCATCTTCATTCAGCGCTGAAGCTTATGAAATATTCAAGGCTGTTGCATGTTAACCATTTGTCTATAAATAAGTTATTTCCTTGACTCAGTAGGCTGTTTGTGCTGTCCAGCACATTTCAGAGAACTGTTTCCTTGTGAAAATGCTTCCTTGTTCCCCTTTACCTGTCACGAATATCTGCCGCCAGGGGTATTTTGGGATGGAAGGAGAAGGAGTGCGTCCCTTCGCAACAGCAACGTCCTGCAAAGGATTGATCCTCTGCTCAAAGGAGTGTGTGAAAGGATGAATCTGTTAGACCTTCAACAGATAACCCTCAAGCCCTCTACTCAAACAGGACAGTGGTGGGTGGTCTTTCTAAGCTTGGCTATGATCCAGAGTAACAGAATAAGAGAGTTGGAAGGGACCTTGGAGGTCTTCTAGTCCAGTGGCCCCCAACCTTTTTTGAGCCAGGGACCGGTTTCACGATTATTTATTCTTCCATGGACCGGTACCTGAGTAACACGAGACTCCACCGCCATCGGGACGGTTCTTCGTTCGAAGCTGGCCCCCCCTTCGACGAAACTAAGGCGCGAGCACCCAAACGCCGCTTTCCAACTGAAAACCTGGAAGCAACCAAAAACCCGGAAGTGCCGTCGAAACAAGATGGCGGTGCCCAAGCTTTGCGGCCCAGTAAAAAATGATCCACGGACCGGTACCGGTCCGGGAACCAGTGGTTGGGGACCCCTGTTCTAGTCCAACCCCTGCTCAAGCATAGGGGACCCTGGACCAAGGCCCGGGGCCCAGATCCAGCCCATGGGGTGCTTGGATCTGGCTTGCAAGGCTGCCCTTGAAATACCGAAGGACCGGCCCATAGGGACTCTGCCAATGAAAACGGAGCGCACGAGGGCTAGGCATGGCCCTCCAGAGCTCCATTTTCCCTGGCAGAGGGTTGCAGGAGGTTGTCGCAGCCAAAAACGGAGCTGGGGAGCCTGTTTTCACTGGCAGAGTGCTCAGGCCACCACAGGTGCCCCCCCCAACACAAGTGATGTCATGCTGACCAGGCCCATCTTGGCCACACCCACCCCAACCCCACGAGGTCAAACACAAACCTGATGTGGCCCTTGTCAGTATATTCCTGAACTGGAAGACAGCTTGGTAACAAGCTCAGCAATGAATAGGCCTAGCAACTAAATCAGCCAATGAGGATAGTTTGGAAACTGAAACTAAAAGTAGTCTAGGCGTGCCTCTGTATTAAGCTCTGCAACTCTGCAGCTATATTGAGCTCCGAGTCTGTCTATCGAAGATGAAACTAACTTGCTTCTTGCTTGCTGAAGGCTGGAGCTTTGCTCTGAACTTGCAACGTGTTTCTGTTTGAGTTTGCTCCACGTTGGAGAAAGTCTACAACTGGTTTGTAAAATCTACTTATGTTTATAAAGATGTTAAATGAAGCATCAGCCATCTGTGTTTATTTTTCTGGCGCTGAATTATCGCTGCAAAACTCTCAATAGCCCCCAGTGAAATTGAGTTTGACCCCCCCTGCCCTAGACTATTTCAGACAAACGGTTGTCCAATCTCTTCTTGAAAACTTCCAGTCATGGAGCACCCACAACTTCTGAAGAAAAGCCATTCCACCGGTTGGTTGTCCTCACTGTTAGGAAATTCCTCCATAATTCCAGATTGCTTCTCTCCTTGGTTAGTTTCCATCCGTTGCTTCTTGTCCTGCCTTCAGGTGCTTTGGAGACTAGCTTGACCCTTCTCTTCAATAGATTCAGGGACTGAGTGTCTGTGGAGATTTTCAGTCATCCAGGTCATAGTTGTCTTAAAGGTGTTTCTTCAAAAGGCCACTGGACTGTTTTTTTTTTCCTTGAGGAAGAAGAACAAAACATTTTTGTTTGTCATCCAAGAACCATCACAACGGATGATGTTTCTTGGACGAGAAACAAAATGTTTTTGTTCTTCTTCTTGAAGGGAAAAAACAGTCGAGTAGCTTTTTGAAGAAACACCTTTGAGACATTCAGGGACTGATGTAGGAAGGACCCCATTTCAAAACATTAGGACCATGATGGCGAACCTATGGCACGCATGCCACAGGTGGCACGCAGAGCCATTTGTGTGGGCACACGAGCCTCAGGTAAAGTTACCTCACTGCGCATGCACACGCCTCCCGGCTGATTTTCAGGCCTTTTTCAGCCTCCCAGAGGCTTGAGGGAAGCCTCTGCAGCCTTTGCAGGCCAAAAAATAGGCCCGTTTTGTCACTTCCTGTGAAACGGGCCCATTTTTCGGCCTGCAAAGGCAGCAGAGGCTTCCCTGAAGCCTCTGGGAGGCCAAAAAAGGCCTCAAACAGGCCAAAAATCAGCTGGGAGGTGCAGTGCAGGTAAGGAGGAGGGGTGGCATTATGCATGCATGTGCATGGTGCATGGGGTGGCCGCGCGCATTGCCTTCTGGGCAGGGTGGGATTCAAATTTTTTAACAACTGGTTCTGTGGGCGTGGATTAGGTGGTGGGCATGGCTTGGTGGTCATGTGACTGGCTGGGTGTGGCCAACTCAACATCACTCACATGGAGGCACTCATCTCCTCGCCTGCCCTCTCATGACTGTGGGGATGCTGCAACAGTCGTAAGTGTGACAAATGGTCATAAGTCACTTTTTTCAGCGCCATTGTAACTTTGAATGATCACTCCACACAAGCAAAGTACCAGCAAAGGAGGGGAAAAAAACTCCAGAGAAGTTCCTGAGACAGGAAGTCTAGTCTTGCCAAGTATGTAATAAGGGTTAACGGAGAGGCAGTGTCTGTAAGCAACACCAGAATGTTTCCTTCCTGCCTTCCTTACAGGATTAGGCCAGTAATTTCTTCTAACAACCGGTTCTCCGAACTGCTTAGAATGTTAACAACCGGTTCTAGCGAATAAGTGCGAACCTGTAGAATCCCACCCCTGCTTCTGGGTGTTGGCACGCAAGCACACATGTGCAAGCACGCGCACAATTTTTGGCACAGGAGCCCAAAAAGGTTAGCCATCACTGCATTAGGACCTGTGGACTGAGGAATGGGGAAGACATCCCATTGAAAGGTAATTGAGATGTTTGCTTTGAACCTTAGATGAACGGTGTCCTCCTTCAAGTTCTTCTTTTTTTTTACTCCTGATCCTTAGCAATCTTGAGGAAAGGACTCCAGGGGTGCTTCTATTCTCGTCTTTTTGGAGTCTAGCAACTACAGGGTTTGTCAAACAGAGTCACGTTGCAGACTGGCTAGTAATTGGCACCTCTGGAGCAAACCTGCTTGAGGCCTGTTGCAGCTAATAAATCATGCGGTGCCTGGGGAAAAAGCTCTCCTGTTGAGTGGTCCGCAGCTCCCAGCAAGGAGCAGGACCTTTCCCTCTACGAAAAAGGTCACTGCTAAAAAGTTTCCATCACAAGTCTCCCAGAAACAGCAGCATCCAACAGGCCGAGCACTTGGAAACACGTAAGATATCTAGAGTCAGTTAGGAGTCATCGAGCCGGCTCGTAATTCCTCAGTGAAAGAAGTATTTCTCGAGACTGAACTAATAATGACAAGGTGGTTTGGAAGGAAAATTCTCAGTGCAAAAGGTGTTGCTGGTAGAAACCTCAGATTTTTTTAAAAAAAACTGATCGTAACAGCACACAGGTCAGGTACTACTCCATTCCCTGTGTCTAACGAGAATTCAGCAAGGGAAGGTGGCTGGTGGCCTGTCAGATCATAAATCCCTTTGGAATTGTTTTTTACTGAGATTTTGGGGCAGCTCAGATGCAAAGTTGGTGTTTGTCTACTGTGTCAGGAAGATTACTGGCTGCTGTGATTACCGGCCTCTTACTGCAATTTGTATGCAGAAAGAATTACAAGTACAGGACATGAGGGGTGGGTAGCAATTGGAACTTCGATCTTATATATGTTGATGTCAACAAGACTATTGTATGCACAAATAGGGAAGGACATTTTAATTCCCACTACGGACGAAGCTGATAGAGATGGCAGAGATGGCTAAATTGACCGTTTTGATCTATAAGTACCATATTGTTCGGACTATAAGACGCTCTGCAGTATAAGACACGCCCAGGAAAATAGAATAGAATAGAAAATAGAATAGAATAGAATAGAATAGAATAGAATAGAATAGAATAGAATAGAATAGAATAGAATAGAATAGAATAGAATTCTTTATTGAACAAGTGTGATTAGACACACAAACAATTTGTCTTGGTGTAAATGCTCTCAGTATACATAAAATAAAATAAAAATACATTTGTCAAGAGTCAAGAATCATCAGGTAAAACACTTAATCATAGTCATAGGGTACAATAAGCAATCAAATCATACTAGGAAAGTCAGTATAAATCGTAAGGATACAAGCGACAAAGTTACAGTCATACAGTCACAAGTGGGAGGGGAGGAGTGATCAGGAGTGATGAGAAGATTAATAGTAATAGTAGTGCAGACTTTGTAAATAGTTGGACAGTGTTGAGGGAATTATTTGTTTAGCAGAATTATGGCGTTGGGGAAAAAACTGTCCTTGTGTCTAGTTGTTCTGGTGTGCAGTGCTCTGTAGTGTCGTTTTGAGGGAAGGAGTTGAAACAGTTTATGTCCGGGATGTGAGGGGTCTGTAAATATTTTCACAGCCCTCTTTTTGACTCATGAAACAAGAAGAAAAAGGTCTGCCTCTGCCTCCAGTATTCATCTGGCGCGTTTGCCACTGCCACTGCTGCCCATTCACTGCTGCCCAGTCACCACCGCCGCCACCCATTCTAGAACTGCTGATCAACACCACACCAACCCCCCTCCCTCCCGGTGCCACCATATTCAATGTATATGGTGCACAGACAAAAATATTGGGCTACCCGTCATCCTTAGGACTCCGTTTGGGACCGGAAAACTTGTCGTCGAGCCATGTCATTGTTAAGCAAGACACAATCGTGATTTGTACCCTTCCAGGCCGACTTTGCTTGTCAGAAGTTGGCTGGGTGAAGTCACAAATGAAGAACATGTTCACTGCAAGATGCTGCAACCATCATAAATGTGTAACAGTTGCCGTGTGCCCAAATCAACAATCTTGAGATTGCAAGGAAACAGTGATGGACAGAAGTACGAGGACGGATTGCGAATCTTTTTTTTCCCAGCCCCATTGTAATTTTGAATGGTCGCTAAAGAAATAAACTGAGAACTGCCTGTTTCATCTTTACTCTGTCATTTACCTTCCTTTTAAGCTTTACAAGTCCGATGTACGTGAAGCAGCCAATCTTGTCTCCGCCATAAAGCGCAATGGTCCTTTACAGACATTGTGAAGCTGCCACACTTCCCTTCGTTCGACATGACCTGAGGCCTCTTGAGCTGCAGCTTGGAAACATCTGGAGGGATGCAAGGTTCCTCAACCATGTTCCCCTGAAAATCACTCAAAGCATTACAAGATCAATAAACTGGCGTGGCCTCCCACAGCTGGTATCAATCAAGCAGGGATAAGCTTTCTGGATGAATGGCTCCTGGACTACTTCTCCGGTGTCTTGACATTTCGCTAGCAACCGTAGCTGGCCTCTTCATTCTGCCTCTGAAGATACCGGCTACAGCTGCCGACCAAACACCACAACACCAGAAAACCAAAACCCTGGCCATTCAGTTTAGAAGCTCCTCGCTGCTTGTCCCAAAGGTGTTTTTCTTCAGTTCTGAAGAAGGCTTTTTTGGGTGAGAAGCCAAACGTCATAGAACATCAACAGAGTGGGAAGGGACCTTGGAGGTCTTCTAGTCCAGTCCCTGCTCAGGCAGGAAACTCTATTTCAGGCCAGTGTTGTCCAATCTCTTAAAACCTCCATCCACAACTTCTGGAGGCAAGTGGTTCCGCTAGTTAATTGTTCAAACTGTCAGGACATTTCTCCTTAGTTCTAGTTGCTTCTCTCCTTGATTAGTTTCCATTTCTTGTTTCTTGTCTTGCCTTCTGGGTCTTTAGAAAATAAATTGGCCTCCTCTTCTTAGATTTTGGAACACTGCTATCGTGTCACCTCTCGTCCTTCTTTTCATTAAGCTAGCTAGACATACCCGATGCTAATGAGGATACTTTGCCTTGACAGGGCCAGAAACCAACCAGCAGGTTCAAACTGCCTGATTAAAAACCCCATTGCTCTTCTTCTGGAAGAGTCAAACAGCTCAGATGCCTCCTTCTCCTCAGTCCATCTGGAGCGGCATCTGGATAAGCCAGAAGCCTTCTCGGCAGGGGCGGCTCAAGTAGACAAGAAAAAAAAGGCAGGAGGACCCATCGTTTCGGGCCAGCACAATCCCTTCCTTGCCTCCATCCAAAGAACCAGATTGAACTGAAGACGGATCTCGCCCACCAGCCTGGCACGCTTCCATTTTCCACCACTGCCTGTCGCGGGAAATGTGTGAGACTGAAATGGGGGAGGGGGGTTGTTTTCCTTATTGCTCTCACAGTGTATTCTCCACTGCATTAACCTGATAAAGTGGAGGAGCCGAAGAGATAAAATGTGGCAGGATCTAAATAGCTTTGTTCTGCTACTTGGTGTGCTTATTAGAGCAGGGTATAGATTTCTCCCCGTCACACAGGGTATGTCTCTTTCCAGTGACTTTTGCTAACTCTTGATGACTCTGTAGTCTCCTCTTTTATTGCCCCAAAGTTTAGGCGAACATGACTTGCGAGAGTAACGAGGCAGCCAGCCTGTTCTGCATCTGAGATCAAACCAGGCGACGATCAGGATTCAGGGCAGTTTAAAGCCACCCGTTTATTTGGCTAGTCTAGGGAAGAGAAGGACCAGCGGAGACAGGAGAGCAGTCTTCCAATATTTGAGGGGCTGCTACAGAGAGGAGGAAGGGGTCAAGCTATTTTCCAAAGCAACAGTAGGCCAGACAAGGAATAATGGATGGAAAATGAACAAGGAGAAATTTAACCTGGAAATAAGGAGAAACTTTCTGACAGGGAGGACAATAAACCAAAGGAACAGAAGTTGCCCTCGGAGGTTGTTGGAGCATCATCACTTGAGACTTTCAAGAAGAGATTGGACTGCCATTTGTCAGAAATAGTGTAGGGTCTCCTGCTTGGGTGGTGGGGGTTGGTCTAGATGACCTACAAGTTTCCTTCCAACTCTGATTATCTGAATCTGAATCTGGAAATTTTTAAAAACAGGATTTGGCTTCTGAGTCAGCAGCCTCTGGGATGTGGAAGGTAGATCCCCAAAGCTCTCGGGCTAAAATTCACTTCCCAGTTTTGGAACCTGGAGGTCACAGTTCCCGTCCCATCCTAAGGATAATCCTTGTTGATTATCTTGTCTAGCCATGTCTGCCTAGATGTTTGTTTCTATGCCTCCACTGATTGTCCCAGGTAGAGGATGCCATCTCCCAAATTCACCTGGAAAGATTTCGGGAATTGTAAGAGACAGAACTGGAGGGCAGCGTTAGAGTCATCAGCCTAGAATCGTTACATGCTCACCAACCATCTGAGTCCAACACTTCTTGAATTCCGCAGACCCATATCTGGAGTCAATTCAATCTTGAACTTCAGTTGACTAGATTCTGACATATAGGCTTAATCAATATTCTGAACTGCAACTTAACTTATCCTTTGCACCCGACCGGACTCTGGATTTACTTTTGAAGAGACTGAACCCAAGGGAAGGTGCTGCACCACATGGTTAGTCAGATCCACTCTCTCTCTCTCCTGGAAGAAGGCCACTCAGCGGCAGCTTGTCTGAACTGTCCATGGAGAACCGGTAGCGGAAATTTCGAGTAGTTCAGAGAGCCGGCAAAGACAGCTTCTGCCTGGCCCTGCCCCCACCTATTCTCTGCCTCCCATTGAGTCCCAGCTAGGTCTTCTTTTGTTGCCCTGCACAGGAGAACGGAGCTGGAAAGCAGGTTAGTGGGGTGGGGAGGGAAGGGGGATTTTGCAGTAACCTTCCCCCAGGAGTGGGGAGGGAAGGAAGATTTTGCAGTATCCTTCCCATGCTACACCCACCAAGCCACACCCACAGAACCAATATTTAAAAAAGTTTGAATCCCGCCACTGAGAAGAAGCGTGAAAAGAAATTGTGCATTTTTCAATAAAGAGACAACAGCTTGACCTTCAGAAGGTTGTCCCTATAGACCCTCCCACTGGTGGAACAAATCCTCTTTTCCCCCAAGAAACAATCAGTCTGCCCTCTGGTTTTCCACGCCGAATTATTTGACTTCTTTTGCCCCCGTGAAAAGGCCATTAAACACCGCTCCGAGGTATTGTTATTCTTATTGCCATCCATATGGAATCTCAGTGCCTTTTTTTTTTTTTCCTCCTCTTACAAGGCTGGCATGAAAACAAGGAAGTTTTTTTTAAAAAAAACAAAAACAAAACAGAAGCAATGTTAATTATAAGCTTCATTAGAAGCAGAAGGTGTGGGGAAGGGTGGCTGGATTAGGGAGACGTGGGGGAGGGAGGAAGTCCGTTTTAATTGCTAAATGGGATGGAAAAGGATGCGAAATTGCCAGCCGGGCGGAAAGAAAGATGATGTGTGTCGCCAGATTTTGAAAATACCAGCCGAGCAAGGAGGGAACGAGAGGGGGGGGAGGAGGAGGGGGAGGGAAGGGCCCGTTTGGGAGATTGCCCAGAAGACAGGAACCACTTCATTAAATCCTGGTCTCTTTCCACTTCCACGTCTTCAAATGTCGGGAGGTTGGTTCCCACCCAGACGGCACCTGCGCTCAGAAAATGGGGGAAAAAGTGCCCAAGGAGAGCCACGAAGAAGATCAGACAGTTGGAAGGTAACAGACACTGCAAATGGAGCTGAGTTGGGTGTCCTGGAGTGAGGAGGAGTGCCGGAGGAGTAATACCTCCTTTAAAAAAAAACTTGGTCCAGGTGGCCTGGCTGGTAGCACCTCGTAAGCACCTTTCCAGGTTACAGGAGAAGATGGTCAACAGTTTTGAAGGCGGAAGAGGGATTTATGCCCCAATGGCAGATAAAACAGTAGAACCATCTTCTAGGACCCTGGTGGTGAACCTATGGCACACGTACCACAGGTGGCATGCAGAGCCATTTGTGTGGGCCTGCGAGACCCAGGCAAACTTACCTCACTGTGCATGTGTAGGACTCCCAGTTGATTTTCAGGCCTTTTTCGGCCTCCCAGAGGCTTGAGGGAAGCCTCTGCAGCCTTTGCGGGCCAAAAAGTAGGCCCGTTTCATCACTTCCTGTGGAACGGGCCCATTTTTCGGCCTGCAAAGGCTGCAGAGGCTTCCCTCAAGCCTCTGGGAGGCCGAAAAAGGCTTCCAACAGGCTGAAAATCAGTGCAGGTAAGGGGATGACGGGAAGGATCACACATGCATGCGCGCAGGACGTGGGGGGCTGCGCACATTGCCTTCTGAGTGCTGGCACGCGAACGCACGCATATGAGTGCGCACGCAATTTTTGGCCCAGGAGCCCAAAAAGTTTAGCCACCACCGTTCTAGGAGAAGGGAAACTCTGATTTCAAACCTCCACTGCCTTGTGGCTGTGTTTATTATTAGAAAAGACTTCAGGAGTCAACCTCGAGGCAAAATCGGGAGCCAGAGTCCCAGAAGCAGTTCGTGACTGTGTTCTGGTAACTCCTGCGACGCAGCTGGCACTCATCGTATCGGCTCTGCCGTTCCATGAGACTCAGGAGTGGGATTCAAAATTTTTAACAACCGGTTCTGTGGGCGTGGCTTAGGTGGTGGGCGTGGCTTGGTGGTCATGTGACTGGGTGGACATGGCTTGGTGGTCATGTGACTGGCTGGGCGTGGCCCACTCAACATCACTCACATCGAGGCACGCATCTCCTCGCCTGGCCTCTCATGACTGTGAGGATGCTGCAATAGTCGTAAGTGTGAAAAATGGTCATAAGTCACTTTTTTCAGTGCCATTGTAACTTTGAATGGTCACTCCACACAAGCAAAGTACCAGCAAAGGAGGGGGGAAAAAAACTCCAGAGAAGTTCCTGAGACAGGAAGTCTAGTCTTTCCAAGAATGTAATAAGGGTCAACGGAGAGGCAGTTTCTGTAAGCAACACCAGAATGTTTCCTTCCTGCCTTCCTTACAGGATTAGGCCAGTAATTTCTTCTAACAACCGGTTCTCCGAACTGCTTAGAATGTTAACAACCGGTTCTAGCGAATAGGTGTGAACTGGTAGAATCCCACCTGTGATTAGACTCTTTCAGTGATGTGGAGAGGAGGGATCTGCTGCTTGGGTAGCAGTTTATCCTCCACATTAAATTACCCAGGCCTGATGCTCTGGAGAAGGCACTCCAGCTTTGCATACAGCACGGAAACAACACAGGAAGTGGCAGTGACCGGTTTCATAGCATGATACCATCGTCTCTCTGGAGACTGAAGGATGCCCATTCAATTCAAGAGGATTAAAGGCCTGGAGACAAAAACGTATGAAAGACGGTTGCAGGATTTGGGTTTGGCTAGTCTGGAAAAAAGAAGGACCAGGGGTGTGTGTGGAACATGATAGTAGTATTCCAGTATTTGACGCCCTGCCACAAAGAAGAGGGGGGTTAAATTATTCTCCAGAGCACCAGAAGGCAGGACAAGAAGCAACGGATGGAAACTAACCAAGGAGAGAAGCAATCTGGAACGAAGGAGAAATTTTCTGACAGTGAGGACAATTAATTGGTGGAACCACTTGCCTCCAGAAGTTGTAAACGCTCCAACACTGGAGGTTTTTAAGAAGAGAATGGACAGCCATTTGTCTGAAGTAGTCTAGGGTCTCCTGCTTGAGCAGGGGGCTGGACTAGATGACCTCCAAGGTCCCTTCCTGCTCTATTCTGGTTAATAGAAGTTACCAAATAATCAGAGGTTCACAAATAGGTTGGATTGCTCTCACATTATCTATCAACTCCTCTCTTTTCTCCTCTCCTCTCATTGAGGACTACCTGTACAGTCGTAAATTGAGGACTCCCTGGAATTTCTCCTTTTTATTCTCTCCTTTCTCCTGTTGTTGTTGGTTGTTTTTTTTTCCCCTGATCCACTTCTGAACATCACTCTGTCTTCCATGACTGGCTTCATTTCCTGATCTTAAAAAGTCCCAGTGGAGGAGAGCAAGCGGGCACTGTCCAAATCACCAGAGCCAAAGGAACACAGCGCGCCATGCCAGGGCCGGCAGAGAAGCTCCCTTTTCGGCAAGCTATACCGGTTTCTCCCCAATGGAGGGCAGCCTCGCTGAAGCATGCTGGAGAGATTGGAAACAAAACAGCATCGTTTGTCAAGCCAAAACTGAGAGAGAGAGAGGGACAGAGGGAGGAGAGGGGAGGGGAGGGGGGAGAGAGAGAGAGAGAGACAGAGACAGAGACAGAGACAGAGAGAGACAGAGAGAGACAGAAAGAAAAAAAGAAAGAAAGAAAGAAAGAAAGAAAGAAAGAAAGAAAGAAAGAAAGAAAGAAAGAAAGAAAGAAAGAAAGAAAGAAAGAAAGAACAAGGAGAGAGATGAAAGAAAGAAAGAAAGAAAGAAAGAAAGAAAGAAAGAAAGAAAGAAAGAAAGAAAGAGAAATAAAAAATAAAGTGAGACCCAACCGTTGCCTCGATGGTCTGAGAATCCCAGCAGCCATTCCCAACAGCCAAGCTGGGTGTTTTTAAAGTTGTGAGGCTCCATAAGATGAGTTCAGCTTCCCGTTGGCAGAGCCAAGAGTTTCTAGGGAGACGTAGAGATAACGTGTGTTTTGTTCAGCTGACCCACAACTGAGAGTGAAAACACACTGCTTTGGGTGAGACTTTTTTTTTTCTCCCTTGGATGGATTTTGTCCACCTCGGCTGGCTGTTGGACCGGCAACCTAGCCATAAAGGTAGCGCTTGACTTACAATTCATATTTTAGCAATTGTTTGAAGTGACAACAGGGCTGGAAAAAAAAAAACGTGACTTACAACTGGGCCTCATACTTATCTCCGTCATAGCATCTCCATGGGCCATGTGATCAAAATTGGGGTGTTTGGCCACTGGCGTGTGTTTATAACAATTGCAGCTCTTTAACAATCTCCTTTGAAACATCCTGTCTCAGTAAAATCCTTTGTGTATTGATAAATCCCAAATTGGCAGGATATAATGTCGGCCTTCCAAACCCCACATTGATGAACTTTCAAATGAAAAAAAAATCAATAGCTGGACAAGCCAATCTATGAATAAATATCCTGCAGAGTTTTAAAATTCAAAATAAGAAGGTTGCCTTTTCAGCTCATTGAGTAATGGTTGATAGGCAACCTGAGAGCAATCCAACCTATTTGTTAACCTCTGATTATTTGGTAACTTCAGTTAATTGGAATAAAGCTGGAAGGGACCTTGGAGGTCTTCTAGTCCAACCCTGCTCCAGCAGGAGAGACCCTATACAATTAGAGACAAGGAGCTGTCCAGTCTCTTCTTAAAAACCTCCAGTGATAGAGCACGCACAACTTCTGGTGGTGAGCTGTTCCACTGGTTAATTGTCCTCACTGATGGGAGGTTTCTCCCTAATTCCAGGTTGCTTCTCTCCTTGATTAGTTTCCATCCATTGTTTCTTCTTTTGCCTTCTGGTACTTTGGAAAATAAGTTGACCCCCTCTTCCTTAGGGCAACCCCTTAAATACTAGAAGACTGCTATCATGTCACCCCTTAGTCCTTCTATTCTCTAGACTAGCCATACCCAGTTCCTGCAATCATTCTTCATAGAAAAACTCTGTTTTTTTTTTGAAAGAAAAACTCTGGTGTTGTTGTTTTTTTTCTCAAATAAAACCCTTCTGTTTTTCTTTTAAAAAAAAACACTGGCATAGAGAAGTAATATCAAAAGATTGTAAAATGCCCAATGCTTCCGTCTTACATGTTAATATTTGAGAATAAAGTCAGTTAAATTCAATAAAGTCAATACATTTCTGGGCAGATACATGTATGATTGTAATATTAACTTCCCTACGTTTTCCTTTAATGATGCCGTAGAAAAGACTTTTTTGTCTAATATTTCAGTGCCATCTTACATACTTTTCACGAGGGTATGCCATTCTGTGGCTTTATTTAAAGACTTCAAAGGAAAACACAATTTAAAGTAAGGAAAGGTGGAATTGAAGTGGTGAAGCGGGCCTTTTCTCGAGATAATTCTCCGTGAAATTGTTCGAGGCGACCATGTCTGGAGAATTAACTCCATCGGGAAGAAGTGGAGAAAATTCATGTTTGATTTCCTTTTAATCTTTTCTTCTATTTTTTTTTTTTTAAGGGCCAGGTCAGAGAGGGGGTGAAATCTTTTGATTATGGAAAGGGCTTTAGAAGGACAAATAGGTAATTGGTTATTCTCTAAGATCAGAGTAAACAGGTGGCAAAGAAATACTTCTTTGAACTTCAACCATTTTGGATGGAGCCTAGGAGTAAAAGCCAAATTATCTTCATTTCATGCCATTTTTCTTTCATGTATTTATTTTTAAAACTGGGGAGTTTCATTGCCGCCATTAGCTAATTCCAGTCAAACATCCTGATAATCTCCTGCAAATTACTTCAAGTTTTACCTCCAGGTGATTTACCTATTTTTTGAAGTCAAACCTTTTTGGAAAAGTTTGTCTTCTTACAAAGAAAACTTACCTTTTGGGACCCTTTCATCTTTACCAATGCATCTTCTCTGGATATCATTTTCAATTCGTGGAACGCACACCTTGGTGCCTGTAGGATAATTGTATATGTTGCTTTGAAGCAGGCAATTTTAATCATGCATCTTAGGGGAAGGGAAATTGAAGTTTTACCTCCCTGTATGATTCATATCTGTCATGGAGAGGCCATGGATAGTTATCAACTCTCTCTTTTTTCTTTTTAAGAAAAAGCTACATTCCTGTTCAAAAGTTCCCTTGGGTCTCATTTGATTTCATAGCAAGTCAAATTTCTTTAAATTATGACTGCTCTCTCTCTGTCTCTCTCTCTCTCACACACACACACACACACATCTCCCATGCCTCATTGAATTTAATCATAGCCAGGGAACTTCATCTATTTTTAGCTTTTATCTGCCTTTGATTCCTCTGATCAAAAACAGCATTAAGGTATTTAATTACATTCTGCTTTAAAGTCCAAACACCACCTTCGTTGGCACTTTGCGGGTAAACTCCATCATTATTCCATCCTCTGCCTAGCCAATTTGATAAGATCATCATCTCCAACGTCTTTCAAGGCTAGGATACTGTAAGTAAGTAAATATGCCATTTTTTTTTAATACAGTTACTTGCCAAGATATCAAATCCCTTCTGATGTAGAAGAGCGGGAAAAACCCCGACAATTATTTTGATTTATTTGAAGTTGTTATTGAAAACAGCAAGGCAGTTTAATCCTACCTTTTTTTTTTAACCTGCTGGTAAACACCTGGAAAGGTGTCCCTGGGGTTTTGGAACTGCTCTTCTTGAAGAAGAGCCAGCATTGTCATAGCCAGCCAGATGTTCAGACTGGATCCATCTTATCGAATCGTTCCCAAGGATCTAGATAGATAGGCAGATGTTGTTGCTTGACTGTGTTAAAAGTATTAAAAGTACCGTCGCAGGATATAAGCTTTTCCCAAGTAAAGCTTTCTTTTGCAATTGACCGATGGGCATTTTGTCAATGCCGATAATGTTCAAGGAATGATTGTTCTTTGAAAGAAGAACTTTTAGTCCTCCAAATGATTGTAAAAAGCAAGATCGCTCACATATGCTAAACAAATAATTCCCTCAACACTGTTCAACTATTACAAAGTCTGCATTACTATTACTATTAATCTTCTCATCACTCCTTATCGCCCATCCCCTCCCACTTGTGACTGTATGACTGTACCTTTGTCACTTGTACCCTTATGATTTATATTGACTGTTTCCTAGTATGATTTGATTGCTTATTGTACCCTATGACTATGATTAAATATTGTACCTGATGATTTTTGATGAATGCATCTTTTCTTTTATGTACACTGAGAGCATTTGCACCAAGACAAATTCCTTGTGTGTCCAATCACACTTGGCCAATAAAAGAATTCTATAAAACTTGAAGCTGGTTTTGATTTGAGCTTATTCACTGGGGCTTGGCTATTTGCTTATTTTATTTTCTGTGTGTGTGTGTGTATATATAAACAATTATCTGCATGTGTCAGCGTATCCGAAGCAGATGGGCCACCCTTGATAATCGCTGTTAAATTTTCCTCCCTTCCAACATGGTTAAGGAAATGCTTAGAATGAGATATTGCCGAAACGCGTACAATGAGAAATAGCAAGTCACAGCAAACAGACCGATCATGCAGAAAGAGAAATTGGCTGGTTTTATTGTTTATTGAAAGCCATATTATAATCATATTCTCCTAGATAGATATTTATGCCTGTAATTTTTTTACACTGTGCTCATTTATAACAGAAACAAGATGGGGAGAAGAAGCGGATAATAATAGGGGATAATATCCCATAATAAAGGCAAGATAAAAATATAATAAAGGAGCAGGTGATCTTAAACAATCGCACAATAAACAGGCATTGCTTCGTGGAGCTGATACACACTTGATTCCCGAATTTGAGACAGAAATACTTTGACCTGTGCCCGGGGCCTTCTGTGGCCAACCAAAAATACAAATCATCAAATACAGGTACATCTCGACTTACAACCCCAATTGAGCCCAAAATTTCTGTTGTTAAGTGAGACGTTGGTTAAGTGAGTTTTGTTCCGTTTTATGACCTTTCTAAGCCAGACATTTCCCTTGACTTTGCTGGTCAAAAGGTTGCAAAAGATGATCACATGACCTTGGGACACAGCAAACGGTCGTAAAACGAGCCACTCGCCAAGATGTTGATCGCCTGATCATGGGGATGCGACAAAAGTTGTAACTGTGGGAAAAAATGGTCCTGTCACTTTTTCCAGGGCCATTGCAACTTTGAATGGTCACTAAACGAACTGCTGTAAATCAATGACTATCTGTAATTCAGGCAATGCAAAAAGCATTTATTAAAGGAGGGGTTAAATCTTTTGACAGGGTACAGAAACAATTGACACATACAACATAGAGTAGAGTAGAGTAGAGTAGAGTAGAGTAGAGTAGAATAGAATAGAATAGAATAGAATAGAATAGAATAGAATAGAATAGAATAGAATA
>NW_020716948.1:127242-143845 GCF_900518725.1 Notechis scutatus | reverse complement strand
GAAGGAAGGAAGGAAGGAAGGAAGGAAGGAAGGAAGGAAGGAAGGAAGGAAGGAAATTTTAAAAAGATTCAGAATGCAAAAAACCACAATAAAAACAATTAAATATAAGGCACCATGAAATGTTTTGAAACAAAAAAGGGGGACCACTTCCTATTTTTGGCCCTAAACCTATCTCCTTTATGGAGGAAAACCGCTGTGGTTTTCAGAAAGGACACCATTATGCGTGTGTGTGTGTGTGTGTGTGTGTGTGTGTGTGTCCCCTCCTCATTTAAATGTTCCCTGACTCCAACAGTGGAGGACTCCATCACTAAAAGAATCAGGAAGCTAAACTAAGCCTTGGCTCAGTTTGCACACTGCCCTAAGCTGTGGTTTGCAAATAAACTGCAATTTGTAGCTTAGCATAACGGGGGAATAAGACTCCCTGGTTTGTCGTCCCCCCCACCCCTTGTGATTAAAGCAATCGGAGCAAAATTCCCTAAGCCAGGGGTGGCCTGAGACAAAGTGAGGGCTGAGATAAGCAATCTATCTTTTTAAACCCACCCCATAAGCCCCCCCCCACCTCCAGCTGACCAAATGACCAACAGATGCTAACCGCCTGCCTTGGCTCTATCCACATGTCTCTGATTAGATTTATTTCCCTTTGCATTCCTGTATATATGTACGGCGGTCACTTAGCAACGGCTCCACTTAGCATTCCTGCCTCAGTGTCCCACCGGGGTGGTTTTCTTTCTTTTTTTTTCCCCCATGCCTGAGTAGGCGTTGGGGTGATTAAATTTCCTCCTTTCTGCTTTCCACTTACTAAACCCTGGCTTGGTCTGCAAGGGAGGAAGCGGGAGGACGTTTGTGAGATAACAACCTCACAGCAACTCTCCTTCCTTTCTGGTGCGTGGAAACCCTCCCACCCCAAAAGAGGCCTTGGCCGTCTTTAACCAAAGGGAGCCTGGAGCAAATTCCTTCTTCTGGATAATTCAGTTCTGTCCGGTGCGGAATCTCCTCTCTAGCTGTCTCCCCCGGAGGGAAAATCTTTCAGATGTAAACAAGTCAGATAAGGTTGCTAAGCACATCAAAGCTGTGTGTGTTAGGCCTGAGAAGAAGCAGAACGTGCCCAGATGTTCTCAGATTCAGAACAGAGCTGGAAAGGGACCTTGGAGGTCTTCTAGTCCAACCCCTTGCTCAAGGAGGAGACACTATAGAACCGTGATGGCGAACCTATGGCGCGAGCCCCAGGTAAAGTTACCTCACTGCGCATGCGTGCGCCTCCCAGCTTATTTTTGGCCTGTTTGGGGCCTTTTTCGGCTTCCCAGAGGCTCGAGGTAAGCCTCTGCAACCTTTGCAGGCTGAAAAACAGGCCCGTTTTGTCACTTCCTGTATTTCTGGAAATTCCGGAAGTGACAAAACGAGCCCATTTTTCGGCCTACGAAGGCTGCGGAAGCTTCCCTCGAGCCTCTGGGAGGCCTAAAAAGACCTCAAATGGGCTGAAAATCAGCTGGCAGGTGCAGTGCAGGCAAGGGGGCGGTGGGGGAAATCGCGCATGCATGTGTAGGGGGCGGTGGGCCTCACGCATTGCCTTCTGGGTGCTGGCACATGAGCACACGCGCACAGGACAATTTTTGGCACAGGAGCCCAAAAAGGTTAGCCACCACTGCTATAGAAGTTGAGACAAGTAGCTGTCCAGGCTCTTAAAAACCTCCAGTGATGGAGAGTGCCCACGATTTCTGGTGGCCAGCTGTTCCGCTGGTTAATTGTCCTCACTGTTAGGAAGTTTCTCCTTAATTCCAGGTTGGTTAGTTTCCATCCATTGTTCTTTGTCTTTCCTTCTGGTGCTTTGGAGAATAATTTGACCCCCTCTTCTTTGTGGCGTCCCCTCAAATACTGGAACCCTGTTATCATGTCCTCCCTAGCCCTTCTCTTCTCTAGACTAGCCAACCCAAATCTTGCAGCTATTCGTATGTTTTAGTCTCCTCTTAGTTGCTCTTCTCTGCACTTTGTCCAAAGTCTCAACCTCGTTTTTTTGTCGTGTGTTGACCAAAACTAGACGCAGGATTCCAGATGTGGTCTTCTTGCTAGATTTTATAAAGCGACACTAATACTTCACGTGATTTTTGATTCTATGTTATGATGTCTATGACTCAAGCAGTGGTGGGATTCAAAAAAAAATTACTACCGGTTTTGTGGGCGTGGCTTGGTCAGGGGAAGGATACTGCAAAATCCCCATTCCCTCCACACCCCACTAACCTGCTTTCCAGCTCTGTTCTCCTGTGCAGGGCAACAAAAGGAGACTCAGCCCGTCAGCTGGGACTCAATGGGAGGCGGAGAATAGATGGGGTTGGCAGGCCCAGTCAGAGATGGGATTTGCTGGTTCTCCGAACTACTCACAATTTCCGCTACCGGTTCTCCAGAACCGGTCCGAACCTGCTGAATTACCACCTCTGGATTCAAGTGATCATCCACTAGATCTCTTCCAACCCTACTATTCTAAGTTCTAAGTTTCAGCTCACCTAGTTGTGTGAGCCTTCCTCCGTCTAAGACACTTATGGAAGACGTCTCCCTCTTAGATTATAGTATTATAATTTTTTTGTGGAGACAGTTGTCTACTCAAATCAACCAAAAGTGGGGGAGTTTTTCCTCCCTCCTCAAACCTCCTTTGACTTCTCTTAAAGTAAGCCTCCCCTGTGGCTGACATCAGCAGAATTTATCAATTGAGAAACAGGAAACCAGAGCTAAACTGGTGACGTGATCTCTCAGTGGAGATTGGCCGGAAAAACAAGAAGGCATTGTTCCTTTTTCTTTCTTTCTTTTTTTCTTTTTCTTTTTTTTCTTGTGGAAAAACCGTTCAGGGGGGCCGCGGGGCGCTTGTCAAAACCCACAGCAGAGTGTTTTTTTGGGATCCAGCTTGACTAATCTCATTTGCATGCTGGCTCGGTTTCTTTTTTTCAAGCGAGTCTCTTCGCTCTTCAAACAAATGTTGCCAGGAGTGGAGGGTAGGGGAGACAGAATCAAGCGGCTTCTCAGCATCTCTTCATGACTAGCCAGGGCCTCTCTTAAGTCTGTATGTGCTTTGAAGAAGGATGTCTCAGACTATGGAGGAGGAGAGAAAAGCGAGGGATGGGAAGCTTCAAAAAAAAGGTCTACGTAGATTGGTTGCATCCAGTTTTGGTCATCACGATGGGCAATGACTTGTCTGAAATGGTATAAGGTCCCCCTGTTGAGCAGGGGGTTGGCTAGAAGACCCCCAAGGTCCCTTCCAACTCTGTTATTCTGTTATATATGAAAAAGATGTAGAGGCTCCAGAACGAGTGCAGAAGAGAGAAATAAAAATGGTTAGGGGACTGGAGGATAGAACATAGGAAGAACGGTTGCGAGAAATTGGGTATTTCTACTTTAATGAAAAGAAGGACTAGGGGTGATGTGATAGCAGTCTTCCAATGTCTAAGGGGCTGCCCCAAAGAAGACGGGGTCAACCTTCAAAGTACATGAAGGCAGGACAAGAAGCAAAGGATGGAAACTGATCAAGGAGAGAAGCAACCTTAGAATGAAGGAGAAATTTCCTGATTTTTGCTCAAGCTAGTTGCTTCTCTTTAACCATCCAAGGATGCGGTCAAATAAATCAAAATGGCAAAGTTCCAGCTGTTGTCTATGTGTTCCATCTTCACAAAAAATCTCCAGAACCGTAAAGCCTACAAACTTGACGTTTATCACTTATGTTCCTCTTGGCTCCTGGGTGCTCACTAAGAAAGGATTTTTCGAAATGACCACCATAACATTAGTATTTCAAATATTATTGTTATTATTAACAAGCTCTGATGTTAAGGAGTTCTACTCCCCCTCCCCACCTGAAAAGAAATCTGTTCCAAATGCAAAACACAAGCAGAGGAGAGGTCTTTCAGTTTCAGTTTTATTTTCACAGCACCAAGCAGCTTTAGTACAGAACAGTTGAGCTAAAGCACGCCCAGGCTCCTTGCTGTCTCCTTCTTGCTCACACAGCAAATACTGCTTCCGTTTCCAAACAGCCCTCAACTCTCCTCACACACTGACAGGATGCTAGCCAGATGGATACCGATGGATGCTGGTAGGCAGAGGCAGAATTTTCCCCCCTTATTTTCCTCCCCAAAAACTAAGCCCGATGACATAGTTTCATAGCGAAGCACGAGTATCCAGCTAGTAACTTAATTTTAAAAGTTAAACATTAAAGATTAGCAGGTAAGAGGAACAATGGTAGAATGATGGCCTTCTGTTCTGGAGAACTTAGAAAGTCAGACCAGCAAAACCCTGCTGGACTTCAATTGAATCCTGATGCCTTCTCATCAAGTTTGCATCCTACTTTCAAAGCTCTTCCCAATTCTTGCTTCCCCCTCTTAGGTCTCCCTGATCTCGTACCTGATCCAAACTATGTCCAAGCGTCCACTTATGTTCAGAGGGCACACCTCTACTCACTCCGTTGCGCAGCTGAAGAGAAGTGCCTCGCAAGGTAACCCTCTCCATGTTTCCCTTCTTTGCTTAATCATTCATTTGTTCCTTCGTTCACTTGTTCAACCTGTGTAGACAAGCAAGGCACAGCATCTCTGAGTGGGATGCCAACAAATTAGGAGCGATTTTTACCAGAAAAAAAAAATCAAATGGGCCAGACTAACCAGTAAGTTATCATAGATACATTGTTTATCATTCTGTCAATTCAACTATAATTCTATCTTTTATTTAACATCTGTCATCTATCATTCCAAATCTTTATCATTCTAACTATAATTCTATTGATCTATTTATCTGTCATATATCATTCCAGATCTTTATCTATCATTCTAGCTACAAATCTATTGATCTATTTATCTATCATGTCATCTACCATTCCAAATCTTTACCATTCTAATTATAATTCTATTGATCTATTTATTTATGTGTCATCTGTCATATATCATTCCAGATCTTTATCTATCATTCCAGGTACAATTCTATTGATCTATTTATCTATCATGTCATCTATCATTCCAGATCTTTATCATTCTAGCTATAATTCTATTGCTCTACTTATTTATCTGTCATCTGTCAGTTATCATTCCACATCTTTATCTACCATTCTAGCTATAATTCCATTGAACTATCATTCCTTCTACCCTGGAGAAAAAGTGACTTATGACCATTTTTTCACACCTACAACCATTTGACCATTTTTCACACATATGATCATTGCACCATCCCCAAGGTCACCTATATCTAAAATTCAGATATTTAGCAACTGATTCTCACAATTATAATGGATTGTGGTCATTATGATGGGATCATGGGATTTCCTTTTGCAGCCTTTTGGTGGGCAAAGTCAATGAGGAAGGCAGCTTAACTATACCACCATGTCACTAACAGAACAACTGCAACCATTCATGTAACAATTCTGACAAGAGCGATTGTACAATGGGGCAAAATTATAACTGTCTCGCTGAGCAACACAAATTTTGGGCTCAATTATTGTCATAAGTTGAGGACTACCTGTAAAAGAAATCTCTCCAAGTGTGATGACCCAAAGGGGCGTGGCACAAAGGCAACACAGTCAGATAATCAGTAGGAGTCCCTTTATTAGCTCCAACTTTGCCCCCAATGTCCAGGTTACCTTCTGGCTGGATAAAAACTCTCCCAGGAACAGCCTTTGACTGCAGAGAATCAAGTCCAAAACGCGGTCAACAAAAACTGTAACTTAAAGTCCAACCAAGGCAAGATTAGATAATTAGTTCGGCAGGGCAAGAGAAGGAATTCCAGGCATGAAGGAATGGCAATAACTCAACACAGTTGGGAGGATGTCAGGAACACAGATAACCAAAGTCAACACAAAATAAACTCACGTTTGTTCCCAACGGATGCCGCAGTCAACATGCCTCTCTTTTAAACTCTCTTCCCAGCTGTGGCTAATGAAGGGAATCAGGGCCCTTTCCCTCCCCCATAAGCCATGCAACCCATGTTGCTCTCTTCTCCATTCCTCCCTGCCTGTCCTTGGATGAAGAGGGGTGGGCCTGGGTCTTCCTCTGAACTCCCTCTTCCTTGTTCTACCTCTTCCCTGCTCTGCCCAGCCGGACTTTGCCCTAGCCCAGTTTCCTCCACAGCCAAGCTCTTCATCTTCCTCCTCAGATTCAGACTCTGGCAGGGGCATGACACCAAGTGTGAAGAGGATTGCAGGCTAGTTTATGGTGGGGGGGGAATAGAAGTAAAAGTCAGATATGGCAAAGGTTATTCTTAATTTTGAAGTCAGGTGACGAATGCCAACGGAACTGAGGAACAATGGTGAGATTTCACTGTCAGCAACACCAAGGAAAGCCTGAATTTTGTAGAAGAAAGCGAGAGGAGGATCTTCCTAAAAAGAAGCCAAAATAACAGAGGGGGTAGGAAACATATTCAGCACCAAACATGGTTGGCAGCCCTTAATATAGATTTTGAATATATTTCCTTGCTTTAAAAAAAAAAAAAAAACTGGAAACTTATCCAAGCCACATCGACTGGCCTCCCAACGTAGAATGATAATTTATTTTAAAAGTGGGGAAAAATACTCAGCCTGTTCAACTCCATTAAGCAGGGATGTAATTGAAGGAGGATTGGACAGCCCGTTCAAGAAGGCCCTTAAATGGAGTTTAAGGAAGGAAGGCTGAAAAAGAGCTCAACAAGATATTATCTGCGCGGATTGGAAAAAGCTGTATTTTCAGGGAGATGGAGCTAGTTTGCATGTAGTTTAAACTAGGGTTGTCCAATCTTGGTGACTTGAAGCCTTGTGTACTTCAACTCCCAGAATTGGGCATTGAAGTCCACAGGGTCTTCAAGTTTCTAAGCTTGGAAACCTCTGATTTAAACTTGGATGACTGCATCTGATGAAGCAATCATCAGATGCAGTCATAGTTCACCCAAAAATACTTCTGCCTTTTATTAAAACATCCTGGGCTGACTTCCGGTTTGAAGGGCTTCGGCGACAGACAGAAATCCGTGATCGTGCGCGGTTTCTGTCTGGGCTCGCCGCTAGAGCGCCCCGGGCCGGCTGGTTTGGAGGCTAAGCCACCCCGTAGAGGTGGTGAAGAGGGGGGAGACCGCCAGCAGGGTCGAGGAGAGCCGCATCTCTCCTCCTCAGCTGGCCATTACTCCCTTTCCCGAAGGCGGTTGCAGCGGTGGGCAGAAAGGGCCACCACAAAGAAAAACTCGACCGGAAAAGAATGTGCAGGAGGAAGATAAGAAGTGAAAGTTTTGGCTGACCAGGTTAAATTGTAAAAGCAACAACCAAGGTACCCTGGAATTTAAACTTACAAAAAATAACATCGCTCCCAAAGAAGAGTCGGAAGCAGCAAAGGAAAGTGAAAAGGGAAAGGTTTGGCTTTTTTCCCCCTTCTCTCTCCTTCCCTATACTGACAACTAAGAGACTTAAATAAGAAATTGGAAAAATCCGCTTTGACATCAATAGGCAATTAAGCTGAAAATAAAACAAAATGCCAAAGGGATAATAAAGATTTCTGGACATTAAAAACTTTCTTTTTCATAAGCAGGAAGGGAGAGAAAAAGAATAAGGGCAGGATCTGGAAGAGGGAGGAGACTGCCTGGAATTAAAAAGAATCTAAAGTAAAACTTCAACAAGACTTCTAAAAGATACATTTTAACTGAAACTTTGCAACTAAATAGTAACCCCAGGAAGAGAAAGTAGGAAAAAAAGAGCAAAAAAGAATCAGCTTGCGTGTATTTGGATTATTTGGTGATCTTTGGATTTTTGGTTATTATATTTGAATGACTAAAATCAATCGGGTGGTTGTTTAAAAATGTATACAATGGCACCACTTCTGGATGAATTGAAAATGGAACTTAAAAAGTACAAAGAAGATGCACAAGAAGGGAAGGGTTCTTTTGGCTTCGTCTTTCAATTCTTAGAAATGGAGATTTGGAACTATGAGAAACAACAAGAAAAGACTGCAAAACAAGAAGACTGGGACAAAGAAGAAGCCATCTTTCATGAACAAGTAATTCTATGTGGGGAAGAAAAAGGAAAGGGGAGAAAGAGAATGGAGAATTTAAGACTTAAAAAACAACCAAAGAAAAGAAAAATAATTCGAAAAATAAGTATAATACTGGAAAGCAACAGAAAAGGGGAATACAGAAGAGAGAAATAGAGGTAGAGAGTCAAGGGGGTAAAAAGGGGAGAGAGAAGAAGAGAGGGAAGAAGGAAAGGAAAAGAAGTTACAAAGGACCGGAGCAAGATATAGAGAAACAGGACCTATTTAGAGATAATGGGTGAAGATCTAACTGAAAAAGGGATTCTGTAAAGGTACATAAGATTGTATTGTTATATTAGTAATAGAAATAACTTTAGAAAATTGGAAACAACATATGATTAAAATGAGGGATAAAATAGTTAGTGTAATTTAGTGAAATGTTTGTGAATAAAATAAGTGAAATAAAATAAATGAGAAAATTGAATTAGGAAGGAACGGGAACATTTTAATTAGTTAATGTTTTATAAAATATAAATGAAGAGGGGGGGGAATTAACTATGGAAAGCTTATAATTGTTCCCATAGAAGTATGATATTTAATTGAAGAGTAATGTTAAAGATGTTAAGACTTTAATGCATATTAATATTAATGATAGAATTGAATTGGAATGGAATGTTGTTTTAATTATATACATTTATAATTTTTTTTCTTTTTTTAAGAATACAGTGTGTATTTTAAGAATGTACCAAGCAGAATCCGAATGGAAGTTATGTATTATAATGAATGTTACAATTTTAGGGAAAAGATATAAAGGGGTCCATACTCCAATCAGTAACTACAGGAGAAATTTTGTTTAATGAGAAAAGATAATAGATAATTGAAACAGGACAGACAAAAAATATAAATACAATGATTTGAATTGAGATGAGATAATTAAAATAAAATTGAGAAAATTAAAAGAGGGGAGAAGCTATGCAGAAAATGTAAAATAGTAATAAGATATGGAATAGAATATAAAAATGAGCATGAACCTGAATTTGTGTCTGTACGAAGAAATGTAACCCGGGATTATGCTGCTTTCAAAAAAGATGTTTTATTTGTATTTTTTTTTCTCTTTGTGAAAACTCAAATAAAATTTACAAAAAAAATAAATCCTGGGCTATTTACAATTCACAAGCCACAGCTTCACACACACACACACACACACACACACACACACACCAGTATAAGAAAAATCTACTGTCCTAATTGTAAACCAATGGATGCTTTTTAAAAAAATTTATGGTGTTAAACAAGATAACCCGATCATCAACAGCTATATAGGGTCCAGATTGAACCTTGGCCAACTCTATACCCAACCTTCCAGTTTGTTCAGGTGTGAATGGTATTTCTAATTCTCCTTTGCCCAGGAGGTTCAAGGAAACTGACCCCTGGGCCTTCATTCTCCATCTGAGCCCCACAACATGAACCCTTTGAAGCAGGAAGAGCAGAGACAGAGCAATTGGCCCAGAGACACCCAAAGAACTCCAGAATGGAATGGAGACTTGAATCTTCTTGATCTAAGCCAAGGGTCTTCAAACTTGACAGCTTTAAGACTTGTGGACTTCAACTCCCAGAATTCCTCCTCCAGTCATGTTAACTCAGGAATTCTGGGAGTTGAAGTCCACAAGCCTTAAACTTGTGGTTTGAAGATCCTTGATCTAAGCCCACTGTTGTAATGACTAAACCTCCTAAGTTGATTCAGTTGAGCACCAAAGTTATATTCCTGCTCTCATATCTCGGTTTCATCTTCATCCAGCACGGCTTACACTGCAGAAGCGACCGATTACGATGTCCGCGTGCTACTGCGTTTCCCGCAGCGAGTGAAGAACCAGGGGACGGCAGACTTCCTGCCCAACCGAGCCCGTCATACTTGGGAATGGCACAGTTGCCATCAGTAAGTGTCCCTCAATGTCAGAAACTGGTGTGTGAAAGCGTGCGGTGTTCTTGTTCAATTCGCCCAACCGGCTTAACCAAGGTTGTTCACTACCTAGCAACTGCATTCCCACCCAGCACTAAAACTGGTTGGCTACAAGTTGCTTGTTTCGGGATGTTTAGCCTAACGAGTAAACCCTTCTCCACTCTGTCTATAAGGTTATGGGTTCAAAGTTTTCTACACATCCAGAAGACACGTCAGGCCCGAACCAAGAAAGACATGTGGTTGATTCTTCCAAACTGAGTTGTTGTTGTTTTTTATTGTATCACACCTATCAGCGAAATCTTCTCCTATCTGAATTTACAATATAATCTGGGACCTATTGAGAAGGAGCTCTCTTCACCCTCTTTCTCACACACGTGATATCTGGGCTGAGTTGCCTCTTCCTCTTCTGGAATTCACCCTCTCCTTCCTGGGGATCTACCTTCTCACTACATCCCATCACACCTTGGTACTTGCTATGATTGACACATTTTCCTTGTTTATTTGTACTCTCAGACTAGAGGGCAACCAAAGCTGAGGCTTCACACTAGAAGCCACAAGACCCCCTCCCCTAAGGAGAGCTTCTAGCTCCCCCTTCCCCCAAATACAGCCCTGAAACCAGGGCTTCAGAAATGAGATGGAAGGTAGACCCACCTTCTGACGGTCATCCTTAGCATTCAGATTCAAAACTTGTTATGGGCATCTTCTCATGTGAAAACCTTCCTGTAGGCGATGTTGGGTTTCTTCTAAGCCAGGGGTGTCCAACCTTGGCAACTTTAAGCCTGGAGGACTTCAACTCCCAGAATTCCCCAGCCAGCAAAGGAATTCTGGGAGTTGAAGTCCTCCAGGCTTAAAGTTGCCAAGGTTGGACACCTCTGTTCTAAGCAATCCTTCTCCATTCTCCAGGCATTACCACAGTATGGATGAGTTCAGCCATTATGACTTGCTGGATGCTACAACAGGGAAGAAGGTGGCTGAAGGCCACAAAGCTAGCTTCTGCCTAGAAGACACCACGTGTGACTTCGGGAACCTCAAGCGCTACGCCTGCACATCACATACCCAGGTGGGTTTACTTTGGGGTGCAAAGACAACCTTTTAATGACTGATTTCCAACTTCCAAGACTGTGGAGGTATGTTGGCAATATCACGATATTGCTAGAGAGTCCAGGTTGACATTTTGGACCCAACTCTTGGGGTTTAGAAGAGTTAGTGGGAATACTTAGTGAGAGCAGGTGCATTAGAGTTATTTAGAGCTGAGCACATATCTTTGGGAGTGGGTGTTTAAAATTGTGCTACATAAAAAGGGGCAGTTTACTATGAAATCTTAGCAGCCCAATCTTGGAGGATTTCAGAGGCTGAAAATCCCTGAGTTTTAGCCAAAAGGTGTGTGTGTGTGTGTGTGTGTGTGTGTGAAGTTCCATTTAAGTTGATTAGCAGTTGAAATCCTAGTCTTTGGGTCTATTCTTGATGGAGGAGAGGGGAAAAGAAGGAGAGGAAGGAGGAGGAGAAGAAGAAAGAGGAGGAGGAGGAGGAGGAGGAGGAGATGATGTAATTCTGTGCCATGCCTATTTTCCCATCAAGCATCTTTTCGCAGTCTGACAACTGTTATCTTTCAAAATGTCATCAACATTTGAACCCAATATTTTTTTAAAATTATCCACTTCAAAGTTCAAGCCATGTTTTTGTTTTCTTCCAGGGTCTGAGTCCAGGTTGCTACGACACTTACAATGCTGACATAGATTGCCAGTGGATTGATATCACAGATGTTCAGCCTGGGAATTATATCCTTAAGGTGCGCCATAAAATTTTGAACTTCCCTAATGTTGCTTTCTATTCTTTAGGGAAGTAAAGACTGTGTTATAAGTGAAAAGTCCACTTCAAATGACTGTTGAAAAGTGAGGGCTGGAGATGTTGACAGTATAATCAGACACGTCAAGATGACAAAGACACAACGGTGCTTTCAAACCTTTGCCAGGTTGTGTTGCAACACCCATAAAAGCTGGTTTTCAATCATAACATCATGGTCACCATCTCAATTTTTAAATCATACTCTACAACAATGTCTGTCAGCCTCAGCAACATTAAGATATTGGTTGACCAGGGAATTCTGGATGTTGAAATCCATACATCTTTAAAGTCACTGAAGTTAAAATTGCTGCCCTAGAGACACCCCTCATGGGGGTGGGCCAAAATACATTGATGAGCAAATCAAGGGACTAAATGACATGCCTTTCCTATCTAAGAAGCTGGTTGGTAGGTTGGTTGGTTAGTGGGTTGGCTGGTTGGCTGGTTGGTTGGTGTTGGGTGAGTGGGTGGGAGGTTAGTGGGTTGGCTGGTTGGCTGGTTGGTTGGGGTTTGGTGGGTGGGTGGGAGGTTAGTGGGTTGGCTGGTTGGCTGGTTGTGGGTTGGCTGGTTGGTTGGGGTTGGCTAGTTGCTGATTGGTTGGTTAGTGGGTTGGCTGGTTGGCTGGAATTGGTTGGTTAGTAGGTTGTCTAGTTGGTTGGGGTTGTCTGGTTGGTTAGGGTTGTCTGGTTGGTTAGGGTTGGCTGGTTGGTTGGGGTTGGTTGGCTGGTTGGTTGGGGTTGGCTGGTTGGTTGGTTGGTTGGTATGTATGGGAACTTCTCCCTTCTTCCCAGTTCTGTATCAAAGAGGTTGATTTCTTTTTTCACCTTCTCTCAACCTCTCAGGTTCAGGTAAACCCCAAATATATTGTGATGGAATCAGACTTCACCAACAACGTGGTAAGGTGCAACATTCACTACACCGGGCGCTTTGTGGCTACCACAAACTGCAAAATATCCCAGTAAGCCTCTGGAATGACTTTCTCTTTGGGAGCATGGATAGGCTGAGTCCAATTATTTTGTGGGATGGTCTCTAGCTTTGAGAGGCCCACCATGAGACTCTTTGAAACAAATGTGGCCCCCACTGTCCATGGGATCAGAACTTGGATGCATCATCTTAAATCTGGTTCAGTGTTAGTAGAGGTAGGGTTAGTTTGATCCGAGAACGAACAACCTGTCAAAATGATGGGACTCTTTATTGGCCTGAAGTCATCTTCTCCCAGAGCAGATGGCTGTGATGACCCAGGGTGGGATACAAAATAAACACAGTCACAAAAAACAGGTGAAGCCCCTTTTATTCCTTCACTTTGCTTCCAAGCTCCAAATATCCTTGACTAGAAACAAAAAAAACTCCACCACAAGCAGTTACAAGGAGGAGGAAATGCTGTTTAAATTATAAAGAGTAAAAAAAAACAACACAAACCAGGCAAGATAAGGGCTTGAAGACATCCACAGATATCAGAACACACACTGGAAAGGATGCCAAACTCAGAGAGGAACCATAAACTAGAGATATTTCCATGCTTTGTTTCCAGCACTCGCCTGTACGCATGTCCGTCCTCTTATCCAGTTGTCACAGCTGCAGCCCATAAAGAGGATCAAAGTCCTCTCCTCTTGAATAGACCACGTCTCTCCCTTATCCTCTCCTCCCTGCATGCCCTAGGATGGAGAGGGGATGGGCCTGGGTCCTCCTCTGACTGCTCAGCCGGCCTCTGCCCTTCCCCAGCCTCCTCCACAACCTCTGGAGTCACACTTCCCCTCCCTGTTGGCTGTTCCTCCTCTCCCTCAGAGTCAGTCTCCACCAGGGTCATGACAATGGCCTTCATGAGCAAGGTGGATCCCTTTCCTGCTCCACCCCCTTATCAGTAATCTAATCCAGTAGGTTTCTGGATTTGACAAGCTTCCTCAATCTGGATCACCTCCATTCAATCTGTGTGACAATGTCCCTCAACTTTTCTCCCTGACCTGTAGCCCAAATCTGGCAGGGATTGCATGTCTAAACATCTGGAAGGGGTCCATCTGGTGAAAGCGATAGAAAACCTTTTCAGAAGACCTATGGCATTCAGTCAAGTCATAACCAAGTTTGTAGGAGCTCTATCTTCTGCTTGTCCATTTACCCTTCAACTCCAACCTTCAGTCTATTCACTCTTAGATCCAAAGAGCTAAAAATGGAGCCTCCACCATCAAGAGTAATCTGCCTGAAGATTCCAGCTGTTTAAATTGGGAGCAGCATTGACCTAATCCAACTGGGCTGTGCTGATGTTCTTCTGTGTCATTTGGACAGGCACCTAAGCTTCATTAATATGCAAGTTCCTAGGCAAATAAAGCACTTGGAGCAATCCCAAAGGTGCTTTCCGAAAGCGGCAACTGGACTTTCTTGAGTTTTCTTGGAAGACGTTTCGCTTCTCACCCAAGAAACTTCTTCAGCTCAGAGCTAAAGAAGCTTCTTGGATGAGAACTGTCATTAACTCATCATCCTCTTTTTAATGACCCCCATAATCCCTTGCAGGGTGGAATTGCGCTTGCAGAGTATTTAATGGCCGGATGCTGTTCCTGTCACCAATGCGGAGTTTTGTTCAGCAGATATATTCTCATTGTGGCCAGAGAGAGAAATATCTGCCTCTACGTAGGATTGAACTCACAGCCTCCGAATTGTGAGGCGAGAGCTCCACCTCCACGCCTGGCATGATCTGAACATAATTCTACTGTTCCTGGATTTGCATCTGATACTGGACTTCACTCTCTTGGTTTCTCCTTTGCAGGTCTTGATTTCAACTAGGATGGCAACAGCTCTTCCCACCTTGCTTAATTGTCCTCTCTCGTCTTCTGCAAAAGCCTCTTGCAAGGTGAAGCCCGCTAGGAGGGAGTGGCCTCATCACACCTGGAGCCTATACAGAAATGGAAATCATTCCTCAGCTTCTTCTTCTCTCTCTCTCTCTTTTTTTTTTTTGAGACTATGTTAAATGAAATGTGTCACTTCAATACTTTTTATAAATACGTTTGTTCTGAATCTTGGTTTGTTTGTTCATTTTTTTTCACAATGGAATATAGTAGAACCTAGAAAGTGGAAGGTCTCTATTGTTGATACAGTGTTGTCTAGTATAGTAAGAGGTGGTAGTATGGGAGGGTTTCTTCTAAAGTCTACCACCATTTCTACAGTTTTGAGTGTGTTCAGTTCCAGATTGTTCCGGTTACACCACGAGGCAAGTTGTATAACCTCCTGTCTGTCTGCGGATTCGTTGTTGTGTTGAACGAGACCAATCACTGTTGTGTCATCAGCAAACTTCAGTATTTTAACAGATGGATCGTTTGAGATGCAGTCATTGGTATATCGGGAGAAGTGGAGAAAGCACACAGCCATGAGGGGCCCCTGTGCTGATTGTACAGGTATCGGATGTGATTCTGCCTAGCTTCACCTGCTGCTTCCTGTCTGTTAGGAAGCTTATGATCCACTTACAAGTGTGTTCAGGTACCGCTAGTTGGTTTAATTGCCTTAGAAGAGTGTCTGGAATGATGGTATTGAATGCTGAACTGAAGTCTCCAAAGAGGACCCTTGCGTAGGTATTGGGAGATTCAAGGTGTTGTAGGATGTAATGCAGAGCCATGTTAACAGCATCATCTGTCGATCTATTTGCTCGGTATGCAAACTGCATGGGATCTAACAGCGGATCCGTGATGGTTTTCAGGTGGGACAGCACAAACCTTTCAAAGATTTTCATAACTGCATATGTTAGAGCAACTGGTCTGTAGTCATTCAGTCCCTTGAGGGAGGGCTTCTTTGGCACTGGGATGATGGTAGAACGCTTGAAGCAGGAAGGAACATAGCGCAACATCTCTAGGGATCTATTGAAGATTCGGGTGAAGATGGAGGCCAATTGGTCAGCACAGACTTTTAAGCAAGAAGGAGTTATCTTGTCTGGCCCTGGTGCTTTTCCTGGCAGCTCATTCGCCAAGCTGGGCATCGGGGGAAGAGGGATCCAGAATGTAAGCTAGGGTGTAAATGCAGATACAAATAGTCCTGGACTGACAACACTGGGCTGAGTGACCGTTCAAAGTTACAACGGCACTGCAAGAAGTGATGTAAGGCTGCTGTCCCACACTTTTACAACTGTTGCCGCATCCCCGTGGTCACAAAATTCAGACGCTCGGCAACTGACTCATATTGGTTGGCTGGTTGGCATGGGAACTTTCCCCTTCTTCTCAGTTCTGTATCCAAGAGGTTGGTTTGCTTTTTCACCTTCTCTCAACCTCTCAGGTTCAGGTCAACCCCAACTATATTGCGATGGAATCCAGACTTCACAAAATTCAGGCGCTCGGCAACCGACTCGTCCTTATGACCATCGCAGTGTGTGTCCCACGAGCAATGAGGTCTCCCTTCTAACAAGCTACGTCCGTGGGGAAGCAGATTCGCTTTAAATCTGTTTCAATCTGGGTAGAGAAAGTCCTCGACATTCGACCACAGTGGGGAGGGAGGCTGCCTTGGATCCATTCACAGAAGCCACATTAGGACTGAGGACCGTTGGTTCTCTGTCAGCATTTGTTCCCATTGACGCTGTAAATCGTGAGCTGGCAGAGGGGATCTTGTGGGGCTCGGGGCAGGCTGGTTTCATTTTTCATATGTGCGTACTTTTTTAACCCCCCCATGCTGTAGCCAAACAAGAGGTTTTCCGAAGAGCTTACAAGCCTCCACAGCAGGTCCTGAGCTTTCCAATTGAAAAGGGATGGCACTGGGGAGGGGAAGAGGAAGAGGAGAAGGAAAGAAAAGGGAGGGAGGGAGAAAGGGAGCGGAAGGGGAGAAGGAAGAGAAGGAAGGAAAAGGAAGGAAGGAAGGAAGGAAGGAAGGAAGGAAGGAAGGAAGGAAG
>NW_020716948.1:83330-122242 GCF_900518725.1 Notechis scutatus | reverse complement strand
CCACAAGTCTTAAAGTTGCCAAGGTTGGACACCCCTGCTCTAAGGCTATTAAAATATTTGATGAATGTGGCCTTGGGAGCCCCACAGAGCCGAACCTGTAACATAAAAAAGCAGGGAAAGCTTGAAAATGAATTCAAAGTTCAAGGCAACCGTGGACAAACAATATAATGAGCGGCGTCAGATTGCATTCTGCACGGAGAACGCAAGGTAAACTCCCGTCTCTCGGCATCCTTTAGAAGTTTGTTTAAAGGAAGAAACACAGGTTCAAAGTGTAATTAAACAGTCTCACCGTCCAATTTAACCAACAAAGATAAAAGAGAAGGCTTAGGTTCCCAAGTTTCTATAATAAACATCGTTAAAGTCTTCTCCGAGATATCGCGGTCTACCTCGAATGAATTTTTTTTTTCCTAATGTTTGATCTCACGGGAATTTTTGCAAGTTTGGGGGAGACAATAGCTGGATGGAGTTTCAGCGGTTGGCAGTTATTTGTGATGTTTTTAGAATGCCCATATCCTTCTGGACGGTGTGCAATGAAATTACTTGGGCTGCGTGTTAACAGGCTGCCTTGTAGCGGTCTAAATAGGCATTCAGGTTAAGTTCACAAAAGAAACGAGAGATTCCCAGGTGATCCAAAACCAAATAATAGTTTAATTTAGCATTATATGGGAACCCAAGTACCTAACAGAGTCTGTTTTGTTGTCTGACTTAACCGTTTGTACGGAGTCTTGCAGAAAGATTGCAGAAAGTACGACTTCAGCAACAAGAGTGGTCAATGCTTGGAATGTAGTACCTGACTCTAACCCCCACTCCTTTAACCTCAAACTATCCACAATTGACCTCACCCCATTCCTAAGAGGTCTGTAAGGGGTGTGCACCATCGTGCCTACTGTCCCTGTCCTATTGTCCCCATTTATTGGTACCTATTTCCTGCATTCTTACTCATGTTTATACTTGTAAGCGACTGACAAATCAAATCAATAAATGTGGTTTAGGCAACTGACCACCAGAAGGCAGGAGAAGCAGCAATGGATGGAAACTAATCAAGGAGAGAAGCAACCTAGAACTAAGGAGAAATTTCTTGACAGTGAAAATAATTAACCAGTGGAACAGTTTAACTTCCAGAAGTTGTGCGGGTTCCGATACTGGAGGTTTTCAAGAAGAGATTGGACAGTCTGAAATGGCATAGGGTTTCCTGACTGAGCAGGGTGTTGGACTAGCAGACCTCCCAAGGTCCTTTCCACCTCTGTTATTCTGTTAACTTCCCAGGAATTTCAGAGAAAACCATCTTTCTTAACCATCTGTAGACACACCCTGCCTCTTCCCCAAATTCTATGGCTTCCCGCACCAGATACTCAAATAAGGTGTGAGGCAAAGGTAAGTTTCTTACAATTTATTCAGGGCTAGATTTTAATACAACAAAACGTTTTGGTGGCTAGAAGCCTGGAAGAAGTGACTTCAGCAGTTATGTTTGACTTGCTCACTGTTAAAACAAACAATAAAGTCCATCAGATGGTGAGACTAAGGAAGTAAGAGTAGGAAGGAAGTGATGTGCGGGGAGGGGGGAAATGACAAAAAACAAAAACAAAACCTCAGCAGTTCAACAGGACTGCCTCTGTCTCGAACTGCAACTCAGCAAAGTGGATATTTCACCTTTCCCAAAAATGCAGAATGGACGCAGCTGTGATAGGCAACGGTGAAACTTCAGGAAGTGTTTAGACTACAACTCCCATCCTTCCTGCGGGGATGGGAGCTGTAGTTTGACAGCCCCTGGAGAGTTACGCATCGCTAGCAGCGGAATAGAGTTAAGGCAACGGAGCTGGGAAAATTGTCAAGCCAGGGAGAAAAGGAAGAATTAAAAACATGAGCTGTCAATTCTCGACGTCATAATACTGCAATTAAAAAAAACAAAATATCCATTTTGCCTTTTGTTGGTTCCTCTACCATTTGGGTCTTGGGTTCTTCATGAGCACACTGGGCATAAAAAGATTTCTAAGGTTCAGACAGTGCTAAAAAGCAGCTTTGGAAAATCAAGTTTTGAGTTTGGGAGGTTATTTTAGGAAGTCAAAAAGAGGAAGGCTGAAAGTCAGCTTAGAATGAGGAACTGGCAAAGATTTAATCTGGAGTCAATCCAATCCGATCTGGGCATCAAATCAATTCCCTTGGAGAGTTAAATGGCATGTCTCCAAAATCTGCTAAGTTATTTTGGTGTGAGTGCAGGAAAGACCTTTTCTCCATCAGTTTGGACCCTGGGATCAGTTGTCCAGAACCAATTGGAATCCTCCCATCCATTTTTCAAATCCAACCATTTGGATTGTGTTTTTCACATTCTGCACAGCCTACAAACATATCACATTTTTAAAAAGAGAGATTTTAAAAAACGACGGTGCCACATTCCTTCAGTTTCACAAGCTTCCAGTTTTGTACATGTTTGACAGTCAACCATCAGGCCTTTCAACCAAAGGCTATTTTTCTACTTCTCCCAAAAAAATTCAAAACCTAACCAAATGCAGTTCCCCTCCCCCTCCTCCCCCCCCCCCCCAAGGTTAAACTTTTCTATCTGAAAAAAAACATAGGGAAAATGGAATCGTTCCATTCTCTTTCACACAAAGAATAGCAAGGAATACTTGAAAGACATCATTTAAAAGATCCAACTTATTATAATAAAAGAAACCGGGATGGCTGCTTTGGGAGAAAAGCATCTTGAGGGTGGACATCTACCTCCAGAAGCAATAGAAAAGTGTGTATCCCGGCTGCCTTTCCTTAAAAGCTCCTAGCAAAAAACAGAAACACAGTTGCCTCTCTAAAACCATGTCTAGTTTTAGAGACTTTTCCACAGAATAAAACTCAGGTTTCAATCTAATAAATTGGCCAGTGACGCACTGTGGCATTGACAAACGGAAAGGATTGCAAATTTTTGTTCTGGTTCAGACATTCTGGTATTCAATTGCAGGAGTCCTTGATCTTTGCCTGTGGATTATAGGAAAATGAGTTAGTCCTCAAGCTTATAACCACAACATTCCTGCTGCTAAGCGAGACATTTGTGAAGTGGATTTTATCCCGTTTTAACACCTTACTAGACACAGTTGTTAAGGAAACACTGCCGTTGGTAAGCTAGTAACATGGATGTTAAATGAATCTGGCTTCCCCATTGACTGGCCTTGTCAGAAGGTCACAAAAGGGGAATCACATGACCTCAGGACACTGCAACCCTCATAAATATGAGTCAGTTGCCACTTTTTTCAGGGCCATTGTGAACTTTGAACGGTCATTACATGAACTGTTGTAAGTTGAGGACTACCTACAGTTAGCATCTCCACAAAATGTCCACTGAGTAAAAACCACACTAAAAAATTAAAAGGTCTCCCTCATGTCAACTCATAAAATATTTCAATGGTCTTTTTAGAGTTGCCAACAGAAAGGGAGGGGAGAGCAGTGCAGCAGCTTGGAAATCGAAAGTGCATTCCATAAATGTTTTCAAAGATAGTAACTAGGTGACTGAAGTTTCTGCCGTGCAAAATTCTAACTGGAGAGCATGATTGATGACTCTTGGCTATGGAGGTGTCCCATTGGAGAATATGAATTATGATACACCCAGAGGGGTGGGGGGAAAACCAGGGTCAAGGGTGACAATGAATGATGTGCCTCAGAGTCGGCTACACCCAGGCAGTGCCGGACATGTTAACTCCCAATAAATCCATTTGAAGTTTTGGAAGTTTGGCTCGAGACTCATGATTTAATTGGGGTCACTGCCGGAACCCTGACACCTCGCACATCTGTGTTAGTAGTTTCCGTCTCTAGGGGGCGGTGCTCATCTCCGTTACAACGCCAAAGAGCCAGTGCTGTCTGAAAACGTCTCTGTGGTCATGTGGCCAGCATGATTAAATGCTGCAGGTGCACGGAACGCTGTTACCTTCCCACCAAAGTGGTCCCTATTTTTCTATTTGCATTTTTACATGCTTTCAAGCTGCTAAGTTGGCAGAAACTGGGACCAGCAACGGGAGCTCACTCCATTACACGGTGCTAGGGATTCGAACCGCTGAACTGCCAAGCTTTCTGATTGACAAGCTCAGCATCTTAGCCACTGAGCCACCGCGTCCCTAAAACCACCCCGGTGGCCTAGAGATTATTTTTTTTTTCCTGGAAGGACCTGTTTGCAAAGTATCCCCACCTCCCAATTCTACCTCTTCAACAGTAGCTTGATATCCCGGATTATCCAGCTCAAATACTTCTATATGCACTCCTGCATCAGATTCTCTGTTGATTGTAATTTTGCCACGGCGAGCAAGTGCTTTGGGCTTCAAAGAAAAAGAATAAAGCTGTGAGTTAGAATAAGATATAGACATCTTTGGAATTTCTGAAAAGGAGCACCCACTCCCGGAAGCAATTGCAAATGTCCCATCTTTTCTTTAAAACTTCCAGTTTTGGAACATCCACAACTTCTGGAGGAAAGTTGTTGAATTGTTCTCACGGTTAGGAAATTCCTCCTTAGTTCTAGGTTGCTTCTCTCCTTGATTAGTTTCCACCCGTTGCTTCTTGTCCTGCCCTCGGGTGCTTTGGAGAATAGCTTGACTGCCTCTTCTTTGGGGCAGCCCCTGAGATACTGGAACTCTGCTATCCTGTCCCCCGCTAGCCCTTCTTTTCATTAAACTAGCCATACCCAATTTCTGCAACCCTTCTTCATATGTTTTAGCCTCCAGCCCCCTAATCATCTTGGTTGCTCTTCTCGGCACCCTTTCAAAAACCTCAACATCCTTTTTTTAATCTCGTGGCGACCAAAGAACCAGGTTTAGGACTCAAGATTCAGAATATGAATCTGAAGAAGCTTCTCTAGCTGAATCTGTAGGATTGTCAACCTTGGGAGACTCCAAGGCAAGAATTGCCGGGAGGTGATTAAAGTTAGGCCCCACTTGGACAATCAGACGAGGATGATGTAAGGCCACCCAGCCCCTCCCCCACACCCAGAGAGTGGGGAGGAACAGAGCCGAGATGTTTTGTGAGGTCTTTTGTCCAGCAAGGGAGTAAAGCTCTTGATTAGGGCTGCAGCTCTTACCAGCCAAAGGAAAGTAGGGACAGCAATTACAGCAAGAAGAAATATAACGATGAGGACTATAGCATAGACTGGGACACCTGATTTTTTCAAGGAAGGCTCCAGCCCAGCACCTAAGAAATGAAGAAGAAGAAAAAAAAGAATTAAATCAGGTCATACACCCATGGCAAATTCTGTATTAGCTCACACCGTATTATCCCGGAAAGGGTTAAGCAACCTGCCCAAGGTTGCCAGGTTAAGAATGCCCAGCAGCAGCTCCAGTGGGAACCAAAGCCAGGAATTTTAATACTCATGAAGATCTCCAGCTTTTCTTTCTCATCTTCTGCCTTTTGCAAAGCAGCCCACCCCAAGCATTTTCCCCCCAAGAGCCTGAATCCCTGGCTTCAACGGGCTTGAAGAAATGAAAGTTGTAGCCTGAGGTGGTATCCAGCAGGTTCTGAGCAGTTCTGGAGAACCGGTAGAGGAAATTTTGAGTAGTTCGGAGAACCGGCCAAATACCCCCTCTGACTGGTCCCGCCAACCCCATCTATTCTCCGCCTCCCATTGAGTCCCAGTTGATTGGCTGGGTCTTCTTTGGTTGCCCTGAACAGGAGAACGGAGCTGGAAAGCAGGTTAGTGGGGTGGGGAGGGAATGCGGATTTTGCAGTAACCTTCCCCCAGAAGTGGGGTGGTAATGGAGATTTTACAGTACCCTTCCCCTGCCTTGCCCACCAAATCATGCCACACCCACCAAGCCACGCCCACAGAACTGGTAGTAAAAAAAATTGAATCCCACCACTGGTTGTAACCCAACATGGGTTTAGAGGACACTTGATGCTTCCTCTTAGAACAAGAGGTCCAAATGAAATCCTACCTGCCACAGTAAAGGAGAACCGATCCACTTGAAAACTTGAGGAATCTAGGTAATCTTTTGGATTGACTGAAAATGCCAGAGTCTGGAGAACATCCTTGTTGCTTGGCGCCGGTTGCTGGAATATCACATCTCCATAACAAACGAGAGAGCCACCTCTACACAGTTGCAAGAGAAAAGACATGGCTGAAGGAGGTTGATCTAGTTCACACCTGGTGTTAAAACCCAGGTTGCTAATCCCACAGTGACTAGCCAGGTTCACCCACTGCACTAACCCAACATCCAGAAGTCACGTTACGACTCAGTTCTCCGAGCCCAGCCTCTATAGAGGCCCCCAAAGTTGTTGGTTTCAAGAAAAAGCTAACGTTATGGCTTCACCCTAGACTCAAAGAAGACCCTAATAAGAATTCTCCAAATAGGATGGATGCCAGCATGGCCAAATTACTAACTCGGAAGGTGTAAACCAACCAAACAGGTAGATTACTAAATTGAAGAAAAGTGATCTCAGCTGGCATCAGCAACAGGCTACCTAATAAGCAGGCTATGAAAAACAGACAAATTCAGTTAACTTACGTGATCCTACGGATTGCCACTTGGAGAAGATTTTTGTATTTGCCAAGTATTCGTGTCAGCTGGAAAGCAATCATTTTCACAAGGTGAGCCCAGATCAGAGTCCTTCTAAGCCTTACGCATCACCTTTTCAGCTATTACGTCTCATCATTCCAGCTCTAACTTGGCAGTAGTCTCCAAACTTGGCAACTTGTGGACTTCAACTCCCAGAATTTCCCAGCTAGCATGGAATTCTGAGGAATTCTGGGAGTTTGGAAGTCCATAAAACTTAAAGTTGCCATGTTTGGGGAACCCTGCCTTACACCATGTGAACTTTAAAGAAGAAGAATTATCCTGAATTGCTTATCCAGAGCTGAACCTGCCATGCATTTCCAAGCTAAGCTTAGGAAATCTACAGCTTCCAATTTATCATTATCACAAATATTGCAGAGATGAGAAACTTCACCAGAAGAATCTATCATTCAGTCCCTGGTTAGAAAAGAACTACGCAATTAGACCTAAGAAAATTAGACTTTATAATCTATATACCCTTTACTGTTTTAAACAGGCATAGAAACCTCCTACATTCTTTAATGTTCACAATAACGAACACCAAAAAGAGTTTTCAACCAGTTTTGCAACGGATGAATTTAAATTTCCAGTAATCGTTTGTATCTCACCGTATCAGAGAGATCTTTGGCGATGTTCTGACGTTCTACAGAAGAACGCTCCAACATCTTCTCATTGAATATTCTGTTGGTTATCAGGAAGGAAACTGGAAAGACTTGAAGACTCAGCTTGGAACCTAAAATCAGAGAGTTGCACGTAAGGAAAAAGGTACATCTCCCCTGAACCCAAGCTCAGGCCTAAAGTCAGTCATGGATCTGTACCTACTGACCATTGATGGAGAGTGAGATGAGGTCCACGGAGACATTTGAAAGCCCAATCAGTGCCTTGAGAATCCAGTGAACGTCCACGTGACTATCGCTCTTGATGAAGATATTTCCATTTATATCAACACCACCTTGGGTATTTCTGTATGAGAGGAATTATGTTAAGACTTGACTTCCAAGAGAAGTGAAAATTCAGCATTCGATATTCATTTGACTGCAAGCATAGATGATAGATAGATGATAGATAGATAGATAGATAGATAGATAGATAGATAGATAGATAGATAGATAGATAGATAAAATAGATAAGATAGATATAGATGGAGGGAGGGGGAGAGGGAGAGGGAGGGAGAGGGGGAGAGAGGGAGAAAAATGTCCAGACCACTGGAGAATTGATGCTTCCCAGAAAGTTGTTACTTACCGTTTATCAACAAGCGAGATCAAATGAACTGCATATCGGGTTCCAAGCAACAGTTTCATCTGTACAGGCAGAAATTATTGTATCACTGAGTCATAAATTCAGTTTGCAGAGTTAAGAATTAACTCTGCATCTCAACAGAAAAACACTTACGACCTTTATGGGCAAGTTCTTAACTTCTCATCCCTCCCAAAAACTTGGAGCATACTTACAACTCATTAAGCTTAAGGTTTCCTGGCACAGAAGTTCATCAAGGAAAGTTATCTGAGATCTTAGTTTGGAAGCAGTAGACCAAGTATGGGTGCAACCTACCCATTTAAATGCCTGGGGCATTTAATTTAACCAAGCAGGACTGGCTAAACTCATCCTCAATGGCCCTCTCTTCTATCAGGTGTTCTCCATGCCTGTCAGGGGCATTACCATTCCATTACCTTGATCTTCAGACTTTCCAAGTGTTCTTGGACAAAGTTCTTGTCATCAAAGGTTGATATGGACCCCATTTCCAGGAGACTGAAAAATACAGCCAACTTCTCAGGTTCTAGATTTTTCAAGCTGAATCCTAGTGAAAACAGAGGACAATTTTAGGAAGCATGTCAACAAGCAGAAGCATCTTCCCATTACAAATTTAATTACAAATCAACCAATAGATGTAAATCTAACAAATAAATTCCAGGAAGCAAATGAAGTTTGCTACTGCCTTGTTGCAGGAAGGAAATTAAGTTCCTTAACTAAGCCCGTTGTTTATGTAAATGAAGACTCAATCATCCAGGCCGAAAGTATCTAAAAAGGTTAAACCATGGCAACTGGACTAAAGCTGACCATTGCCTGGTGACTCACCATTTGAATGCAAAGATCTCACATCTATCCTCCAGTCAAAAAAGGCATCAATTCTTAGACTCTCAACCCCCGTCACAATTGTCCGTATGATGTCAGATGGGGTGGGAAAAAGGCCCATTCCCTGGAAGACCACCTGGCTCTCCACTATGACAGATCCATTCCTGTGGGACAGAATTCAGGAGAACATCTATAGGCACTTTTTGCAAATGTGGTGGCCTGACCTTCACAACACCTTCCTAGCATGTTAGAATTCCAGGAATTGCCAGCCAGCAGTCCAGGACGTCTAAATGCAACCACTGGAAGGGCCCAGGTGAGACAAAGTTGTATTATGGTTCCATCTCACACATGGTGCCTTTGTCCAGAAAAAAAAAGAGGAAAATCTCTAGAGAGAATACTCTCTGCATATATCACTCCATCTTTCCTGCTACATGGGCAAACAGGACTAATGATGGGTTAGAATTAACATAGATTTTTTTTCCCCAAATGATCCAACTGATTCGAATCTGCAATTGATCTGGTAAACTGTTTCAGAACTTCTGTTCAAAGCATTCAGTTGGGAGAATTCTACATACATGCAAAATCAATTTAGAAAAACCAATGAAAAAAGGGCTATTATTATACCAGCACAGAATCGATTTATTTTATTTTCATTTCATTTATTTATTTATTTTGATTTGTCGGTCACTTACAAGATGATATACGAATAAACATGAGTATGAATACAGGAAATAGGTACAAATAAATGGGGACAATAGGACAGGGATGGTAGGCACGATTGTGTGCTTATGCCCAATTTAAGAGACATTCCTTTCAGAAACCAAGACAGGGCAAAGAACTGCCCAAATCTCCATAGTGGTATTTCATACCCTTGTATCTATCCTTAATTCCATGGGTTTCTTCCTGTCTAGAAACTGAGCGATAAACTTGGCAGCCTACTTACAAGAAACGAAGAACCCTTGCGTGCAGAAAGTTCTGATAGGTAGACAATATCTTCTTTAACTGGAAGCAGAACAATAAAATAGATTGTTAAGGAGCAGTTTTGCCCAGAAGAATGTTAAAAACGTAGGAAGCTGGTAGGGAAAACTCTAGATGGATAATCCATGGATATCGCATAATGTTTCTTTTCTTGTTCAACAACCAACTTTGTTGCAATGGTGGATACCAAGATCCACAAGATCATGAAAGCAAGAGCAGCAAATCTCAGTAAGGTCTCTTTAATGCTAGTCTTGGGGTAAACAAAGACATGGAAATTATATTTTCAACCCTTATTAATAGCAAGTTCATTAAGTTCTGAAGACTAGCCTTCAGAAGTTCTGTGTGCTCCATCACCCAGATGGCTGGAGACTTTTAAGAAGAGCCTAGATAGCCACTTGTTGGAATGGTAAGCTAAGCTGTCAATGGACATCTCACCTTTCTCTTGATTATTTATGTCTCCTCTCCCTTGTCCCAAAGATGCCTTTTCAAGAGGCAACTGGGCTTTCCTGTTTCCTGAGGATACAGACAAACCTCCAAGTGGCCTCAATGACCCCCTAAAAGGAAGCAAATGACCAGCTGTCTACAAGGAATATAAATCCTTCCGTTCCCCACCATCCAGTCAGAGCCGAAGAAGCTTCTTGGATGAGAAGCGAAACGTCTTCAAAGAAAAACCAGAAAGTCCAGTTGCCTCTTGAGAAAAAAGCACTTTTGGGACAACTACGACCTGGATGACTGAGAATCTCCATGGACATTCTCCTTTCCCTTCCACCGTATTCCCAGCCTCCTGTGTGTCAGCTTGGAAGCCATTTTTCTTTGGGGCTTCTGGGCTGCCACATTCAGCGCCTGGGAATTTGGGAGGGGAGATTTCAAGGAGTGGTGGAAGATTAGCCACAACAACATTCCTTTCTCACAGTCAAGGACATGTAACCCTGTACCTGGAGGGGAGTGACTGGGGATAGTCTCCAGTTGGAACGAAGTAATGACTGGACCATGTGATGGATTGTTGGATGTAGGGGTTGGATTTTGGATCCTCTTTGAGCTAAGGATAACCCGGAAATCTCAGATTTGGGGTATTCCTCAGATGTGCCAATAGGACATCTCTAATAAAATGGATCTTTGTGAAAATGATAGTCTTGGAGTCTTTTCCTTTGGAGGTTGTTACTTGGAACGCTGATGCTGTGTTCATACACAAGAGATGAGTGTTGTAGTCCACATTTCCCTTGGTACCTTACATAAACAACCTATGATCTCATATCACACCATATATATAGTCCTTCCTTGCTTCTGCAGGCTTGTTCTGTTGATTACCTTCTAAAAACTTCCTGTACTGACCTTGATGCACAGACAGACTGTTATTTATTTCTCAGCACCAAAAGACCCCACCAGTCTTATGTCATTTACTTCAACCTTATCGTTATTGTGAACAGAGGGGAGGATGAATTGACAGACGCCTGCCAAGAAAAGCAATCTCTCCTGGAAATGCCCTTTGGCAAGCATCTGCAAGTCCTAAATCAGATCACCTTCCTACATGAAAATGTATTTAAGCCAAGAGAAGTCAGGGATGGGACTTCAGGGCAGACCAGGAAGGTGCTACGCTCAAGCTGGCACCAGATGGGGTTCGTCCACAATCTTTTTCAGAGTTCCTCTCTGCAGAAAAGACACTTATGGATCCATTATCTTATCATTTATATCAATAAAAGTTCTGGGGTTCTTTGCCCTGTTGTCTTGAATCCTAAAAGACCTACAATCTCCAACAGTAGGAAATATAAGTGAAAAGTTGCCTGAAGCCATTACTCCAATTGAAGAAGAGAGATTACATGTTTTCACCCTTGAAAATTTAGCTCAATAGTCACAAATATCTTAAGAAGGATACAGAATCAACCTCTGGCAACTTTTGCTGGGTTTCTGATATAGCAAGGAATCTCCTGGAGAACCTCTGCACAACATATTGGATCAATAATCCAGTTTTATATGCAATAGGTTTGTGTCAGGGCCTGCCCCCTTATCCATGAAGAAACTATGGATAGAATTTTCATCTACAGATCAATGCTACCTAGATTAGTGACTGGAGAGACAAAGCTCTCCAAGATCTTCCCCGACTCTAGTTCCTTATGAAAACCAAGCAACATCGCCAATGGTGAGGACCCCATTTGGAATTGCAATCTGATTAAACTCCAGGGGGTAATGTGTCACCTACCTCAGTCTACCTATGTTAGACTGAGGAGCAGCGTTTTCAGAGGCCTTTTCACCCACTCTCTGATGCTTTTTAATATCTCTACACCTAGGTCCTGAAGGTCAGAAACTTGAGCCTCCTGAAAACCCTTTTTTGATCTTTGGAATCCAGAGCTCTCAGGTGTTACCTGGTTACCTGTCATAAAATATCAAGAATTCTGCCAGTTTGCTATCTTTCAATTCATCAAGGGCCACTAAGGAACTGTGGAAACATCGTAGACTGAATCAGTGCAGGAATACCCTAGCAAGAACATCAACATTGGATTATATTCATTTAAAAAAGAAAAGGAAGCTTCCAGGAAGGGAAGGGAAGGGAAGGGAAGGGAAGGGAAGGGAAGGGAAGGGAAGGGAAGGAAGACAATGCTTACTGTTAACTTAATTTCTTTTTCCAGTTTCTTATAACTTTCAGAAGACTTGTTCATCAGGGAGCGTGTGTAATTTATTTTGATGAGACGAAACCACAAAGATAGAACACGCATTGCTGGAACAGTTGAAGCGAATTTACTCGGGGTCAAATTCTCCTTCACTGACTGGTTCAACGGCGAGGTGTTGAATTTGGACCTGGGCTGCTGTGAAGAATGATCGTGTTGGACTCCAGTCACAATTTTTGTTCTGGATAATGTTGTCGTCCCTACCTCTTCGGACCTGGACACCTTGGCATCAGCAAGGGTCACGTTCTTCTCGGGTTCCATTGTACCTAAGATAGCGCTCAAAAACTTTCTAGTCAAGAATGGTTGGGAAGTCATGCTTTGAGATGATATATTCTGAAGTGGTGTGAAGATACTCGCTGGGCAAGAGATGTTCCTACAAGTGGATTTTGACTCAACTGGAAGAGTTCTTTGAATGGTCCACAGCGTAGTTGAAGCAGAAAACATAGGAGTTGCCTGGTTGGATTTGGTCTGCAGGGAAGATGATGGATATGCAGGAACATTAGAATTACTGGATGTGGAGAATCTTGAGCTACGAATGGACAAAGTTGTTCTGCCGATCGTTTGTATATTATTTGCAGTGGAAGTACCTGTGACCTGGTGTCCCAATGCGTTCTCCAGGGTGACCATCACAGAAGAGGTACTTAAGCCAACTCTGGGAACTTTTGTAGGTAAGGACAATGCTATTCCATCCACTGTATTCCTTGACTCTAGAGAAAGGGGTGTGGCACTGAATGACTTTGTACCTGTAGGTATCACCTGCCCTTTTCTAACCAGGTGGCCCTCCGTAATGTTAATAAATGTTTTCGAAGTTGACTCAGGAACACTGATTCTAGGGAAGGGAATGAAGGTAACGCTAGATGATGAAGAGTGGTGAGATGGTGTGACTAAAGATCTATCCAATTCTATCAAACCTGGAAGAGAAACTGTGGGATGAGATTCTGATGGACTGGGAAGCTTCTGTTCAACAGAAGGCCTACCAAAAGACTCCAATGGAGCACTAGTGGTATGTCCTTCTGGAAGATCAGTGTAGGTCAGTCTAGTTGAGGTTGCTCCAATTGGATGTAGAACATCTCCTGTATCTAAATGTGGGAATGATGGAACAGAATCATTTTTTGTGGTACCAAGACTAAATACCTTCATCACCAAGGAATCTGCAATTGTCTCAGGCTGAACACTGGTCAGTTTTCTGACTGAATCAGTTTCCATAGCAGTCAGAGGAGAATTTGAAGTAGGTATCGCTTCCACACTTGCTGTGATCTGTCTCTTTCTTCCATAGTATTGGGTATCTAATAGCTTCCCATAATCAGTAGTGTGGGCTGTAGTTTCCAACAGATCGGTCTGAAAGGAAACTCGGAGTCTGGTTTTAGCATTTCCAGAAAGCAGCGTGCTAAATGGTGAAGAAGTCTGATGGTTCAAGAAATGGACACTGATACTGGTTGTATCAGTTTCACCTTTTGAGAGGGTACTCACTGTAGGATCAATGTAACCTTCAACTATGGAAGAAGCGTTGCCCTTTGGTTCCAGTTTGATTACTTCCACAAGGGAGCTATTTAGCCTGTTATGAGAAGTCAAGGAGACTTCATCTTCTTTTGAAGTTCCAAAAGATGAAGTTGTTGGAAAGCTTTCGCTGTGTTCTTTCAACACAGAACTCTGTGGATTGGCTTCCTTCAGAAGGCCAACAGTTGCAGTTGCAAAAGGAAGCTGTGCCACTCCAAGTGAAACTTTGTGCCTTGGTGTCGTGGCTACAGACGAAGGAATAGTATCAGTAGGGCCTGGCACCATCTGATCGCTCTCATTATTAGCCACATCAAGAGAAAACTCCAATGGAGATGAGCCTGCTGGACTGGAATTTGTCAATGGCATCATGAAACTGACTTCAAGCTGTTGAGATCCCTGCCAGATGGAATCCGATGTCGATTGTTGGGCTGAAGAACTCACTCCTGTAACTAAGCTACGGATAGTCGGTGAGGCTGTGACCCTTTCTTCCGAAGGATGGATTGCTGTGGAATTCTCTTGATCAAGATGGGATCTAGCAATTGCAACGGATGGAGGGAAAACCTCATGGAGCTCAACCCTTCTGGAAATACGTCCACGTGAAGACAAACTGAGGCTCAGAGGTTCCATCTGCTGTTGAGTGGGAACCCCACTGGTCTCTTCTGACTGATATTTTGTCGAGGTAGCAGATGTAGGCATAGCAACATGAGCGGTGGTTTCAACGGGGTATCTAGCAGAGACCCAAAGGGAGGAGAAAGGATGAGTTACAGGAATGATGACATCTGTTGGGGTAGCAACCAATCCAGCAGTATCATATTCTTCATTATACTTGGCTGTCTGGTCAAAGGAGGTCTTTCTTGAGTTGGGCACATGAGATGGAATAGAAGTGGGACCTGATAAGTTATGGCTATGAGATATGAAAAACTTGGAAGCATCAGAGCTTTGAGCTATTCCTTCAATACTTGATGGGAGAAACCTTGATCTTCCCTCAATGGTGCCAAGAGATTCTGTTCCAGTAGAAGAAACCATATCCTGAAGACTTGTACCCATGGAATGAACGCTGGCTAATGTTGAGTAAGATCTTCTGATGCTCTTTCTGTCATCACTGAGAGCATCAAGATGTTGAGGAGGGGAGATATGAGACTGGCTGGCATTTCTCTGGCTTACACCAGTTTGATTAAATAACCTGCTAAAAGGCAAGTCTGTTTTGGGTTGGCCCCACTGGGCATGTCCGAGATTTGTGGGTTTCTCAGTAGAGATGGTCGTGACATTGCCAGTTGGCCAACCAATAGCAGAAACTGTATTTAAAAAGCTTTGATCTTCCTTGCTGGCAGCAGTGGTGAAGAAAAGAAGAATGAAGAAGAGAATGGGCCACCTTGGTCTTCTGTGGGCAAAGGGCTGGTCTGCAGGCTGAGGTCCTCCTGTCCCTTGGCATGCTGTAGTAGAGGAACCCAACATGGCTGCTTCACTGTGAAACAACAGGAAGTAAAAGTTATGTGAGCAAATGTGCGATTTTCCAGAATATTCTTCCTCAAATCAAATTGGGAGCAACTAAAATACAACTCCTAAACTCCCTTTTTGTGATCCCTTCCAAGCCAAGTAACTCAATTTTGGAGGGTTTTTGCAACACGCAAATGTATTTAGCTAGCTTGGGCCCCATTAGATTGTACGAACTTGCAAGCCCCAAACATCCTAACTGGCAAGTTTTAGGTTGTATGTGAATGCATAAGCCACCTTCCATTGCAATGAGTAATCTGCAATTTTATCTGTTTGGGGATAGCAAACTTTCCTCCCTGAGGGGCCTGTCTGGACTGCAAGTCCCATCTTCCTCAGCCATTATGGCCAACAGCCTTGCAGGCTTGAGACCAAGAATTGAATCTTCTGGATTATGTAAGCAAGCACCTTTTTTCTTCCTCTAAAAAAACTAGCCTTGGAAGCTAAGCAGGGAAAGAACAGATTAATTCAGGGATGGGAGGTCACTGTCAAGATTTGAGACAGAAAAACTATCTCCAATAAAAAGATGTTTTGGCTTCAAGAAAAAAGCAAAATATCTTCAAGAAAAAAAGAGGAAAAAAAACAAGTTCCGTTGCCTTTTGAAAAAGCACCTTGTAGCAAACGGATCTTCTTCTTTTTTTAAGCCAAACCCTGCTTCTAATCTCGCAGATCCCCAAATGCTGGCTAGAGAAAAGTAAGCTAGAGAATTGTGGCTTAAGGGAAATTGGTTCAAACTGGTGGAAGGAAAGCAGCAAAGGAGAGGGCAGAACGCTGCTTCCCCAAAATGTGTCCTTCGTTACATAAATCACAAAATCCTTATTTAAATGCTGCCCTTGTTGGGTAATATAGGGTTCGTGCGTTAACCAAAGGAAAGAATATCAACTTTTCCCCATTTTTTTGATCATTTACTCGGGTTTGAGAAAGAGTAGGATAAAGCAACTGGCCTGGGAGGGCGCAGAAAACAGGGAGAGTCTGGAGAAAGAAAGGGGCGCGCAGCAATACTTGTGAATCAGATCCTCAGAAATGTGGTCTCTGGAAGGGATCCAATGCTTTTGGGTCCCACGCGCCCCAGCGCGCGCACTCCCATAGCCACAGGGGGAATCACGCTGGGGGGGGGGAGGTTCCCGCTCTTGCACCCTCGGCCCAGAGACACGCGCACCCCAATCCTTCAAGGCCCCTTGCGCTGAATCCGGAGGCACCTGCTACCTAAATGCCTCTCATTCTTGGCAAGGCCTTAGCAAGCAGCCTTGCTCCAAAAGCGACTCGCCACGCGCGCACGGCGCACTACAACAGCCAATGAGGCAGGCAGGCAGACACATGGGGATTGTAGTCCCCAAGCCTTAGGAAAGGCTGCTTCGGGGGGGGGGAAACACCCCCACAATGCACAGGAGGCGAGTTGAAATGCCCCGCACCTGGGCCCCCCTTCCCAGCCAAACGCCCCCCCAACTCTTACCTGCGACCTGGAGCGAGGCGAAGGAACCTGCGCCCCTCCTAAACGCCTAATTGCGAACGATTTGGTGGGCGGGCCTCTCTCGGATTCCCAGGAGGCCAATTAGCACCTTTTAGGCGACCGAGGGGCGCCTCGGGAGGGGCTGAGGGAAGAGGGCAGGTGGAGGAGAGCTAGCCAAACTAAGTTTGGCTTCTTTGCGCAGGCTGGTTGCAGAATAAATGAATGAATAAATGAAGGACTCTGGAAAGTAAAACAAAGCCAATTTTTTGAAGCCTTTGCGCGGCAGGATTGCCAACTTACTGGCTGGGGCCTGCACCTACGCCTTTACCAAATGCCAGCAGGGACCACTCCGTGCCTTAAGTCAGTGCTTCAGTCAGTGCTTGGGTAAATCGCCCAACATGGGGTAAAATTGGCTTTCCTTTGCATGGCCCATCACAATAGGAATATATTAAATGGACTTAGATTAAAAGGAAAAAGTTAAGTGCCTTTACATCAAATGCCCCAACTTCTAAGTGTGTGGCGAGCAGCCTTGCACCCCAATTCTGCCCTCTGCCAACTGTTGAAGTTCAGCCTAAGGAAAGCTAACCTGGGACTCTCTGAATCAGAGGCAACTTTTAAACGTGACAACTTTTATGACTTGTGGAGTTCAACTCCCAGAATTCTCCAGCCAGCAGAGCAATTCTGGGGAGTTGAAGTCCACAAGTCTTAAAAGTTGCCAAGTTTGGGGCAACCCCTGTTCTGAATGGTTGAAAGTTAAACCCTCCTTTCTCAAACTTGGCCATTTCCAGGTGGAGAGACTTCCAATCCCCAGACTTGTCATTAATGGCCACCCTGATTATGGAATTCGGGGATTTGGAATCCACATAATTGCCAAGATTAATGAATGATGGTTTAAACTCATCATACTGATAGAAAAGAATATTTGTAGCTCAGGGTTGGATTGTGGAGTCCTCAGAGCTCTCAGAGCTTGGTTATGTTCTTGCAGACATTTTATTACCAAACTAGGTAACATCATCAGTGCTAGAAGGGGGGTGAGGTTTGCTCTGATGTTTAGATAGTGGCTTGCCTTCTCAGTGTTGGTGGTATCATCTTGGTGGTTCTTTCATTAGGCTGTGGTTTACTGTTATCTTGGTTGTCTGCATTGGTAGTTCCTTGCTTGGGGTATTTTTTACTTCTTATTTGTTGGTCTAGTTTGGTGTTGATCTCTCTTCATCTGAGTGTTGATTTTTGGTGAGGTGTTTTTGGTGTTTTTGTTTATTTTTTGTTTGGCTTTTATTTATTTAGGAACTTTATATTGCTGCCTCTTCACACATGGCGACTCAAGATGGCTTATAGGTATATAAAAACCTCATATGTAAAACAATAAAACTAATAGAAGAGAAATAACATATAATAAATTAGTATATCTGCACTCTTTACTGCTTTTGCTCTATTAGTGTTCATTTTTACCTTCTTTAAAAAAATTATAAAGGAAAGCTTGCTATTATTTGCTTCTATGTTGACGTGCTTTCTGCTATTATGTATCTTAAGATGGAAGAATCCAGAACAATAATTCCATTCAAAATAAACAGAAGTGGAAACAGGTTAAGAAAGATTATAACTTGGAGAGACGAAGAATCCCAAACTCCACTTAAAAGAAGTTATCCAAATTTTTTGTCACTCTTACATAAGCTAGCTAAGACATCCAGAAGAAGAACAAAGGAAAATGCAAATCGTTCAAGTAGATCCTGGAATGTTGGGTTTTGTGGGGTTGTTGTTGTTGTTTTTTTGAACCATTAAAAAAAAAACCTCAAAAGTTTAACAAAGATTGTGAGTTGATGAGAATAGACCTAAAGAGATTTAAAAGACTGGAGGGCTGAATTTGGAAGAAAAGGAAGTCTCTCTTTTAAAAAAGGCTTTGTACGAATTCTGGTTTGTTTCTCTACAAAAGCAAATTGGGATTTTTTAAAAAAAAAATTGAAACTTTTTAAAAGTTTACACTGAATGCATCTAAAGGCTTAATTGTCATGTTTGGAATTAAGCAGAGACAAAGTTCTTATCATAGTGATTGTGTTAACAAGGCAAAGGTTCCCCTGGCCCATGTGTGCTAGTCCTTTCCAGTTGTGTTAATAGCTGCAAGCAATTCCCTAGCAGGGCCATAAATCTTGGGTGAATGGTTGTTAATCTCTTCTGATTGTTTGCATCTCTAAGCTTCCCTGTGACTTCATCATTTATTCTTCTTCTCTGTTCCCCCTCTGGCCTCGGCTCCAGGCCAAGAATACAACTCTCACAATAATAATATATGTATATGAGGCCTCCAGGCCAAGAATACAACACTCACAATAATATATATATATGAGGATATCGGCTGTAATCCACCGTTAAGTCACAGAACAGCCCCGTTAAGATGGATTTTTGCTGCAAAAAGCTCTTTGGATGGATTTGGTAAATATTTTAAGACTGGTTTACTCAAATCCCACCTTTACTATTTTTATAAACATACCTAATACTTCCTCCTCCTCCTGGTTTTCATCACAACAACCTTGTGAAGTGGGTTGGGCTGAGAGAGAGAGAGGGACTGGCCGAGCCACCCAGCCAGCTTTCATGCCTAAGATAGGACTAGAACTCACCATCTCCTGATCTCTAACCTTGTGCCTTCCCTACTAGTCCGAACTGGCTGGTTGGCTACCTCTTCCTCTGCCCCTCCATCCATTCATTAATAAGGAACACAAGAAGTGATTATAATAATTCTCATCAAAGGTCCATTTAGTCCATTCATTATAGATTGGAAGAGATCCCTACAAAGTCCCCGTAGGTGGCCATTCAAAAGCCAGTTAAACACCTCCAGCCAAGGTGAATCCATCTCTCGAGAAAATCTGTTCCACCGTTAAATCATTTTTAGCAGTATTAGCAGTAGGGCCAGTCTAATCTAGTGGTTAAGGCACTAGAAACCAGGAGACTCGTGAGTTCTAGTCCTGCCTTAGGCATCAAAGCTAGCTGGGTGACGTTGGGCCAACCACCAGGAGACCGGGAGTTCTAGTCCTGCCTTAGGCAGGAAAGCCAGCTGGGTGGCTGGGCCAGTCCCTGTCTCTCAGCCCAACCCACTTCACTGTCTCCTGGCCAATCACCAGGAGACAGGAGTTCTAGTTCTGCCTTAGGCATCAAAGCTGCCTGGGTGACGTTGCGCCAATCACCAGATGGGGAGTTCTAGTCCTGGCTTAAGCATCAAAACTGCCTGGGTGACGTTGGGCCAATCACCAGGAGACTTGTGAGTTCTAGTCCCACCTTAGGCATTAAATCTGGCTAGGTGACTTTGGGCCAATCACTAGGAGATGGGGAGTTCTAGTCCTGCCTTAGGTATGAAAGCCAGCTGGGTGACTTTGGGTGAATCCCCAGGCAATGGTGAGTTCTAGTCCTGCCTTAGGTGACTTTGAGCCAGTTATGCTCTCTCAGCCCACCAAATCCCAAATGTTGTGAGGAAATACAGGAGGAGGAAGGAATATTAGGCATGTTCACCACCTTGAGTTGTTTATTAAAAACAAATAAAGGCAGAGTATCGCTCAAATAAATAAATAAAGGCAGGCTGTGACCATTATTAGCTTCATTTCTTTGATAAATTCAGGGGTTGCCTTTCCCAGAGTGAGTGGTTGGATGCCACTTCTGTGAATTGACTCATTTTAATTCCCAAACATCAGAAGCTCTCTACTTTCCTAGCACCTTGGATAGGTTTCTCAAACCGACTGGCCCCCACCGAGTTTTGCTTCCGAGGGAACAATCGACGGAGACAGCAAGAGAAGTCGCGAAGTCACCACTTCCAAAACAGTGGTTTTAATTTTAATGAAGCACCTCTTAAAAACTGCATCCTGACCGAAAGGTGGGGTGAGGGGAAATAATTAAATACAAAAGCCAATATATAGGCTCCCGGTTTATGTACAACATTTACAGTATGATGCATTCGTTTCTCTATGGCAGCACGGTACAATTTTGTCTTAATTTTGCTTTCTCGTCTGGAAGGAAGGGGCGAGGCAAGGAAGGACCGGTGGGTCCCCTCACCTCACCCCACCCCCATCTGAACTTGCCTGCTCAACAGAGAGACACACAATTTTGAAACAAGGTGGAAACACACAACATCCTCGGAGCAGAAAAACATCCAAACTGCACCAGCTGTACATTCAAGATATGAACGAGGCCTTCTTCGGTTGGTAACTTAGCACCGATTTATCAATTTGGCCAGAATTGGTGGAATGGACACGTTGGGCAAGTGCCCTCACAACATGGTACAAACAGGAGAAGAACATCTTCCAAAATTGTCCCCAGCTCATTTTTACAAACAAACCTGAGGGAGCTTTTAGAAATATTTCTTTTTTTTTTCTTCCTCTTCTTCTTCTTCTTCTTCGCTCTTCTTCATTTTTGATTCTCCAAGCTCCATTTCTCAGAAATGAACTTTTAAAAAAAAAATTACCTTGACCTGAGGGGCTGCAAAGGAGATTTGACCTATCTGTGTTTTATCCTTCCCTCTTTTTTTTTTTTTTTTTTTAAAGACACAGTAAGCTCTTGGAGCTTCAAAAAAAGAAAAGTCATTTAAACTGAAATATCTGCTATCCGGTATTGAAAATTACATTTACAAAGGTCATGGACAAAAGTGTCCAACAAGAAGCCTATAAAAAAATTAACTGAAAGTCAAAACACCCTTGAAACCAGCAGCAATTCCTTATAAAGGCAACATAAATCACATTTCTAAAATGTGCCATATTTATGCCCCTCAGGGTTGGGGAAAACAGCACGGCCCTCCAAAAATGAAAACTGAAACACACGGGGTGTGGTTTTGTTTCATGGTTTGAAAGTGTATGAACCTGGTCATGTCACTTTTTTAAAATACAGCTCCTTTTTTTATATATAACTACAGGTGTAGTTTTCTTTGAACTGTATCTCATCAAGTGGGTTACGGGACTTCCTCAAGTGGAATTTATTTTGGTTGTCCTTGAGTTACTATCACAACTGGGACCAGAATTTCTGTCACTAAGCAAGATGGTTGTTAAATGACATTTTTTTCCCCTCAGTTTAAGCAAAGCGCTGTATTTCTTAAGCGAATCATACAGTCGGTAAATGAACCCGACCTTCTCAATCGGGGAAGCTTAACAAATTGCAGTGGTTCACTTAACAACCAGGGCAAAAAGGTGGTAAAAATCAGACCCAACTCGATTAAACAACCGCCTTACTTAGCAACGTAAATCATGGCTTTCCCATAATTCCCTCGGACAAGCATCATTCTAAAGACACTCTGGGAATTGGACAATGTCTTGGGATGTCCTGAGAGTCTGTCCCACCCATGGAGAAGATCTGTAAAGGGTACCAGTGAGATTCGTATTTCACTTCTGGTTTCAGACAATAGGAAGACATTTTGTAAACCCAGCGGTGGTTCAAAGCATTGTTCAAAACCCTGAAAGCTACTCCAGGCGTGGTTTCTGGAAGTGTTATGGGGCCCTGAGGTATGGAGCAGTGGTGGTATGCTACCGGTTCAGATTGGTTCGGCTGAACCGGTAGTAAAAAAAAGCCGCCGCCGATCAGCTGAGAGGAGGGGAAAAAAGCCGATCATCAGCTGAGGGGATAAAGAAGAGAAAAGCTCTCCCACCGGCCCCTGCGCTTCTCTCTTCTTTATCCCCTCAGCTGATTGGCGCTGCAGGCCTCAGCTGGTGTGGGGTAAGTAAGCCAACGTGTGTCAGGATGAAGTTGTGTCAGATGTAGGGAGGCCATTTTAATCTTGAAGCCTGTTGACACTTTCAGCTGTGTTCCAATCCGACAGACAGTTGGGTGAATAAAATCTCCCCCTCTTTCCCTCTCAATTTGACACACACACACACAAACACACAAACACACACACACATTTACTCATTCTTCCAGCTCCACCCAACCTTTCTTATAATCCTGCAGAATCTCGAGGTAATATTGCCACTCTGGCTCGCTGTCATATTTCACCTCATAAACTGTCTTCAAAGGGTTCTTGTGGGGTTTGTGAATGCGAAGCACCACGCCTTGATACCAGGCCTCTGTCTTGTCCTTCTCCTCATACAAGTGCCTGATCCTCTTCCCAACAAGTTCTGGATACTCAGAGGGCAAGGAAGAAACCTTGGCACGACTGTGTCTCCGGCGCTTGAAACGCTTTAGGAGCAGCGGTGGTGGGACTTTCTTCCCCTTCCCTGAAGGACCAAGTATCTGAGGTCCTTGAATGTCCTGAAGAGCGTTCTGGAATTGGATGTGAACCATGGATTTTCGGAGGTGAAGGATCTCGGAAGCCCTGGTGGTCCTGCTAGCGACCTTCGCCGTCAATTTAAGCTTGAGAGTCCTTGGCTGTTTATGGGATGGCCTCCTAGCACCAGGACAAAGAGCGGATCCCTCAGTCTCCAAGGCCGCATCTTCCTTAGGAAGCACCTTCATCCCCGTTAGCACACAACCACGTTGTAGAGAAGGTGAGGAACATCTGGCCAGGGTCTCTTTATCTTCTGGTTGGAGAGTCTCATAATGCAAGGACGTAGTCCCCAAAGAGGCTGCCAATCCACATGTCTTGCCTTTGGTATTCTTCTCTGGGAAGTTCTGGTCAAGAGACTCGGTAGTTGCATCTGTTCCTAACGCCTCAACATCACTGTTTGGGATCAACTTCGCAGGATCCTCTGGGAAAACGAAAAGCACAAGAACAGTCAACCAAACGAGCATCTTCATTCAAAAAAAAAAAATGCTGTCCACAGTTGAGATCCTAAACTCCTCTTCCAACAGTTCAATAGCTCTCCTCCGTTCTCCAACTAATCCAAAACTGTTCTAAAGGGAGAATGGATCCCACTGGACAACTTCTAAAACTCACTTCATTTCAGATGATGGGTTAGGAGATTCTTGGGTGACATCCCCATCCCCCCAAAAATCCCTTCATCTCAGAGCTGTGTCTTAACAAAACCAAGATCTCTAGATGTGTTGGGATTACAGTTTCCAGAATTCCAGAAAAAAGGAAGTATAATCTCAACACACGTTTTGAAGAAGACACCAAATTCTCCAAGATTGTCTTAATCAAGAGGTCCCCAAATATGCCTTCTCCTCTTCTGATGCTCTAGGACAGTGATCCCAAACCTTTCTTATGCCGCGGCCCGGTATCCCCAACCTTTTTTATGGCGCGGCCCGGTACCGGCATTAGCTGGGCGTCGCCATCTTTTTTTGATGAAAAAGTGCTTCCAGTGAGCTTTCTACCCGGAAAAGCTCACCGGAAGCACTTTTTAATAAAAAAAAAGATGGTGGAGCCCAGCAAACCAGCGGCCCGGTAGGACTTGTTCCGCGGACCGGTGGTTGGGGACCCCTGCTCTAGGAGATATCACCCTGCAGCCCAAGCGCCAAGGATTGTTCTGTCGGTCTGTCTATCCTACCCCTTTCTGTCCCTCTTATCATCATCATCTGTCTCTCATTCTCTCTAATCTATCTCTCTACCTACCTACCTACCTACCTACCTGCCTGCCTACCTATCTCTATATCTATTCATCTGAAATCAGAACAGCCATTGCTCTTCTGTACATCAGATGTCTAGTAATCCAGGAAAGCCAAAGACCAAAAAAAGATAAAATAAAACCCCACTATTTACTGACAAGATGCTTTTGTGCTTGCCTCTGGTTCGCAGAAGCATCATGTGCCGTTTGAAATGTGTTTCAGGAGCACCTTCAGCCCTGCCTAGCTATAATTGCTAACCTCCAAGACCTTGTATTTTCCACAAAAGGCACCTGTAATGGTATCGGAGAATGACTTTGGAAAACAGGAGAAAGAGACGCAGCCGAGACAACCGTCTGATCAACAAAATCTGAGTCTGAAGAAAAAAGGGACTGGAGAAAGTGACTCAAAATGGGAACCACCTTAGTTTGGGGACAGTAAAAGTGAGAAAAAGGAGGGGCCCTGTATGGTTGCAAGACTGATGCAAGGCAGTCCAGGCAGGAAGCACAAACAGGAACACTAGCTCCGTCTTTATTGTGAGGTTACTTTAACAGAATCTTGCAAGTCTGAAAGTACCAGGAGGACACAGATAAACCTCCAAGTGGCCTCAACGGCTCTCTAAAAGGATGCAAATGACCAGCTGTTTGCAAGGAATATAAATCCTTCCGTTCCCCACTATCCAGTCGGAGCTGAAGAAGCTTCTTGGATGAGAAGCAAAACGTCTTCAAAACAAAAAACAAAAAAAGTCCAGTTGCCTCCTGAAAAAGCACCTTTGGGACAACCATGACTTGGATGACTGAGAATCCCTACAGATTCTCTAAAAGTACATTTCTTCCCCCATATGTTTACAGTCTAAGAAATGAGGTAGGGTCTGGAGTGAAAACCATTTGAGATGTTTACCCAGCTCCATTCCTTCTGTGGATCCAGCTGCCTCTTATCTGACCATTGTCTTGTCTGTGGCTCTTCCTCCTGTCTGACAAGGCCATTTCCACATACCATACCATCAACTGGTTAGTCTACAAGATTGAAGTATTGCAAGATTCCGTTAATGTAGCCTTAGAATAAAGACAGAACTGGCATTCCTGGGTGGTGCTTCCCATCTGGACTACCTCACAGGGATCACCTCTACCTATCTTGCAAGTCTGAAAGGCCACCTCTTCCTCCTCCCTCATCTTTGCAGTCCAAGAAACTAGAGAGGGTCTCTTTTGAGACATTTGCCCGGCTCCTGTTCCTTCTGGGAGCTAATCTGCCTCTTCTTATCTGTCCATTGCCTAGCGTGCAGCTCTTCCTCCTGTCCCGCAAGGCCATTCCCACATACCATTATAGCACCGAAGCAGCAAGATCGCAAGAAGCCTAGCACCTCAACCTGTGCCCGAAGGCCTTCCATAACTCCAACTAAACCCAGCAGCAATGAGCAAGACGCACCCACACAAAGAATGAATACCTACTTGGAGGTGTGCAGGCGTGCTTGTGAACTTGGACCTGGAAAAAATAAAGGCGTCAAGAATCATCTGAAATGACACTGGCTTGTGGGGGGGACAGTTTGGTCAGAGCTAATGAAAGCAAGGCTGTGAGCATGTGTGGTGGGCAACAGTAGCTAATGTTCCATCTTGCCCAATGCTGTCCACTGCCAGCTTTTCTAATGCAGCACCTTCCTGCTGAACTGAGATTTGAACTTCCAGGCTTCCCAAGCCAAACAGCTGCTATCCGGATAGGACAGGGGGGAAGAAAGAGGTTGTTGAGTTATGGACCTTGGTAGGTTCTTCATCCCTGAATTACAGATAGTCCTCAACTTACGACCACAATTGGAACAGAAACTTCTCTCGCCAAGCAATATGGTTTTTTAAGGTAGCCCGTGCCTAATTTTGGTCATTAAGAGGATCCAGCTCATTGACTTTGCATGTCAGAAAGTCCCCTGGGAAGGGATGCAGGTGGTCATCATGTGACCCCAGGACACTGCAACCATTGTAACTATATGCTGGTTGCCAAGCACCTAAACTTTGATCGCACAAACATCTAGACACAGCAGTGGCCCTGATAAGCGTGAAGATCACTTGTACGTCACTTTTTTTTCCAGCACCATCGTGACTTTGAAGATCCATTCAATGAATGGTCATAAGTCAAGGACTCTCTCACCCAATTCCATGTCTTCTTTGCCAACAGTCTCAGGGCATCCTCCCCTTCAGAGTTTAAGCACAGCCTACTCTCTTAAGATCCCTTTTCCCAGTCCTCTCCCCATTTAGAAAGCAGAATCCCACCAATCTTTGTAGAGTTCGCTAAATCCTGTCTCGGGCATCGACCCTGACCACTATGCCAATTTTCTACCCACATCTCATAAGGAAGACCAACCAAAGCTGTGTCTGTGCAAGTGGGAAAGTACAGTGACCAAAGCCCGGGGAAATCATGAACTTTTGGCAAGACAGAGAAGAGGAAAAAGGACAAAAAAGAAGAGCGTATATTCAGTTCAATGCTTAAGTTTCTAAAGGAGGCCAATTGTCTGCCCTTACCAAGCTGCTGCTTGACACACTCATGCCAATGAAGGGTCAAGAGGTCCAGGTAAATGTCCGGCAGCTGTTTCAAAGCCAGCAGCTTCAACATCCGAGAAGTACAGCTCTTGAGGTCCAAGTCCCTCAACGCCTTCTCTTCAGACAAGGTGGTAGGACGCAGTTCCACCTTGTGGTCCTGCAAGACATGGTCAACCGACACACCAGGAAGATTGGGGAAGAGTTCCTCCTTCACCACATGAATAGGGATGAAGGTGGCGCCAGCTCGCATCACGTGAGGAAAAGGACATTTATTATAGAGCAGGAATATCTCCAGTTGTGACTGCAACTTCTTGACAAGCACCTCTACATCCTTAAAGGCCAACCAGATCTCTTTGCCCTTGGAGAGCTTGGGGCCTTCAGAGACCTTTAAACCATTTTTGGGCTTGGTGGAACTGACCGTCTTCTCCTGCAGCCCCACTGTGGACTCGGACATCTCCAGCCATTCCTTGAGCTGATCAGGGGAGGAGGTAGACACCGAACCAGATATTATGGTGCAGACACAGGAGTGCAACGCGGTGAAATATTGCCTGGGTGGCTTCTTTTGACCAAGAAGTTTTTCAGTGGCAGGATCCAGAACCTGGGTCTCTCGAAGGGCAGGAGATCCAGGAGGGCCACTGGGAAGCAAGAGCGTAGACGCATCGGGCAGTGTAGCATTCAAGCACTTGATCTGCAAGATCAGAGTTTCGGATGGCGTCGCAGTCTGGGGAAGGTTGAGACCAAGCAAGGGGCTGTTTGGCTGAGTTACTTGTGAGTCAGTACCTTTTGGGAGAGAGGCATCCTTGACCCCAGAGGCAGCTTCTGCTGCATGTGCTTTTAGGACTTTGAATTTCTTGAACAGAAATGCCGCGGAGCTGTGGAAATGTCGGCTACCTCTAGCGTCACCGTTGATGGGCAGCACCAAGGTCTCTCCGTTTGCCTGGGAGACAGAACCCTGGCTGTCGGCTGCTTTCTCCTCGACTTCTTCACCTTGGATCTTTGGACCTCCAACATCTGGAGCCTTAGCTTTCTTGCCCGGTTGCAGAAGATCAGGTCTCTCTGCCAAGTCTTCCGTTTTAAAGCTGAGATCCAAGACACGGTCTTCTTGAGAAAGCCTCTCAACTCTACCATCGGAAAGATTGTCAGGGGATGGTTGGCAAGATACAAGATCGGTTGGATTCAGAAGCTGGACCTTGTAGCTTTCCCAAGAGCCAGCATAATCTCCACCCGCTTGTCCTATTGGGAGGTTATTTTTATTCAAGCCAGCATCTCCACTTTTCATTCTTGTATTGTGAGTGGTTCCTTCCTCCCTAGGTAGATTCAGCCTCGATTCTTTGGTTGTTCTTTGAGAGCCTGTCCAAGGCACGCATCCGTTGTCCACACTCTTGCCTCCACTTTTGGGAGGCAACTCCTCGGCCTGACAACGTTTAGTGGCGTCCAGTTCCACCAAATCAGCAGAACCTTCTAAGTAGGCTCGGTATGGAGCTAAACTGAAGACGTTGTTGATAACAGGCATGGGAGGGGAAGACGTTGAGGGACCTTCACGCTGTTTGTGGAGCCCCTCCGGTTGACCCTCCGGGGACCAATGTCCATGAGATGTAGATTGGATGTCAGGAGCCTTCAGAACATTTTTGGGCAGGACTGGTTTGGAGTAGGGATTGTGGGAGATAACCGGGCTATCAGGAACAATTATGCAACCTCCCGGTTCATTATTGTGTGCGTCGATGCTTCTCTTCCTAGATTCATAAGTTAAGGACAAGTTTTTGTGCATCTCAGAAGATTCCTCCTCCTTCTCGGTCACCTTTTCTGGTGGGCAAAGATCCTTCTTGCAACCACTTTCCTCCATCTTTTCAACCCTGTTGTAACAATGAGACAGCCGGTCTACTTGATGAATGGAAGGGAAAGCTTGCAGAGTGGAAGAGTTTGCGCTGGCTTCTCTGGCAACACGGCTACTCTCACACCAGTCTGGAAGGCCACCTCGGCTGCGCCAAGGACTAGAAGCTGAAGCAGGCTTTTCAGGCACAGCACAGGCAGGAGCAGGAGTCTTGGGGGTGAAGTCCCCCTTGGCCGTCGCATTGTGTGAATGCTCGTGTTCCCTTGAAGGGTGAAGCTCTTCAGAGGGGGTCAACGGAGGTGGGCCCATGGCCTGGTAAAAGTAGCTCTCCAGATGCCCGGGATAATAGCTGTGAGAGGTTTGTTGAAAATATGACCTGGGGAACACCTGACCATCTTCATGGCCTGGAGGAGACCCAAAACCTTTACAGGCCGCCAAAGCAAAGACCGAGTTTGTTTTTTCGGCTTGCACGTAGCTCTGATGATACAACAACATCTGTTCGTGAGAAGTGAGAGGGTACGATCCTAGAGGGTAGCATGAAGGTGATCGCTCCTGGTACGCCAGATCCTGGGAATTCAGCAGCAAGCTGGAAGGAGGAGGAGGAGGAGGAAGAGGTGACGGCGGTAGCCTGGACCACATGTGTTTTCTCGAATTGCTACCTGCTGGGGACTCGGAGTTGCTTTTATGGCTGACAGAGGAGTAGCTGGAAGAGCCATTCTGTGCCCCCTGGCATTTCTCCAATGCCTTATGGTAAGGCATGAAGCCAGACGAGTGGACATCGCCCTCTTTGGACCCGTGTCGGAACTGCACCACGCTGTTCTCGGCCACCGAGGTCTTCTTGGACCCGGCTGTGCCGTAACCCCGACTCTCGGCACCCGTGGGCAAAACAGAGGACGGGGAAGACCATTCCAAACGTTTTGAGTAGTTCTCCATCTGCATTCGGAAGGCCAAAGCCCTTTTGGGAGCGTAGCCCGATTCCGCCCCGTATGCGTGGCTTTGGTAAACCGGTTTGGGGGCCGCCAAGGTGGAGCAAGCTGCAGGAGCTGGAGGGAGCTGTTGGGTTGGGTATCCCTGCAGCCAACCTTGCTGGATGACGCCCGCATGACCCACGTAGCTGGCCCACTGTTCTCGGGTGGTACATTCATTGACCTTCTGAGAGCCCGCAAGTCTCTGGCGAGCTTTCAAACTTTCCATTTCAGACTGGCAGGTTGTTTTCTCTGTCCTCGGAGAGCGGTCAGGCGCACCAGCCGGGCAATGGTTGTAGTTCTCGGCCGCTGACCAGTGAGTTAAAGTTTTGGGCGCTTCATGACACGGGAATGGGAAAGTAAAATAGGAGCCTTTGTAACTGTAGTGGTCTTCTGTGGGGAGGTCCGGCAGCCTACTCGACCGGCACAAACCCACCGGGAGGATGTGGGTTGGCTCCCCTTCCAGTCGAGGAAGCTTGCTGTAACTCATGGTGCTCACGGATTCAAGGGTTCGCTTCTCCGCCATTGGGAGATCCTTTCTGGCCAATGGGCTGGGCTAGGAAACGGAGCGATCGCTCGGGTTGTTCTGAAACAGGAAGACAAGGAGGGGGGGAAAAAAAGAATCAGTCTTCACGCTTTCCCGTTCATGGTTATAAACAAATATCTCATATTTTGCACAGTGGTGGGATTCAAAAAACAATTTACTACCAGTGCTTGGTGGGCATGGCAGGAGAAGGATACTGTAAAATCCCCCTTCCCTCCCCCCACCCCACTAACCTGCTTTCCAGCTCCGTTCTCCTGTGCAGGGCAACCAAAGAAGACCCAGCCGATCAGCTGGGACTCAATGGGAGGCGGAGAAGAGATGGGGTTGGCAGGGCCAGTCAGAGGTGGGATTTTCTGGTTCTCCAAATTACTCAAAATTTACGCTACCGGTTCTACAGAACCAGTCAGAACCGGCTGAATACCACCTTTCACTTTGTAGGATCCAATCTGGACCAGACATTTTTGTCTTCCGAGCTTTTGGATTCATACTGGAGCCCGTCCTCAGGGGACTTGAATCCAGCGTAATACCAAAAGCTTGGAAGAGAAAACCAACCCAAATTGGATCCTGCAACAGATTGGATCCTACTTGACCCAGATTAACTCCTACTTGAGGGGTTGCCCCAAAGAAGAGGGGGATCAAATTATTCTCCAAAGCACCAGAAGGGCAGGACAAGAAACAACGGATGGAAACTAACCAAGGAGAGAAGCAACCTGGAATTAAGGAGAGACTTAACAGGGAGGACAATTAACCAGGGGAACGGCTTGCCACCAGAAGTTGTAGTGCTCCATTACTGGATGTTTTTAAGAAAAAACTGGACAACCATTTGTCTGAAATGGTCTAGGGTTTCCTGCTTGAGCAGGGGGTCAGACTAGAAGTCTTCCAAAGTCCCTTCCAGCTCATTCATTCTATTCTATTCTATTCTAACATTGTCCTGGGATATGTATATTCACCTTCATTCATATCGTACTTTGTTTTCCAATTGTTTTCCTCTTTGAACTGACAAAAGACCCCCTAACATCTACTTACGACCCATTTTTCAATGTTACAACAACTGCAAAGCCACACATACACACACACACACACACACACACACACGATGGCATGTTGGGCTCTTGGCCAGCACCCCAAAACTAAGGCAGAATTTATTTTCCCATCTCTCAGATTGCATACAACGCAGGCAAAGAAACCCACAAGACTTCGGCCACTTTTGGGGGAGGCTGATAGGAATTGAAAACCCAAAGCATAAGAAAACATAGAATAACAGTGTTGGAAGGGACTCTGGAGGCCGTCTAGTCCAGTGGTGACCAACCAGTGGGCTGGAGACCACTGATGGTCTGCAAGAAAATTTTGCTGGTCCGCAGAGAAATACCCCCCCCCCAAAGCAATTAATCCAGGCTACGTGGGAACACAAGGCTGCGCCGCCCACATGGCCCGTGGGAACACAAGGCTTGTGTCACTTACATTGCACACGAGGTAGTGAGGGGAGGGGGGAAAGAGCGGAGAGAGGAAACTTGCCCCACTCGCCTCACACGCCTGGCCTGGCCACCGGGCTGCTTCTTTCCGCTTCTTTCTTCTTCAGCTTTTGGCTGCATGCAAGGAAAGCAGCAGAAGTCTTTCTTTCTCTCCTCCAAACTCCGCCAGAAATGAGTCTTTGGGGCCCTGCAAGGCCTCCTGCTCCAAGAGGCTGTGATGGCAAAGACTCGTTTCTGGCAGAGTTTGGGGGAGAGAAAGAAAGACTTCTGCGGCTTCTGCTGTTTTCCTTGCATGAAGCCAAAAGTCAGTCTCTCTCTCCTCTCTCTCTCTCTCTCTCTCTCTCTCTCTCTCTCTCTGTCTCTGTCTCTCTGTCTCTCTCCCCCTGAGAACGGAGCTGGAGACGGTATTCTGCAATTCCAAATAAAGAACGATTGATCAGTAGGAAAACAGGGTGGGGGATTTTCCTGCAGATTTTTTGGGGGGGATTTTCCCAGGTTCTCTGGTCCATTTAAAATTTTAAAAATTATGAATTTAAAATTACGAGTTTGGTGGTCCCTGAGGTCCAAAAGGTTGGCGACCACTGTTCTACTCCAACCCCCTGCTCCAGCAGGAGAATCTATTCCAAATATTAGCCTCTACCTAGGATCGAACTCAACAGACTCCTGATTGCGAGGCGAGAGCTCCCCCTCTAGGCCACCGGAGCTGCATTGGAAGAAGGCATCATGTTCACCCTGAGAACCAGGTTCAAGTTCTGGTAATGCTTGGGAGATATTCCACCTAGTTTTCTTGGCAAGAATGCCGAAGGATTCGTTGTGTGTTAAGATTTTATTTTTTTAATTATTGAAAAACCAATAGGAAATGGGGGGGTTTCCTTGTGGCCTTCCATCCAGTTGGCTAAAACAGGTAGCCCAATATGGGTCCCTCGGCTTAACCCTCCTTCCTGGGTGGGGGAAGGAAGAATTGCAGAGAAGATAAAGAGAAGCGGAGAACCGCTTACAATCCCTGGGCAATTTCGCAGCACGACGCTTCGATTCTCCAGGCTACTGCTCCAAAATACAAGTAGTCCTCGACTTACAACCACCATGGAGCCCAACGTGTCTGCTGTTAAGTGAATGTTTGCCCCATTTTATGACCTTTATTGCCAGTGAATTGCTGCAATGGTTCAGTTAGTAACCCGGTTGTGAAATGAATCTGGCTTCCCCGTTGACTTTGCTTGTCAAAAGGGGATCGCATGACACACACACACACCCCAGGACACAGTGACTGTCATAAATATGAATCAGTTGCCAAACATAGGGAATTTTGACTGGGTGACCATGGGGAAAGGGTGTAACTGTGATGACCCAGGGCATGGTATAAAGGCAAGACAGTCAGATAATCAGTAGGAGTCCCTTTATTAGCTCCAACTTTTCCCCCAATGTCCCGGTCAGCTTCTGGCTGGAGAAAAACTCTCCCAGGAACAGCCTTTGGCTGCAGAGAATCAAGTCCAAAACAGGGTAAACACAAACTGTAACTTTAAGTCCAATCAAGCCAAACTGAGGTAATTAGTCCAGCAGGGCAGGAGCAAGAATTCCACACGTGAAGGAATGGCAGTAATTCAACACGGCTGGGAGGATGCTAGGAACTCAGATAAGCAAAGTCAACACAAGATCAAGTCACATTTGCTTCCAGAAGCTGCTGCACTCAGCATGCATCTCTTTTAAACTCTCTTCCCAGCTGTGGCTAATGAAGGGAATCAGGGCCCTTTCCTCCCCCCTAAGCCACGCAACCCACGTTGCTCTCTTCTCTGTTCCTCTCTACGTGCCCTAGGACGAAGAGGGGGTGGGCCTGGGTCTTCCTCTGAACTCCCTCTCCCTTTTTTCTACTTCTGTCCTGCTCTGCCCAGCTGGACTTTGCCCTTCCCCAGTTTCCCCCACAGCCAAGGGAGCCACACTCCCACTCCCTGTCAGCTGTTCATCTTCCTCCTCGGATTCAATCTCCGACAGGGGCCTGACAGTAACTGTGAAAAATGTTCCTAAAGTCGCTTTATATCCATGCCATTGTAACTTTGAACGGTCGCTAAATGAACCGTTGAGGACTACCTGTATTTGCCAAAATTAACCATCCTTGTAGAGCGTTCCCAATTTTAAAAAAAAAATCCGAAAATCAATAAAGAGTCTAGCCGAAGAATCAGGCCACCTCACCCCTTAAGCTCAGCACGAGACTTCTTGGAAAGGCTTCAAATTGCTTACTTATTAAGATATTTTTGGTTTCTTGGCTTCTCAGAAACTGCCATGTCAGAAGAAAGAGAGGGGGGAGGAGGAGAAGTTATGAGTCAGTCATATCACCAAAGGAGCTTCTCTGTTTGAGCCAAACAAGGTCAGGCTGGAACTCTACAAATATCTCCTTCTACCTCTCGCCCAAAGTTCTCCAACTTCCCCAGAAACTCCTTCCTGGATTCGCTATCTATGCCTCCATAAATAGATTTATTTCTGCTGAATAAAGTAAGAGATCTGCCAATACTCAACCCGTGGCTGAGTTTTTAGATGCCTAGTTCCTTCCTTGCATCTGGGATTAAGGGACTAATGAACTACAATTCCTGAGATCCCTCACCACTGGCGATGCTGGTTGGGTTGCTGGGAAATGTAGTTTGGCAACATCTGGAAGGTCAGATGTTTTTTTCCCCCTTCCTCTTCTTCTACGTGAGCAGCGATGGAAGGATTAAATGGCCCTTTAGGTCACATGCTAGCTGGGGAATTCTGGGAGTTGAAGTCCACACACCTCTTAAAGTTGCAAAACACTGCCATAGACTATGTCTGGCTCTCCCTACGTTCTTACAAACTTTGTTTCTCTGATCTTGAACCAACAAAGCCACTGCCACCAACAGTGGAAGGGCAAACCACTTGTATATAAACAGAGAGCAAATCGCACTCCCTTCTTCTACCACGGATGATGTTCCCTAGTTGGGCCATGAAACGTCTGCAAGCAAACAACCAAACTCAGAGAGCACCACGAACCTCACGTGTCTGTGGAGATTGTCCGTAATTCAGGTCAGCGTTGTCCGAAAAGTGTTTTGTTTTGTTTTTTTGAAAGACAACTGGATATTCTTTGTTTTTTCTTGACGTGTCGGTTTTTCATCCAAGAAGCTTCTTCAGTGAAGAACTGAAGAAACTTGTTGGGTGAGAAGTGAAACGTCTTCAAGGAAAGCCTTTTTAAAAAGCACTTGTGGGACAAGGACCCCACCGTTCAATCCTGAGCTACCAATATTCTTTTCATGGGCAATTTGCCCCAGACAAACATACAGTATTAGCTGTCTTTCCAGGAAGTTTCTCAAACGCAAGAGTTAAGGTTTTTCCAGCACCGTGGCCTAGACCGGGTTTTAGGAGAGTAGGAATGTTGTAATCAGCTTTTATGATCAATGCTGTTTGCTAAGTGATGAGAGAGAGAAGTGGGGAGGGAGGGAGAGAGCGAGAGAGATCCCTTACAAAAAAGAAAGATTAGGAAATTTATTGAGAAGGAGAACTGGCTATATATAGTGAGATATATTCTACCACATGCAGTCAAGAAGGTAAGAATTACAAACTGCAGAAATATTGGAGTTTGCAGCACATCTGACCAGGACACAAGTAAATATTTCAGCAGGATTCATTTATATAAGAAACTTCTTTATAGTCTCTCTCTCTCTCTCCTTCCCTCCCTCCCTCTCTAATCCACCTCACAGGGTTGTTGTTGTGGTGAAATAGGAGGAAAGTATATTGGACATGTTTGCCACCTTGAAGATTTTTTCCACCTGAGGACCCGAGTTGAGAACTCTTGAGACTTACTCAATATTTCATCCTTAGCTATTATTTAGTCTCCTTTTCAATATGTTTATATATTTTGCTGCTTTTAATGCTAATTTTAATCTACTCATAACCGAGTGGCACATGAAAACTTCATAAGCTTGGATTTTTTTTCTCTCTCTCTCCTAATATACCAACCAAGACTGCACTTTTCATCCGTAAACAATCTGAGTTGCCGGTTATTGGGATTAATGTTAGTATACCCTCTTCTCACTTTAGGAAATGTTGAATTAAGCGAGTTCTCTATATTCCTCCATAATACTTAAATCTCTCTTAACCAGGAACTTACTGGCAGGCGAATTCCAGTCCTTTCAGACTAACAAATTATTAAAAGGCATAATGAGCTTCCATTCACAAAACACTTATGCTTTTTAATAACTCCTCTCGCTCTGAGACGCTACCAAATTCTGAACTTGGCAACTACAAACTGACATGGTTCTCATTTCCCAATGTGAGCTAATTAATGAGAATTTCATTGGCATTTTTTAAAGTACGGCATTTAATTGCCCTGAGACTTAAGATTCCCTGGAGTGTTAGACACAACTAATATATTTTTAAATTGTTCTCCTGGGTAGCTTATCTTCCTCTCTTCTTCTTTTTCTTTTAGATTAAAATTTTAGCCCGTCATGATCAATAGAATGGAATGTATTCGCTTATTGCAAACAAAGGTTTCCTTATCTAGAGTGAAACCAGATGTTTTCTTAAATAGGCATTTTATCTTTCCGATCCATATGGTTTTTGCTAAGCATAAAATACGTGCCTTCCTTTACGTATGGTAGGTTTTGGTAGGCGATATATTCATTTGTTTCGATCTCACCTCTTTCCTTTTAGAAGATGGCATTGTTACCGCCATTATACATGCTCTTTCACTGACCCTTAACTTAAATGTTACCGTAAACCTAGAAGAGAAATATTCCAAGGATACATTCCTGGGAGAGAGATTAATCTTAGCAAAGACAGATAAGATTGGGTTGTTGGGGTTGTTGTTGTTTTTTTTTGGGGGTTGTTTTTTTTGCAACATTGCCTCACTTTCCAGAGATCCCTTGCAAAGAATTTATGACTTTGACATCTTAAGACTTCAGGAGTTTAAAATCTGACCTAGTACTCGAAGATCCTGAGAAAACAGAAATGCAAACTGTGTGGTGTCTGCGATTCCTTGCCTATGCAAACCCTTCCCTGTTTGATTTCGTGGCAAGTAGCCCTTGGCTTAAGGACACAAGGGGGAGGCCAGCATTTCCAAGGCAGCTGCTAAGTGCTTGATATTACATTTGGTCATTAAATGGATCATGGCAATTGTTAAGTGATTCCCCCGTTATCTTTGCTTGTCAGATGCCAGCTGGGAAGGTTGCAAATGAAAATCACTTCACCCTTGGACTCCATCAGAAGTACATACCTGTTGAAATTGTCTACATTTTGATCAGATTTTGACCATGGAGATATTGCTGATAGTCGTAAGTGTGAGGATTGCTCAGCAACTGCTCTTTTTTTTTTCAGTGCTGATCTAATTTTGAATGGTCGCAACATGAACGGTTCTAAACTGAGGACTATCTGGACCTTAAACCAAAAGAGAAGATTCCCATTTTCTCTCCCTTTTGCCTCTTTCAACTGGAAACGAGGCCTGTGCATGGCATTAAAACCTGCAGGCTATTGCAGCTGAAACTCATTTAATATATATATTCACTCAAACTGAATATATGGAAATGTTTCTTCTGCGGATATCTTTTCATTTTTGACAGGTTTCCTAGGCAGTTCTTAAAGTTTTGTGTATATGCGTTGTGCGTGGCATAGATAGATAGATAGATAGATAGAGTAGATAGCATAGATAAATACCGTAGATAGATAGATAGATAGATAGAGTAGATAGATACCGTAGATAGATAGATAGATAGATAGATAGATAGATAGATAGATAGATAGATAGATAGATAGATAGATAGATAGATAGATAGATAGGCAGGCAGGCAGGCAGGCAGGCAGGCAGGCAGGCAGGCAGGCAGGCAGGCAGGCAGGCAGGCAGGCAGGCAGGCAGGCAGGCAGGCAGGCAGGCAGGCAAAAAAATAAATAAACAGCAAGGAGCAAATATGTAACTTTTGCCCTCTCTTCCCAATGTAAATAGGAGCATTAAAATGCCTTCAGGGTCTTAAAGGGGAAACAAGACCAATTTCCAAATAGATTTATTTCCCGCCCACCTCACTCCATCCAGAGTGTAAGTCCTACTCTACTAAAGCCAGGGAAGTCTACTCATGAGAAAATAGGCTCAAGATAGCACATGGATACATGTCCCAGATGCATTAACAAGAAAAAGAAAAAAAAAAAGCAGATGCAATATGAACAACTGGGATTCGAAATGCGAGAAAACAAGCCACCTTATTCATCCCTTGACTCTTTTTAAATAGCAGGCGTGTCCAAACCCTGGCCAACTTTAAGACTCAGTGGACTTCAACTCCCAGAACTCCTCTGGCTGGGGGGGGGGGAATTCTGGGAGTTGAAGTCCGCCAGTCTTAAAGTTGCCACGTTTGGACGTGCACCTCTGCTTTGTAGGGTTAGCTTTTTTTTTTTTCAGAGCAAAACTGCAACCAATCCGCGCTGAACGGGTCAGGCTGTCATCCAATCGGCACTCGCTAACTCACAGCAAGTGGCATTTCCTACACACCCTCCACCGCACACACATCACTGTTGTGTACCCAAGCTCTATAGTTACCACAAACATTGCTTTCACAGCTTAACCACTGCTCACAGCTCTACAGGGGGTGCAAAATGTAGCCTTTTAAGAGCAAGCCACGGGTCCTCAAGAGGAACACGCTTTCATGCGTGTGCAAATACACACATCCACACATCCCACCTCTAAATCACCCCACTCCAATCCCTAAATGGCTCAAGGCCACTTTTTGTAGCCCTCCAACCCATAACAGTTGATCTCGGGGGAACAGGTAAAAAAGAAATAGAATAGAATGGGCTGGAAGGGACCTTGGAGGTCTTCTAGTCCAGCCCTCCCTGGCAGGAGAACCTATGCTATCTCAGACAAGTGACTGTCCGGTCTCTTCTTAAAATCTCAACTCATTTAAAACCTTTTGTGAAAGGCAGAAGAAAACCAGCTCGGAAATCTCAAAACGACTCCTTGCAATATGTTGTCAAACACGCAGAAGAAAACCAGTTCTTTTCCCACAGAGGTTAACTCAGGCAGCAAATCCATCAAAATAAACGCAGAGAGAAGTTCCCTGAGGATAAGAGGTTGCAGCAACTGAGTCCAAAAACTAAGAAGAAGAAAAAATCTCTGGTCCCGGATTGGATCCTTGCAACATTATCCCTGGGCCACGTCTATTCGCCTCCGTTTGTAAAATAAATTTGTAAAATAAATGCATAAGATGAACATCCATTTGCTTTAAAAAGGCAGCCCTGGTTCCTCCCCCCCCTCTTTTGCTTCAGAAACTCCCATTTTTGTTGAAAAACCCCAAGCAACCCTGACTTTTAACAGGGCTCCAGAACACATACAGAGTGCTTTTTGCAATCCAGAGGCTTGGCACAGCCTGGAGAAGTAAATCTTTTCTTTCTTTCTTTCTTTCTTTCTTTCTTTCTTTCTTTCTTTCTTTCTTTCTTTCTTCTTCTTCTTCTTCTTCTTCTTCTTCTTCTTCTTCTTCTTCTT
>NW_020716948.1:62558-78330 GCF_900518725.1 Notechis scutatus | reverse complement strand
AGGAAGGGGATCCAAGGTGGCCACGCGGGAAAGGACGCCCCTTCCTCTGCGCCGATTGACTTCTAAGCGGGACGCCCATCCACCTCCCTCCCACCCACCCACCCAACCCGCACCTACGACCAGAGTGGCGCTTTTCGGTTGAATTCTGTCCAGCGCAAAGACGGAAAAGGAGGGAGGGAAGGGAGAAAAAGACAGTGCTTTGCAGGCCGTCCCGATTAAGGAGAAAGAACGATTCGGAGATGCGTTTCGGGACATGCACGTGGCCCGAGCCCAACGTCGGGACGGGGCGGGGCGGTGGGAGTAAGTGGGGTACGGTGGGGAACATAACCAAGATCGGAACGTTAGGCGAAAGGAGATCTCGCAGCCCGACGAAGATCACCTACTGAAAACGCCCGTTTCCAAACCGGTTGTGAGACACTGTTGAATTACAAAATAAATAAATAAATAAATAAAGAATTTGGAAAAAGTGCAGAAAAGATGCAACTAGGAAAGCAAAGGGGTGTATCGTCAAACAGATCGACCCAGAATTTCCTCACCTGAGCCACACAAAATGCACAGGCTTAAAATGTGTCCTCCTGTGGATCTGGAGAAGGCCCGAAAACTGGGGGAACATGGGAGGAAAGAGGACAGCCAGCAGCGAGGCGGAGGGAGGCAGTTATAGTAGGGATGGGGCCACTTTTGGAAGATCTGAAGAATCAGGATAGACACAGATCATCATGGATCATTAGGGAGAAGGTCTTATCTATGGCAGAGGTCTCCAAACTTGGCAACTTTTAAGACTTTGTGGCCTTCAACTCCCAGAATTCTCCAGCCAGCTTGGGTGGAGAAATTCTGGGAGTTGAAGTCCACAAGTCTTAAAAGTTGCCAAGTTTTGGGGACCCCTGATCTATGGGGTAACTAGGGGTCAAAAGCCACCTGATGGCACATGATCAACAATCAAGTTAGGTAGGTAGATAAGGGTGGAAAGTTTGTGTCTCTACAATCCATGGACAACATCCAAATGAGCGTCCCATGAAGTGTCGTAGCCTGTACCACAAGACCCCATTAATTAATCTTTGGGATGAATGGGATGGAACCCAGCCCTAATGTTGCACCAACCACTGGGCACACCTGCCACGGGTACAGCAACCAGATTACAGTAGATCCACTGTTGGTCCCAAACTTCAGGCAGTGACCAGATTCAATCCCTGGGTTGTTTGTTTGTTTGTTTCCCATCTGAACAAGATCCATTTCAGTTGGACCAAAAGACAAGGGATCCTTCAGCCAGAGTAGAAGGATTTTGCGTCACCCCTGAGGCCTCTCAGGAGAAAGACTCTAAAACCATGATGGGTGGATCAAACAGAAACAGATCAGGCCACGTAGCTTTTAAAGTTGCCACTTTACTCTCTGCAGAATCCTAGCCCCAAATTATAGCTGTTTTTATCCAGTGTACACCCACTTATTTGAGTACGGTTAAACGAAGCCCCAGGAGTTGGATTTGCACAACAGCAGGAATTGTAAACTGGCTCGGTGCAGCCAACGTAGCAGCCAATCCTATTGTTGGAAGAAATATCCTTCTGGGTTCAAATTACAAGTGGGGAAGAAAGACACTGGAAACATGGAGGCTGTTTGGAAAGATGGTTTAATGGTGGACAGGACCACATGGCTTGGGGCTCCTGGGTGAAAAAAGGGAAGGGATGCTGAAAATCCCTTGGTTTTATACCCTCGGTTGCGATTTGAATTTGACCTTGTATTCTGATTGGCTGTCAGACTCCCATGGGGCCATGCAGGGGCAACTCTGTAGGTTGTCTTGAGTCCCAGGCTTGGTTGAGCCTGAGTGCTGGCTGATGCAATTTTCCCAGGCCAGGTGGTGAGGTGGGTAGAGGCCTTTGTTATGTAGAATACTCTGGCCCAGGCCTTAATGGCCTACCCATTAACAAAGGTAGGAGGGTGAGCTTCTCCCTCTCTGAGTTTCTACTTCTCTTTTTAGGAGAAGTATTCGGCCTTTTTAATATTTCCTGGGAAATTTCATTTTTCTAGGAGAGGGGTGGGTGCTAACTTCCTACACTATTTTGGCCTGGCGATGCATGCAAATAAATGTTTTAAGGAGAAATTTCACAGCCTAATTCAGAGATCAAGCAATGCTGCAAATCATATCCTAAATTAAAACTTTATACGCTGGGCAACTATGAATAAGATCCCTGTCTCTCATCACTTCCACCCAAAGAGAAAGGAAAAAAATACAATAATCCTCCTGTGCCCAAAGCTGAATTTGTCTTGCCTCTGTTTGATACATCAGCTCATTATTTCTGTTTAGATTTCAGCTAAATCAACAAACTTGGCTCAGCAGTGCCGTCATGGATCTATCAACTCAAAATTAAATCCCAAACAATAAATGGGACTTACAAGGAAGGGAACATTTTATACTCTGTAACCTTTTAAAAATAAATCAAACAGGTCTGAAAAGTTTGCTCCCCCCCCCCAAATCGCTTAACCCTGTTTTCTCTTTGGGGAGTTCACACCACCCACTAATCCATCATCCACAGCATCTTAAGCCCATCCCAGTAAACTATGGCTTATTCAACCCAGTTTTTTTAACATTCTAAGTTGTTTGTGCAAAACTCTGAACCGTAAAAGGAGTTGGATTCGCACAATCCACTAGACCAGTGGTTGCCAACCAGTAGGCAGGGGATCACTGGTGGTCCACAAGAAAATTTAGGTGGTCTGCAGAGAAATGTCCCCCCCCCCCAAAGCAATTAATCCAGGCCGCGCAGAAACACAAGGCTGTGCTGCACCACATGGCCCGTGGGAACACAAGGCTTGTGTCGCTTGAATTGCAAACCACACAAGGTAGTGAGGGGAAGGGGGAAAGGGCAGAGGGGGGAGGAATTTGCCCCACTCGCCCCACATGCTTCACCTAGCCAGGCTGCTTCTTTCCGCTTCTTTCTTCTTCTGCTTTTGGCCGCACACAAGGAAAGCAGCCAAAGTCTTTCTTTCTCTCCCCCAAACTCTGCCAGAAATGAGTCTTTGGGACCCTGCTCCAAGAGGCTGCACCGGTGTGACAAGTTTCACAAAGACTCATTTTTGGAGGAGTTTGGAGGAGAGAAAGAAAGACTTCTGCTGCTCCTGCTACTTTCCTTGCATGAAGCCAAAAGTCTCTCTCTCTCTCTCTCTCTCTCTCTCTCCCCCTGAGAACAGAGCTGGAGACGATGTCCTACGATCCCAAATAAAGAACGGGCTGGGGGATTTTCCTGCAGACTTTTTTTCTCAGGGTCTCTGGTCCGTGGGATATAAAATTATGAGTTTGGTGGTCCTTGAGGTCCGAAATGTTGTCGACCACCGCACTAGGCTAGGCTAAAAGGGGGGGTGGGCTTGTTGGCAATCCATTGGTTCCTGAGCAAAAGAGAGCTCTTATATGATGACATGCCACCGGCTGACATGCTATTACCCGTTCATCTGCTTGGCTACACCTCATGTTTCCTTCGCCTCTCTCTTGCCAACGTTTGCCAACAAGGGAGACTTGGAGCATGATGCAAGACCCTTCTGGCTTCTGACAAGGTGCCAATTCAGAGTGGAAAGCTTTCTCTAACAAGATCCTCGGGGAGGAAGCCGTTGCAATCCCGTAGAAGAAAGCCAGTGAGAGTAACTCGTTCCTAGCTAGGAGGCCCAGTCAGCCTTGGCTGGACTGTAGCCACCATGGTGCTTAGCCAAACGCTTGGGTTGAGCGGGGTATGGTCATCCAAGATCCTGGGCATGAGTGTCCTGTAGCTCCAAACAACCTTATAAACAGGCTTAATGGAACAACAGGGTTGGAAGGGGCCTTCAAGGTCTTCTAGTCCCACCCCCCCACCTGGAGACTAAAATCATATGAAGAACAGTTGCAGGGATTGGGTATGGCTAATCTAGAGAAGAAGACCTTCAAGGTCCCTTCTGACTCTTGTTATTCTGGTCCGGAATGGGATAGGGCTCCCTGCCTGAGTAGGGGGTTAGACTAGAAGACCTCCAAGGTCCCTTCCAACCCTATTATTCTATGTTCTGCTCTGTTCTTCCCAGGTAAAGGGTAAATGATAGAGAAATGAAACTTTCCTCAGTCCTTTCTCAACCACCCTTATTTCTATTTTTTCTTTCCTTTCTTTTCTTTTCTTTTCTTTCCTTCCTTTCTTTTCTTTCCTTCCTTTCCTTTCTTTTCTTTCCTTTCTTTTCTTTCTTTTCTTTCTTTCCTTTCTTTTATTTTCTTTCCTTCCTTCCTTTCTTTCCTTTCCTTTCTTTCCTTTCCTTTCTTTCCTTTCCTTTCTTTTCTTTCTTTCTTTCCTTTCTTTTCTTTCCTTCCTTTCTTTTCTTTCCTTTGTTTTCTTTCTTTTCTTTCTTTCCTTTCTTTTCTTTCCTTTCTTTCTTTCCTTCCTTCCTTTCTTTTCTTTCCTTTCTTTCCTTTCTTTCTTTCCTTTCTTTCCTTTCCTTTCCTTTCCTTTCTTTCTCTGTCCTTTCTTTCCTTTTCCTTTCTTCCTTCCTTCCTATTTTATTTTATTCTATTCCATTCCATTCTAATTTTATTTTATTTATATTTATTTATGGGCTTATTCTGCTGCTTTTCAAGGGCTTTTAAGCGTCTGCATCCAACTGGCGAAACGACTGTATAGAGCTTTTGCGGTATCTTTTGTGTGGGGGGTCATTCAGGATCTGGTGTGGGGTAATTTTCATTGTGCTGCGTTGTGTTTCCCCGTTTGCAACGCTTTATTCAACTTTGTTTTAGGCAACTTCGTAGAAATTTGGCTACCGGATGGATGAGGACGGCTAACGATCAACCCTGCCTTCTTTCTGAAGTTATCATTTATGGTGTCTAGAATTAAACCACGGTTAAAAGGTCAAATTTCATTCAGAGGGGCTTTTGTCTTCCTGATGGGAAAAGAGCCAAGGGTTATGAAAATGCAGGGTCCATAAAAGGGGAGGGGCAGAGGATAGGGGGAGGGAACAACATCTCAACACAAGGTCTCCAAAGACTTTGCAGTGACTTCATTTTACCTAACAGAAGATGTCAAACGGCTTAAACTTTTCTTCAGTCTTAATTCCCTTCTTTTATTTACACAATTGATGGCTTCCACTAAATTGTTCAACCTGTATGCCAGCTTTCCGGTCTCCTAATTGTTCCACTGCTAAAAGGAGATGCCAAATTGCTGGGGTTAGATAGAATAATTGCATAAGTGGAATGGAAGAATTATAAACCTTAATTAGAGCTTCCTTAAAGAGAAATAGTCTCTTTTGTGCACCCCACTTTGGCCGAATTCAATCAGAGAGAGTCAAGAGAATTAGGCTGAAATGATTGTCTGCTTGATGGGAAAAGAGCCAAGAATTATAAATACTGAGAGTATTTGCACCAAGACAAATTCCTTATGTGTCCAAACACACTTGGCCAAAAAAGAATTCTATTCTATTCTATTCTATTCTATTCTATTCTATTCTATTCTATTCTATTCTATTCCATTCCATTCCATTCCATTCCATTCCATTCCATTCTATTCTATTCTATTTTATTCGATTCAATTCAATTCGATTCAATGGCAGCTATTGGAGTAGAGGTTTGCTTAGTGCTTACTTACTTAAATTGATTAATCCAATAAATCGAAATTACAGAGTAACACAGTTGGAAGGGATTTTGCAGGTTCACAGTTCACAGGTAATCACAGTTGGAAGGGACCTTGTAGGTCATCTAGTCCAACCCCCCGCCCAAGCAGGAGACCCTACACCATTTCTGACAAATGGCAGTCCAATCTCTCCTTGAAAGTTTCAAGTGTAGAATAGAATTCTTTATTTGGCCAAGTGTGACTGGACACACAAGGAATTTGTCTTGGTGCAAGTACTCTCAGTATATATAAAAGAAAAGATACATTCATCAAGAATCATGAGGTACAACACTTAATGATAGTCATAGAGTACAATAAGCAATCAAATCATACTAGGGAACATTCAGTCAATAAGTGATGACACTCCCACAACTTCTGAAGGCAACTTCTGTTCCATGGGTTGATTGTTCTCACTGTCAGAAAGTTTCTCCTTATTCCTAGGTTGAATCTCTCCTTGTTCAGTTTCCACCCATTGTTCCTTGTCTGGCCTTTGGGTGCCTTGGAAAATAGCTTGACCCCTTCCTCCTCTCTGTGGCAGCCCCTCCTCAAATATTGGAAGATGCTATCATGTCCCCCCCTGGTCCTTCTCTTCCCTAGACTAGCCATGCCCGGTTTCTGTAACCGTTCTCCATATGTTTTAGTCTCCAGTCCCCTAACCATGTCCCATGATTAGGATTAACCAGGATTATGATTCATTCCCCCTAATTCATTCCCCTAATCATAATCACTTGATCTCCAAGTCCAACTCCCTGCTCAGGCAGGAAACCTATATCATTTCAGACAAATGGTTATCCAACATTATCCAACGCTACACTGTAGTGTGATTGTGATGTGCTGTTTGGGGCACTGTGCTGGAGTAGCTTTCAAATTTCATTGTATTTGTAGAATGCAATGACAATAAAAGTATTCTATTCTATTCTATTCTATTCTATTCTATTCTATTCTATTCTATTTCTATTTCTATTTCTATTTCTATTTCTATTCTCTATTCTATTCTATTCTATTCTATTCTATTCTATTTCTATTCTAATCCATATTCCTTCTATTCTATTTCTATTCTATTTCTATTTCTATTCTATTCTATTTCTATTTCTATTTCTATTTCTATTCTATTCTCTATTCTATTCTATTTCTGTTCTATTCTATTCCATATTCCTTCTATTCTATTTCTATTTCTATTTCTATTTCTATTCTATTCTATTCTATTCTATTCTATTCTATTCCTATTCCTATTCCTATTCCTATTCTATTCTATTCTATTCTATTCCTATTCCTATTCCTATTCCTATTCCTATTCTATTCTATTCTATTCTATTCTATTCTATTCTATTCTATTTCTATTTCTATTCTATCCTATTCCTATTCCTATTCCTATTCCTATTCTATTCTATTTTATTCTATTCTATTCTATTTAAAAACTACCAGCGTTGGAGCATTTGCAACTTCTGGAGACAAGTTGTTCAACTGATTAATTGTCCTCCCTGTCAGGAAATTTCTCCTTAGTTCTGGGTTGCTTCTCTCCTTGATTAGTTTCCATCAGTTGCTTCTTGTTTTGCCTTGGAGAATTAGTTGACATCCTCTTCTTTGTGGCAGCCCCTCAAATATTGGAAGACTGCTATCATATCACCTCTAGTCCTTCTTTTCATTAAACTAGACATACACAAGTCCTGCAGCCATTCTTCATATGTTTTAGCCTTCAGTCCCCTTTGATTTTTTGTTTTATGACTTATGATTACTTATTGGGGCCTACTTCCGGGTTAATTCTGGGTATATCCTTCCTTTCATCCATCTCCTCCCACTTATGACTGTATGACTGTAACCTTACTATTTATATTGACTGTTTTCTAGTATGATTTGATTGCTTATTGTACCCTGTGACTATCATTAAGTGTTGTACCTGATGATTCTTGACTCTTGATGAATGTATCTTTTCTTTTATGTACACTGAGAGCATTTGCACCAAGACAAATTCCTTCTGTGTCCAATCACACTTGGCCAATATTCTATTCCTATTCTTATTGTATACCCTGTGACTATCATTAAGTGTTGTACTTGATGATTCCTGACTCTTGATGAATGTATCTTTTCTTTGATGTACACTGAGAGCATTTGCACCAAGACAAATTCCTTGCGTGTCCAACCACACTTGGCCAATAAAGTATTCTATTCTATTGTAGGAAATTAGCACTTACCCCTCTCCTAGAAAAATGAAATATCGTAGGAAATATTAAAAAGGCAGAATATTTGCCCTAAAAAGAGAAGTGGAAACTTAGAAGCATAAACAGAAGCTCATCCCTTACCTTTGTTAATGGGCGGGCCATTAAGGCCTGGGCCAGAGTATTCTACATAACAAAGGCCTCTGCCCGTCTCACCACATGGCACCTGGGAAGATTGCATCAGCCAGCACTCAGGTGAAGCCATGCGGTCCAGACAAGGCCTACAAAGTTAGCTAAGATGCCCGCCCCCTGGGAGCCTGACAGCCATTGGGATATATGTTTCTTATACAAGAACAGGAAACGCTACGGTGGGACCCAACAGAGGTTATAAAACTAAGGTTCTCTCAGCATCTTGGCCCTTTTTTTCCTTCACCCAACATCTTGAAGCATGTGATCGTCCTTTTCACTTTGGAGCTCCAAGGCATGTGGTCCTGTCCATCATTAAACCTTCCAAACAGCCTCCATGTTTCCAGCGTCTTTTTCCCCACTTGGAACTGAACCCAGACGGATAATTTTCTTCCGACACGATTCAATTCTATATAACATTCAACATTTGTCAACTTTGGAAACTTTGATTTTTTCCAAAGCACCTGAAGGCAGAGCAAGAAGCATTGGATGGAGGCTCCTTAAAGAGAGATTCAGCCTGGGACTAAGGAGAAATTTCCTGAGAGTGAAAACAATTAACCAACGGGACGGCTTGTCTCCTAGAGTTGTGAGTGCACCATCACTGGAGGTTGCAAGAAAAGACTGGACAGCCATTTGTTTGGGATGGCATAAGGTCTGCTCAAGCCAAGGGTTGGACTAGAAGACCTCCAAGGTCCCTTCCAGCCCTAGAATTCTATGATTCCGAGTCCACACAACTTAAAAGTCACCACGGTCAAAAAAGGTTGTGAAAAACTATTGTTCCTGCTTATATTATACCATTTGTAATCATACTGTAGGACAGAGGTATTCAACTTTGGTAACTTTAAGACCTGTGGACTTCGACTCCTAGTATTTTGGCTGGGGAATTCTGGGAGTTTGAAGTCCACAAGTCTTAAAGTTCCAAGATTGGACACCTCTGCTCTTAGATAATTGCCTTTCCCTGAACGATGGCCTTTATTTGGGGGCTCTATTTGTTCTGCCTCCACTCAAAGGACCAAGATTCAGAATTACAGAGTGAATTTTTCAGACTACTTTAAAAAAAGCTTGTGGTTGTTGTTTTTTTCCAATAAGGGAAAGAAAAGTTGATGAATGCTCCTTTGCTGGACGTGTTTGGGCAAAGCCTGGACAGCTGTCCCAACAAGATATCTTTGTTTTGCATTTTTGTTTGGTATGCCAGTTGGACTCCTTTCTCCGTAAGTTTAATTATAACATTCTTTTGAGATAAGCTGGCCAACCCGAAGACAATTTTCAATTCAAGGTCGTTCAAACAATGTCATTCTGATCAGCGTGTGAATCCGTCTCCAAAAAAGAAGCAACAGCTTTTTATCATCAAGCTTGTATCTTATTTTGGCTGGTTGGCTACAGACCTAAAACCCACCACCTTCCCTTTCATTAGCTGTCCACTTGGTTGCATCTCGCCATTAAGTATGTCTAGTTTCATGAAAAAAACGACTCAAACTGGACAAAAATCAGCTATAAGGCACGCGCATGGCAGGGATGGGATTCATATGTTTTTACTACCGGTTCTGTGGGCACGGCTTTGTGGGCGTGGCAAGGGAAGGATACTGCAAAACCCCCATTCCCTCCCCAGCCCACTAACCTGCTTTCCAGCTCCATTCTCCTGTGCAGGGCAACCAAAGGAGACCCAGCCGATCAGCTGGGACTCAATGGGAGGCAGAGAAGAGATGGGGTTGGCGGGGCCAGTCAGAGGTGGGATTTTTGCCGGTTCTCCGAACTACTCAAAATTTCCGCTACCGGTTCTCCAGAACTGGTCAGAACCTGCTGAATAACACCTCTGGCGCATGCCCAGTGAGGTAAGTTTGCCTGTAGCTCACGTGCTGGCATAAATGGCTCTGCGTGCCGCCTGTGACATGCGTGCCATAGGTTCGCCATCACGGGCGTAGGGGGTGAAACCCAAGTTTGGTTAGGGTTAGAGTTGGGTTAGGTTAGGTTAGGTTTGGGTTAGCATGGCTGGCTGGGGAATTCTGTTAGTCCTCATCCTGCCTTAGGCACAAAAGCTAGCTATTTGACCTCGGGCCGGTTCTCCTCTCTCAGCCCCGTCCAATTTACAAGGTGGTTGCTGTGAGGAAAAAAAGGCGTAGTACAACGTGCTGGGTGTGTTCGTTGCCTTGAGATATTTTTACAAATAGTAAAGGCAAGAAACAAATAAAAAATCACTCTTGAATGGAGCAAACTTCAAACTTCAAGAGTGTATTTACCATTTGGTCCGGAAAACAAATCAAGATGGTGGCTGCAATGGTGAAGATGCAGTTGAACCCACTGAGGCTGCCATCTTGGTCTTCTTTGACCTTATACCGAAGACCTCCCTGAAAGAGGAGTTCAAGTCTAGTTGGAGGCGATGAATTTTTGTGACAAACGATAAGAACCAGATGGTAAATATGCCATGTCCTCCAGGAAATCTTGCTGAAATAGGCCCATAAGTATCTACTCCAATGGAGGCCCATCGTGGGGACAAGTAGTTTGGATGCTACTCAGCTACTCCTTTGGGATAATACCTGGGTGCAGAACACAACATTCTTGTGTACTCTGCAAACACAGAAACAGCGTGGGATTGTCCCCGGGCCAGGTTTTGAACCTGAGGCAAGGGGAAGAGATGAGCAAATAGCACAATAGAACAGTGTTAGCTTTGGAACAGGATTTGATTGAGCCAATAAGCTTTCATTAGTTTTGGCTATTGATGTACCGGATACAGTATCTTAGCTGATGGTTGAGTCAAGGGAGTCAAGGTCAGAAAGACCTATAACAAAATGTTTTCCTTGGATTGGAGCGCTTCTAGATGTTTCCAGTTCTACCTGAAGTAGTGTGAGGCCATTGAACATATTCAAGACATCCTGGGTTGGTTTGAGGTGGGGGTCTAATTTCTCCTCGCTGCCCTTCCAAAATTCAAACTTTCTAATGACTCTCCTTTTGGCTTTGATGGTGATGTTTGCAATTAATCAAAATCAGTCTTCCATGACCTGCTAAAATCCAGTCAAAATAAGTCTTCCATGACCTGCTAATATCCAGTCAAAATAAGTCTTCCATGACCTACAAATCTTGAACATAACAGAAGCCAACCGTTGGGATGTTGTGTCTCTGAGATATATTTTGAAGGACACACGGACTGGATTATGAATGAGCAAAAAGACATTTTGGAAGATCACGACAGAGGTTCATGCTAGCTTGGCAAGGAGTTTTAATTCCTGAATCAGTGGGGTTTTTTTTTCAACTTTTGCAACTTTTAAGATATATGGATTTCAACTCCCAGACTTCCCAAGCAAAGCCATGGTTGAGAGACGCTGCAAAAAAAAAAAAAAAAAACCATCAGCAATCGCTACAGAAAAAATGGCATGTGTAGAAATATACACATTCTTATATTTTGAAGATAAAGATATAAGCAGGAATGGAGTTGTGCGTGATCCTTTCTTTCATTCCTAAACTCCAGATAGTTTTTGAACACGGTCTTGTCCTGCTGCGATCTGGGGTGAAGCTGTTGATCATGGTTGGTTGAAGGCAGAGGTGGTAATCAGCAGGTTCTGACCGGTTCTGGAGAATCAGTAGTGGAAATTTTGAGTAGTTCGGAGAACCAGCAAATCCCACCTCTGACTGGCCCCACCCCCATCTATTCTCCGCCTCCTGAGTCCCAGCTGATTGGCTGTCTCTCCTTTGGTTGCCCTGCACAGGAGAACAGAGCTGGAAAGCAGGCTAGTGGGGGGGGAGGGAAATGTGATTTTGCAGTATCCTTCCCCTGCCACACCCACCAAGCCACACCCACAAAACTGATAGTAAAAAAACATGAATCCCACCATTTTAATAGGTGAGCTATAGTGATGCAGCAGTTAGAATGCAGTATTGCAGGCTAGTTCTGCCAATTACCAGCAGTTCAATTCTCACTAGCTCAAGGTTGATTCAGCCTTCCATCTTTCTGAGGTCGGTAAAACGAGGACCCAGATTGTTGGGGGCAAGAGGTTGCCTCTGTAAATCACTTAGCATGGGCTGTAAAACACTGTGAAGTGGAATATAAGTCTAAGTGGGAAGGAAGGAAGGAAGGAAGGAAGGAAGGAAGGAAGGAAGGAAGGAAGGAAGGAAGGAAGGAAGGAAGGAAGGAAGGAAGGAAGGAAGGAAGGAAGGAAGGGCTGTGGTTGCACAGTGGTTAGAAGCAGTATTACAGGTTAACTCTGCCGACTGCCAGCAATACGATCCTGACTGGCTCAAGGTTGACTCATCCTTCCGAGGTGGGTAAAATGAGGACCCAAAATTGTTGGGGTCAAGAGGCTGACTCTGTAAACCGTTCAGAGAGGGCTGTAGAGCACCGTGAAGCAGTATATAAGTCTAAGTGCTATTACTAAGTGCTAAGGTTTGACACCATCGTTCAACGTGCCACAGATAAAGCAAATCATAGCAGTGCCCCAGGCTGACAGCGTGGGTGCCACTTGGAGGTTTAAACACTGAGTCACCTACACTTCCAAGAAAGCTGCAAGATCTCACTCTTTTTCAATGGTGTGGTTGCAATCATGTAATGCATTAACTGAAGCCGGCTTGTGTTTGACAGAGTAAGTGTGAGTCAGCTAGGGGTGTTTGGCAGCCAGATTTTGTGGCATGGCTCCGAGGCTCAAATACCACGATGCCTAGCCTTTGAAAAGGAGGAATGGATTTGTGTGAGACACCCCCCTGCCTCTGCCAAATACAATCCATTGTTTCTTTGAGATTCTTGGTTAAGCAAGACATAAGCATACAACTTTAAATAAAACATTCTCAAAGATCCATCTCATCCTGGGCACCTTTTTTTTTTTTTTGAACTATTACTATCTGGCAGACGGTACAGGATAATAAAAACAAGGACAAAAAGGCTGAAAAACAGCTTCTATCCCAGGGCAGGAGCTCTGTTGAATTCTACTGTATAGTGCAGTGTTGGTGCGGTGTCAGGAATTTTCGGTTCAATGTGTGGAGGGTGAAGGATGTGTGTTTGTGTTTATCTTCATTGTCATAATGTACACTGAAGATGGAATTTAATTTTGTTGTATAAGGTGCAATGACAATAAAGTAAACTATAATAAAATAAAATAAAAACAAGGATAAATAGGCTGAAAAACAGCTTCTATCCCAGAGCAGTAGCTCTATTGAATTCCACTGCATAGTGCAATATTAATGTAATATCAGGGGTTTTCAATTCAATGTATAGAATGTGAAGGATGTGTGTTTGTGTTTTATTTTTATAGTTATAATGTACACTGAGGATGGTATTTAATTTTGTTGTACAAGGTGCAATGACAATAAACAACTAAACTAAAACTAAAACTAAAACTAAAACTAAAACTAAAACTAAAACTAAAACTAAAACTAAAACTAAAACTAAAACTAAACCAAAACTAAGCGTAAACTAAAACTCAACTAAACTAATCTACTTTCTGTCACCAAGCAGCTAGGAGGAGTCTGGCATATGTGCAGGCCCTCTTACCATTCAGATTAAGTATCCCTCTGAGTCTTTTTACTGTCACAGACTGTAACCGTGATTGTAGGAGCTCTTCCCTTTATTGAACAGCTGTGTGGCTGTGCAAACTCAACACAAAGGCCAATTACAAGGTGCACAGTATGTACACGGGAACGCCATCATCAACAACAGATCATTTTTCACCATGGGAACTCTTCCTGCAACATTCAAGCCGTAGGATAGATCGGCGTTTCTCAACCTTGTTCCCTTCCAAGGAATATGGACTTCAATTCCCAGAATTCCTTAGCTGGCTGGGGAATTGTGGGAGTTGAAGTCCCACAACTCTTAAAGGGGCTGAGCTTGAGAAAAAAATGGCCGTTCAGCAACCCCTAAGGCCTGGCTGGTTTTTAGGTCTACCAAACAGCATGTTTCCGTTTCCCCAAATCTTTCTCTACCTCCTCAAAAGAGACAATGTTGTTGGGGTTTTTTTCCTGCCATGTTTTTCAAGAGCTTTGGGATTTATTTTATTTTTTTTAAAATTGGAGGGTCATTTGGCTCATCTTTGACGGAGGTGAGGCAGCCAGCATACAGTATATTTATTTACTTATTTATTTATTTTTATTTATTTTATTTTGTCAAGCGATTGTTAGATAACAGGTATAAGTATAAACATGGTTATGAATACATGAAATGGACACGAATAAGAAAAAAAAGAAACAATAGGGCAGGGACAGGTAGGCACATTGGTTACAAGGTAATAGGTATAAGTATAAACATGAGTAAGAATACAGGAAATAGATACGAATCAATGGGGACAATAGGACAGGGGCGGTAGGCACGATTGTGCACTTATGCACGCCCCCTTACAGGCCTCTTAGGAATGGGGTGAGGTCAATAGTGAAACTAGAGATGGGTCTTCAGCAGGTTCTGACCAGTTCTGGAGAACTGGTAGTGGAAATTTTGAGTCATTTGGAGAATTAGCAAATCCCACCTCTGACTGGCCCCGCCCTCATCTATTCCCCGCCTCCCGAGTCCCAGCTGATTGGCTGAGTCTTCTTTGGTTGCCCTACACAAGAGAACGGAGCTGGAAAGCAGGTTAGTGGGGTGGGGAGGGAATGGGATTTTGCAGTAACCTTCCCCCAGGAGTAGGGTGGGAATGGAGATCTTACAGTATCCTTCCCTCAAGAATGGGGAGGGAATGGAGATTTTGCAGTAACCTTTCCCTGCCGTGCCCACCAAGCCATACCACGCCACCAAGCCACGGCCACAGAACCGGTAGTAAAAAAAATTTGAATCCCACCCCTGACTGGAACCCAACAGGGTGAAGATGTTGAACTTGCAGCGATGAGAAAGTGAAGCTGTTCCATTATCATGCCATGCCAACGGAGCCTGCTCCATCGAAGGGAGAAACCTGAATAAGCCACTAATGACAATCAAGACAGCCACTATCTCTGCCAATGTCCTTAATCATACACGTTCTGGGAAAGCTTTGTTTGAAGAGCACCTTGGTTCGGTTTGTTCTGTTCTTTTGGGGCAGGGAACGTCCCGACTCATGAGCGATAATTGGCAGTGTTTCACCCACCTCCAGGCGTACTTTGTTATGGATATTAAAGCCAGATGTTGGAGCCAGGAGCCTTTGCCCTGTGACTTGTGAAGGGCCCGTTCTTGTTTAGCTCCTTGGGTTTATTAATTCTCTCCTAAGAAGGCACTGTGCCTGATTGTGAAGCACATTTCCTTCCCTGCTGTCAAGCCAAGGTGCAAAGGCTATTATCAACGGCAAAGAATTGGCAAAGAGATGCCTAAGTCCTAAGATGACGACAGGCAGGAAATCCAGAATGAACATTGGCTAAAGTGATCTGTGATGGCTGCAAGGCAGCCTCTCTTGATTTTTCCACCAAGGCCTTCCTCACCGATGAGTTTGCTTCTTCCTTAAAACAATGGCTCTTGTTTCATTCATTCATTCAAGGAGACATCTGGGTGACTGAATTCAGTTTCTGTGTTTCACTTCCTCTACCTCTATGAAAACCATGCAGGGTGTTGTTGTTTTTTGGTTTTGCTTTTTGTTTTGTTTTGTAACTTTGCAGATGACATAATTATCATTTTTTTCCTTCACAAATTTTTTCTTCACAAAAAGGGAAAAAAAGGATTGGTTTCTAACCTTAGAAATGAGTTGCAATTCTTTGACCTCAAATTCTTGGATGGATGGGTGCATGGATGGATGGGTGCATGGGTGGATGGGTGCATGGATGGATGGGTGCATGGAGTCATGAATGAATGGATGAAGAGAGAGATGGAGGAAGGGATGGAGGAAGGAAGGAAGAAAGGGATGGAAGGAAGGGATGGATGGATAGATGGATAAATGGATGCATGCATGTATGAAGAGA
>NW_020716948.1:31911-54991 GCF_900518725.1 Notechis scutatus | reverse complement strand
GAATAGAATAGAATAGAATAGAATAGAATAGAATAGAATAGAATAGAATAATTGGAATGAAGAATAGAATAAAGAATAGAAATAGAAAATAGAAAATAGAAAATAGAAAATAGAATAGAATTCTTTATTGGCCAAGTGTGATTGGACACACAAGGAATTTGTCTTGGTGCAAATGCTCTCAGTGTACATTAAAAAAAAGATACATTCATCAACAGTCAAGAATCATCAGGTACAAACAACACTTAATGATAGTCATAGGGTAGAATAAGCAAATTGGCAGAAAGCAATGCAAAGCAGCGAAGGAAGAAGTGGCATCAAATTAAAAAGAAAAAAAAGGATGATGAAGGAGGAGGTGTGAAAGTGGTTGAAACTAGATTGGTTAAGATCTACTTAGCAAATGTGGGAATTCACCCCCAGGGGAGGCGGGGTGAGAGGGAGAAGGAGTGTTTCTCACAGAGATTGACTGGCTTATACACATAAGTGAAAAATACCAATTTGGTTTTGAGTCATTTTTCAAAAGATAAACTTGAGCTCTCAAGCACCGCATCAAAGTCATGTTGGAAGTCTATCACTTAGGCCAAAACCAGGAAGCAAGCCATACAGGTAGTCCTCAACTTGCGACTGAGCCCAAAAAAAATAATGTTGTTAAGCAAAACGTTTCTTAATTTTACGGCCTTTCTTGTCGCAGCTGTGACGTGAATCCCTGCAGTTGTTAAGTTTGTCACAAGGTTGTTAAGTGAATCTGGCTTGCCAAGCATCCACATTTTGATCACTGACCATTGGGGAGACTGCAACGGTCATAAGCGTGCAAAAGGGCCAAGAGTCACTTTTTTAAAACTTTGAACGGCCACTAAACAAATCGTAACCGTTGTAAGTTGAGGGCTTATTATTTTTAAAGCAGTGTTGTGGGATACAAGTTTGGCAAACAAATGATCCTCCTCCTTCTTCTTCCTTTTCTTGTTTTAGCAAACCACATTACAATTTTCATTTCTGTTGGAAGTAAAATCCAGTTCCAAGACGGGAGAAAGGTGCTGGAAATAAAGTGTGAGGCTGATTGGAAAGGAGGACTCTGTTTATGGATGAGCAGAACCAACCACAGCATGTAGTTCTGGGACAGCCGACAAATTGTTTGAATGAGTGGATGGATCTTATTGTAGGTTTCTGTGACTTTGAAGTTTGCACTGTTCTTGGGAATTGGGCAAGGAAGAGTGCTTTTGTGTCCTTTGGTATTTCAATGGTGGTGGATTAATCCTATTGCATCCTAAAGATCATGTCCTGTCCTTAGAATTTGGGTAAGAGGATGCAAATTTTAATGCCATCAGCTCCAACCTTTTGGGTATTTGTTTATGAATAGTTTGGCCTGGATTTCTTAATGGGCACAAAACATATCCAACTCTAAAGACTTGGAGCATCTGCTGGAAACTATTAACAAAGACTGGGACCTGCTTTCTGCCTTTAAGAACATGTTTGCTCTATTTCTCTTTTGGGCAAACATTCTATTCTATTGAGAATAAAGAATATTTTAATCTGGGGAGTGGAGTGGGGAACTTCCTACATTTTTTTTAAAAAAGCCACCTGGCAGGGTTCCAAACCATGCACAGAAAAGCAAGCATGCAAAGCAGAACGCCTTCAGATCATTAACATGATTTTATTTAGAGCAAAAAATGAATTTAAAAATGCTGGCAGGAAAACTATTGGATTCATGCTTTCAGTTAGGAGAGGCGGGGGGGAAATCCAGGAGAATTTTGAGCCCATTGACATGAAATCCACGCTTTGGAGACCGGAAAGCAAACAAATCAAAAGCTTTACGTGCTAAAATAACCCTAACATAATTAGTAGCGAAGCTTTCGATGGAAACCAAAATAGGAATTCCCCATTCTGGCCTACGTATGGGATATAAATCTCTAAAACTTGTAACAGCCGTTCCATGGCAATTAAAAGTGGCCGAATTCTGCCAAAGGTGCAGGAAGAATTTCAACAAGTAGTCTCTCATCATACTTCATCATCATTTGTTGGATGTTCTCGACTTTTTCATCGGTTTTCCCTGTTCTTTGTTCAATGTTCTCTGTTCTTTGTTCAATGTTCTCTATTCTCTTTTCAATATTCTCTGATCTTGCTTGAATGTTTTGAATTCCTTGCATAATCATCTGCACGGTCACTTTTTCTTTTTCTTGTTCTTTCTCTTGCCTTAACATTGTCTGCATGGAACGTTGTCCTCCTGTTTTTAAGTTTTCAAAGACTTCTACAGTTTTACCACAAAGCCCATGCAAAACTTTTTTGCTTCGGGCTGCCCAGTGTGGAAATACTCTCTACGGGTTCAGAAATAAAAGATTTGTTCTTGCTGATTAGGAGAAAAGCGGAGGAGGCCGAGCCACCCACTGAAACTGATCGTCAGATTAGCGGTTCGGCTGTAAATCACCTGGGGACTTTATGAAAGGAGGCATAAATATCCCAACTAGAGCAGCCGAATCAGAGCACACAGCCAGGCCGCCTCTGCGGCCCTCCCTTGTTCGTGCAACTGAATTGGGGATTACAGGTAGTTTTTGGCTTACAACCACAATAGAGCCCAAACTTTTTGGTCGCTAAGCGAGGCGTTTGTTCGGTGAGCTTTGACCCCCATTTTACGACCTTCCTTTGCCACAGTTGTTAAGTGGATCGCGGCGGTTGATAAGTTAGGAAGACGGTTGTTAAACAAATCTGGTTGCCCCTTTGAATTTGCTTGTTGGAAGGTCGCTGCCATGGTTAGGGTTAGGATTAGGGTTGTCCAATCTCTTTTTAAAAACCTTCAGTGTTGGAGCATTTACAACTTCTGGAGGCAAGTTGTTCCGCTGGTTAATTGTTCTCACTGTCAGAAAATTTCTCCTTAATTCCAGGTTGCTTCTCTCCTTGATCTGTTTCCATCCATTGCTACTTCTCCTGCTTTTGGGTGCTTTGGAAAATAGGTTGACACTTTCTTCTTTGTGGTGGCACCCAGTGGTGGGATTCAATTTTTTTTTACTACTGGTTCTGTGGGCGTGGCTTGGGTGTGGCTTGGCAGGCAGAATAGTAGGAAGATAATTCATCTTGATTCCTGGAAGAAGTAGAGTGAAGCAAAAGTAATTTGAATTTTGTGATAAAGACAAAGATATATTGAAGCCAGGAGTGAATGTGAAATTACAGGACAGGCAGAATATTGATTGTTCTCAAGCAAAAGTGGGTCACCCATTTAGCTGGGATCATCTAAGGACTCATCCCCAGAGACTGGTAGACCATTCGTCTGAAATGGTATAGGGCAGTGTTGGCAAACCTTTTCGGCACTGAGTGCCAAAACGGGAGTGCGCACGCATGGAGGGGAAGCGCCAGAAACTGGAAGAGTAGCTCCATGGCGCACACAGGTGGGAGTGCTAGAAACAGGAAGAGCAGCTTCGCGGCATGCATGCACGTGCAGGGAAGCTGACCTTCCGGATTCCTGCGCACGCATACGCCCAGCCACCTGGTCTTCCCGTTTCTGGCACGCACGCATGCATGCACAAAGACCAGATGGCGGCACACATGCATGTGCCAGAAACTGGGAGAGCAATGGGTAATGGCTGGTGTGCCTGGAGAGACAGCTCTGCGTGCCACTTCCGGCCTGTGTACCATAGGTTTACCATCACGGGTATAGCGTTTCCTGCTTGAGCAGGTGGCTGGACTCTTTTATTCTATTATTCTGTTACTGGAATTGGGTATTTATTTATTTATTTATTTTTGTCAATTGCTTACAAGATAATAGGTATAGGTAAAAACATGGTTATGAATACATGGATACATATAAGAAAAATAAATAAAAAATATATATAAAAGAAACAATAGGACAGGGACGGTGAGCACGTTGGTGCGCTTATGCACGCCCCCTACAGACCTCTTAGGAAAGGGGTGAGGTCAATAGTAGACAGTCTAAGGTTAAAGTTTTTGGAGTTTGGGGAAGAAACCACAGAGTCAGGTAGAGTATTCCAGACATTGACCACTCTGTTGCTGAAGTCGTATTTCCTGCAATCAAGTTTGGTGCGATTTTAACCTTGAGTTTGTATCTATTGTGTGCTCTTGTGTTATGGTTGAAGCTGAAGGATTCATTGACAGGTAGGACATTGCAATGTATGATGTTATATACTATACTTAGATCTTATGTCTCATTTAATGAAAAGAAGGACTAGAGGTGACACGATCACAATGCTCCAATATCTCAGGGGCTGCCACAAAGAAGAGGGGAGTCAACCTATTGCACCTCCAAAGGCAGGACAAGAAGCAATGGATGGAAACTAATCAAGGAGAGAAGCAACCTTAGAACTAAGGTGAAATTTCCTGACAGTTAGAGCAATTAATCTGTGGAACAACCTGCCTCCAGAAGTTGTGAATTCTCCAACACTGGAAGTTTTTAAGAAGAGATTGGATAACCATTTGTCTGAAGTAGTATAGGGTTTCCTGCCTAAGCAGATGGTTGGACTAGAAGACCTTCAAGGCCCCTTCCAATTCTGTTATTCTGTTATTTTGTTCTTCTGTTACTCCCACCACCCTGGGAAGAAGATCAAGAGTAGAGATCCTTCAAGATTCCTTCCATCTTTTATGATTCCTTATACGTGTTTTTCAGTGGTGGGATTCAAAAATTGTTACCACCGGTTCGATGGGTGTGGCTTGGTGGTGCACTTTGCTCGCATGCACACACTTTGTGTTGTGAGCGTGTGCCAAACACACACTTTGCCTTCTGCAAACCTGCACTCTCCTGGTCGCTTGAGCAGCTGCCTCGCAAAGTAGCTGTGCTTCAAAAACAGGGGTTAAAGGTGAGTATGGCAGCCTGGATGGGTGGGTGGGCTCACTGCTCATCAGCGTTAGCGGCTTGGCAGAACCGGGCCAAACCGGTAGAATAGCACCACTGGTGCTTTTACATCAAAAAAAGAAAACTTAATTTCATCTTTCTACACGCAGATGCTCTAAGACAGCGGTCACCAACTGGTGGGCTGCAGAGAAATGCCACCTCCAGAGCACCACCCACCCCCAAAGCAATTAATCCAGGCTGCTCAGGAACACAAGACTGTGCCGCCCACATGGCCCGCAGGAACCCTCCCCGCCCACTCACTCCTTACCTGGCAAACTTGCCTGCTAAGTTGCTATTTTTCCTTTTTCTGACCATCAGCTGTTCTGCTGTGCTGGGAGATTTAGATTAGCTAGAGAGCAGGAAATCGTTGGATTTCTTGCTTTCCAGCTGATTTTTAGATCTTCAGCTCTGCTTTTAAGCAGAGCTGTACCTTCCTTAGAACTGAAACAGTGCAGACGGAGCTAGCCGATGGCAGAAACACAGATCTTTAAGTGAATCTGTGTTTTTTTGAGCAACTCAATCTTCCTGCCTGCTTTGCCTGAGTTTGGGTAAAAGTTGCTCTTTTTTTTTTTTTAATAAAAAATTCAATATTTTACATACATGATGTGTTGCGAGTTAATTTTGTGAGTTTGCTTGCTAGCAAATTTTTAACACAGAAGCCATGCCCAGCCAGTCACATGACCACATGACCACACCCGCAGAACTGGTTAGTGGTCCCCGGGATTTAAAATAATGAGTTTGGTGGTCCCTGAGGTCCAAAAGGTTGGCGACCCCTGCTCTAAGACAGGGGTCTCCAACCTTGCCAACTTTTAAGGCTTGTGGACTTCAACTCCCAGAATTCCCCCAGGGAGAATAAACCAGGATTTTAGATTTTTTGATCCTTTGACTTGGCAGTCAATTTTAAGAGCTGATATTTGAGGCAACGGTTGCTCTCTTTGCTCCTCGGTTATAGAGCTCCTATCTAAGGCCAGATTTCTCCAGAAATATGAAGCGATTTCAGATAAGTCAGAATGTGGCCTATGAATCACTTCTGGCTGAAAATAGAAAAGAATCAGCGATGATCTGGTTAACAGATATGAACTGTTGTGGTTTGAAACAAGGAGAAAATTTAGACCTTGGCAATACTATCGGAAGAGCTGCTGCCCCAGCTCATCCGAAGACTGTACAATCATTTCAAAAATGAATGGTTCCGGTTATATAACTCTTTGAGAAATGATTTTTGTCATAGGCTTCCGTGGAACTAGAGAGAAGAACTTCAGAGCCACAACAGGAAGTTAAAACAGAATGAATTTAAGAAAAAAAAAGGGGGGGCATCCAATAAGCAGAAAACCTTGAAGGTGTTTTAGCCTTCCTCAACTTCCTGATTTCATCACAAGCACAGAGTGTGCGACCCGCCATAATAATACGATTTTTGCAGTTATGATTGGAGATGGTTAATAACGTCACCTCTGGTATTATTTCACTTGATTTTTTTAGACAAGGGAAAAAAGAGCCTCCACCAATGGGTTGTTTTTCCCTTATCTAAAAAGCCCACTAAAATAATACCAGAGGTGACAATATTAATAATAACTGCAGCAATCATATTATTATGGATGGTCGCACATTTTGACAGATGTTGAGACCAGAATTCTCAAGGAGCCACGATAGGCAGAAATTATTAATAATATTAAATATATCTTTGTTGGATGTAAGCTGTTCCGAGTAAAGCTGCCTTTTGCAATTGACCGATGATGATGATTTTTGTCCATGCCGATGGTGTTCAAGGGGTGAGCCAGATGCTTTGGGATTGCTACATTTATTGGTACTATATTTAATCTAAATTATTATAATCATTACTATTTCCTTAATAGTGTGCTTATCTATACATTTTTCAGGAATCAAGGAAAGACAAAGAAAAGTAAATTTGATAAGAACTGGTACTATTATCAAATGGAGGAAAGATAAGCTCAATATTATATGGATTCAATAAAGTAATTTAATTCTACCGTGTTTCTCACAAAATAAGGCCGGGCCTTATTTTTTTTTGACCCCCGAAAAAATGGCTAGGCCGTCTTTTTGGGGGGTGACTTAATTCCCCCCCTTGCATCCTCGGGCGGGCGGGCAGTGACAGTTTGGATGTTGACCTCAGCGTTGGTGGGGCACTTCGTATTGGGAGACCTTCCGCCACCGTTGCTTTCCTTTCTCCCCATGCCGCATTTGGCGCAGCCATGTGGGGCTGGCCAGGGCTCCTCCCTGCAACCGGAGCCCGGTGGAGACACTCGGCTTCAGGCGCTCCGGTCGCCGCCTTCCCGGGCATCGTTTGAAGGCAAAGCCAATTCTTTTAAAAGTGACACCCTACTACGACAAAGCCTCCCCTGCCCGAGAGGGCAGCCCAACCCCATGAGGGGAGGCGAATCTCCCGGGGCTGCAGCGCAGGATCGGCCCACCCCAGGAGAAGGGTCCAGCTGCCATCCCTGCCTGGTGCTGGGAGGAGCGTGAAAAGCTTCACCTGGGGCACCCAGCGCAACTGACAGGTGGGCCCTCCTGCCTGGCAGTGGAGCTCTGGCCAAGGCAGTGAGCGCTTCCCCACCGGGCCCTCCGCTCATCCTGCCAGGGCTGTGCCAGAGCCAGGTGGGCTGGGCAGAGGCGGGAAAGTGAGCCGTGGTTGCATGCCTGCCTCCCAAGCGAAAGAGCCGGGCCGACCCGAGCTTGGCTTCCCAAGTCCCTCCAGCCCGACCCCGAAGGGGCCACTGGGAGAGGCCACCCGAGGCAGTGATAGCACCCACCCATCCACAGACAGGGAGGCGAGCCGATGGCAGCGCTGCTTCCCTGGCCGGCAGGTCCGGTGGAGAGAGCCCGAAGCCGCCTGTCCTTTCCACCCCTCGTCCAGCCCGTCCCCATCCCCATGCATCTCCAAATGCTGCAGCGGCACGGGCATCAGGCAGAGGCGCTCACTCGGCAGGGCTCAGCTCGGAGGACGCGGTGCGGCCCATCGCCTCGCCTTCCTGTGCTTGGTGACAGTAGGAAGGTTGGTGGCAAGGCATGGCTGCCTGTGGAGTGCTCCTAACAGGAAGCCCCCCACCATTTCCCCCCATTTTGCATGTTTAATATAGGCCTTAATTTGGGGGAGGGGCTTAATTTCATTTTATGCTTATAAAACATGCTGGGACTTCCTATTGGGGGAGGCCGTATTGTTGGAGAAACACTGTACTTATACATAACCCAAAAGGACCTTCAGACGGACTAGCAAGTCTAACTGATTAAGAATGTTATTTGTAAGAGACAATGCTGTTATTTCGGGAAGGAAGGAAGGAAGGAAGGAAGGAAGGAAGGAAGGAAGGAAGGAAGGAAGGAAGGAAGGAAGGAAGGAAGGAAGGAAGGAAGGAAATAAATGTTGATCAAAATGCCTCCTACATTCAGTTGCTACTGATGACCTTAACCAATACTCCAACCCAGTATTTCTCCACCTTTCAACTTGAAGATATGTGGACTTCAACTCCAGAATTCCCCAGCCAGCCAAGGTCTCTGAGGAATTCTGCAAGTTGAAATTCACAAGTCTTCAAATAGCCAAAGTTGGACATCCCTGATCTAGAAGTCGTGGGACTCCCAGCCTAGTCAAAGATAGGATGCTAAAAAGACAGCAAGGTAAGAAGTCTCCACCCAGCTGCCACATCTTCTATGGATTTTTGTTAGAAAGGCTGAGGAAATAAAGGCGATATTGGTTTAAAACAGAAAGGAGGGAGGCAGAAAGGAACATCAACAAGAGGAAAAGGGAGTGTAAGTTTGATTTGGCAAGTCCAAACAAAGGAATGACAGAATCGCCAGAAGCAATGAAGCCAAGAAATAAAGGTGGGGCAGAAAAGGGGGGTGGGTGGATGGACCCATTTCTTCCTCACCATTCATCATCCTGCCCCTAACAGGAAATACCCAGGTATGAGAAGTTGCAAATCGGACGTGTATGTTCTTTTAAACCTCCTGATTTGTAGAACAACAGTGACAGATGTCTTGAGGCTACAAGATCAAAGGGCCATTGTGCTGAATTTCTCAGCAAACCAGGCCTTTGTCCTTTGCCCAAACCCACAGGAATGGGAACAGCCCCATTGTTTTGACATGGGCTGATCAACCACAGACCCCAAATCTTTAAATTGAAGGCACAGCTTTGAAAGAACATCGGGACGCAACCAGGCAGAGTGTCATCTCCAGCAAATAAGGAAGTAACAATGGGAAGAGGTCCCCACCCTGCCTAACCCAATGAGATCTCACTCAGCCAATGAGTCCATCTGCTGTTGTTTGAACGATCACAGATCAACGTCACGCTTCTCAGAAGGAAGCTATAGAAGGCAGCTCGTAGTATTGGGACAGCCACATGAATTTCTTGAGATTTCTGTACACCACGGAACCAAGCCCCTTGAACGGCAACTTGGGAGTACACTGTTCATTGATTGTCACGAGCTAAACCACAATTTTTCAATCTCAGCAACTTTCAGATTGCTCATAGACTCCAAAAAGAATGCAGAGAAGAGCAACAGAGATGATTAGGGGACTGGAGGCTAAAATAGATGAAGAACGGTCGCAGGAATTGGGTATGTCTAGTCTACTGAAAAGAAGGACCAGGGGAGACATGATAGCAGTCACCCAATATTTGAGGGGGTGCCACAAAGAAGAGAGGATCAAGCTATTCTCAAAAGCGCCTGAAGGCAGAACAAGAAGCAACAGATGTAAACTAATCAAGGAGAGAAGCAACCTAGAACTAAGGAGAAATTCCCTAACAGTGAGAACAATTAACCAGTGGAACAACTGGCCTCCAGAAGTTGTGCGTGCTCTATCACTGGAGGTTTTTAAGAAGAGGTCAGATAATCATTTGTCCGAAATGGTGTAGGGTTTCCTGTTTGAGCAGGGGTCAGACTAGAAGACCTCCAAAGTCCCTTCCAATTCTGTTATTCTGTTAAAAGAGTTGTGGACTTCCATTTCCAGAATTCCTGTTTGCCAGGGGCATGCTTAGAATTTCAGAGGCGTTTAATGTGGAGTTTTCTGGATGCAAAACTTTACCTTTGGCTGAGACCAGTTTATCTACACTTCCATCTTTCCTCTTTTTGCTCTGGAGGTTAGTTTTGGAGAAGAGGAATGGGAACATACTCCTCTAGAAAAGGAATCCCTTGAAAGTTGATAAGGAATGACCCACCCATTTTTATGGAGGCAGAAACCGGTCCTCCGAAAGCTTTTCCTAACATTCTCTGCAAATGTTTGCAAAGACAGCAGCCTATTCTGGCTGGAAATGTTTGTCTTTGCATTGTTTCTCCCGACACTCCTGCCTTCCATTCACATTCTGCAAAATAACTTGGGTGGGGGGAAGGGAAGCAGAACTAGAACGCACAAGCCCACCCTGTGCAAACACGCCTCCTGGGATAAAACTCCTTATGTTGCAAACAGAAGCAAAACCAGGTTTCGAGAAAGTTTAAAATGGCTCCTTATCCAGCCAGTTGCACAAGAGAGTGCTTGGCCACAACTGGCCTTGAGTGAGTGAAATTGTGAAACCGGCGATGGAAAGCAGATGTTAACCCCATTGTGACATATCAGGAGTCTGAAGACACTGACGAAATGAGGATGGCATTACATCATCTCCACCGGCTGCCTGTCGTTTTCTGAGTCCAGTTCCAAGCACTGGCGTTGATTCCAAAAAAAACAAAACCTCCAATTATTTGAGGTCGGAAGAGTTATAAAAACTGCTGCCTCAGCTCCATTCTGGATTTTATTTTATGTGCTGTCCAGCCAGTGTATGGGAATTGGATAGTTGGTTAGCAATTGTGAGCTGTCCCCTTAAGGGAATGCATCATGGTAAATGTAGTTAAGGTATCCTGGGAAATGTAGTCCATGTCACGTGACCATATCCGGCACACATGCCATAAGTTCGCCCTCATGGGCCTAGGAAATGTCTGGTCACCCAATTACAGATAGTTCTCAATTTATGATTGGCCGTTTAGCAACCATTCAAAGTTATGACAGGCTATAACTATATAACTATATAGTTAGAAAACTGTAACAAAAACCCAGTTTCAAAATCCCCAACACCCCATGGCTTGGGTGCTTGGCAACTGCCCTGCATTTACAGTCATTTGCAGTGCCCCATGGTATAGGGTTTCCTGCCTGAGAAGGGGGTTGGGATTCTACCTGCCAGGGGTGGGATTCTACCGGTTCGCACCTATTCGCTAGAACAGGTTGTTAATATTCTAAGCAGTTCAGAGAACCGGTTGTTAGAAGAAATTACTGGGCTAATCCTGTAAGGAAGGCAGGAAGGAAACATTCTGGTGTTGCTTACAGAAACTGCCTCTCCGTTAACCCTTATTACATTCTTGGCAGGACTTGTCTCTGGAACTTCTCTGGAGTTTTTTTCCCCTCCTTTGCTGGTACTTTGCTTATGTGGAGTGACCATTCAAAGTTACAATGGCACTGAAAAAAGTGACTGATGACCGTTTTTCACACTTACAACTGTTGCAGCATCCCCACAGTCATGAGAGGCCAGGCGAGGAGATGCGGGCCTCGATGTGAGTGATATTGAGTTGGCCACGCCCAGCCAATAATATGACCACCAAGCCACGTCCACCAAGTAAGCCATGCCCACAGAACCGGTTGTTAACAAAATTTGAATCCCACCCCTGCTAGAAGCCCTCCAAGGTCCCTTCCAACTGTTATTCTGTTCTGTTCTATTCTAAATTCTCTATTCTATTCTAATTCTATTATATATTATATTATTTCTGATTTTTGCTGGTTTTGCAGGAAACCAGGGTTTGTTCTAGTTTCTGGCAAAAAAAAAAATCCCTGTCCATAATGAACCAAGAGATTTATTAAATTTGTATTTCATATTTCTACAATCCCTTAAAGACCACAGGGTTTGCTTTACGGCCTCTACATTCACTTAAGGACCACCACAAAAGATGTCATGAAATCGGGTGATTATTTTTTTTACGGTGACCAGCTTTTACAAGTGTCATGACTCAATTATGACTGTAATTATCGGTTGTAACTCAAGGAGCAACTGTACCCTTTTACAGTTGGTCTCCCATTTCGCTCCGTCCTTGTTTTGAACTGAACCAGCACTTAGTTTTAACCATGGGAGTATCTTGATGTTTCAAATCTGATGTTTATAAGGACGAATTTCATTGAAGGCCCAGAGGGATAGAAAATATTTGCACCCAGAAACCTCAGCCTTCTAGGTCATTCGATGCGGGTTCATTCCAATTCCAAATGGAGTTTTTGTTTTATTTTTTTTAAAGTGGATCCAGATAACAATGAAAAACAGCAGCTGTGGTCGACATCTCCGTGTCTGATTTGAACGTAGTCCTTGGAGCCAGCCAACTGTGCAATGGTGTCAGTGAGCCCGGTAAACAAATACCCAATTAAAAGAAGAAACAACACTAGCAAGTCCCTAAACCTTAGCGTATAAACATCAGGCGGTGCTGGAGAACGTCAAAGCATTAGGAGCCAATGGGGGATGCAATTTTCTTGCTCTGCTCTGCAATTAAAATTCTGTCAAGCTAGGTGCTGAACCTCTGCCTGCCTCTGGCAGTGGCTCCTTTCAGGATCCCTGTTGAAAATACTAAATGGCCTATCACTTTGTTGTTTGTATGTACAGCGAGAGCTTCTACACTGGAGACAAATTCCTTCTGTGTACAATCACACTTGGCCAATAAAAAGTACTCTATTCCACAGTCTCTTCTCATTCTTTTTCCTATTCTGTTCTGTTCTATTCTATCATTCTAATTCTAATTCTATTTCTATTCTAATTCTATTCCTATTCTATTTGTAATTTATTCTGTTCTGTTCTATTCTATTTGTAATTTATTCTGTTCTATTCTACTATTCCAATTCTAATTCTATTCTAATTCTAATTCTATTCTATTCTATTTCTATTCTATTTGTAATTTATTCTGTTCTATTCTATTCTAATTCTATTCATTTCTATTTCTATTTCTATTCTATTTGTAATTTATTGTTCTGTTCTATTCTATTCTACTATTCTAATTCTAATTCTAATTCTAATTCTAATTCTAATTCTATTCTGGGAGGTGAACATAGAAAGGCTGCTTCAGACCAGATTAACTATCTCATTAATAAGATTCTCTTGTTGACAGATAGTCCTCAACTTATGACTATAATTGAGCCCCATATTTCTGTCACTAAGCAACACCATTGTTAAGTGAATTGTATGACCCTTTTTTTGGAGGGAGGGAAAATTAAAATATTGCAGTTGACTCTTTTCAAAAAAAGAAACATCCTTTCTCGACATTTCTTTGACAGATCGGATAGAGCTAGCAGAAGTCTTGACAGAAGATAGCTGCTACCTTCTAAGGAAGGGTGCCTCAACCGTGGCAACTTCTAAGCTGCCTGGACTTCAACTCCCAGAATTCCCCAGTTGAAGTCTGCCCATCTTCAAGTTGAAGTTGCCAAAGGCTGAGAAACTCTGTTCTAAGGGATTTGTGGCTGATGAAACAATGAGAGCTGGTTGCCTTTCCTTTTGGGAACGGGCAGGAGCTGACACCATCCTTCAGGGATGACGAAGGTGAAATCCCACAAGGCCAGGAGGCTGGCAGAGTAACGTGCCTCTAATTGCCACCTTGCCCCTTGCCAACCAGCCGATGTACAGCTATAATTAACAGGAACACAGATCTTCCTTCTCTTGTAGCACCTTGAAGAAGAAGCACAAGTGGCTGGAAGAATGAAGATGCCCCTACAGAAAGTGAAATAATAAGGAAAATATTAGCCTGTGCAAAGATGGACAGATTACCTTTAGAAATCAAAGATAAGGGTGAGACAGAGTCATAATACTGGAGTCATAATACTCCGTTAGTCTGGAGTAAAATGTATCAATGGCTGGAGTCAAGGAAAAAGAAAGAAAGGGTTGACGCTTTATAGGAATGAAAGCTAAAGTTTTGAAAATCCAAGAGAATGGAATATAATGGATAAATATGAGATGATACGAATGCATGAGTATAAAAAGACGGTTGTAAATAGGTATATAATTGTAGATAAATGTACATAGAAATAATATGCAGCTAGCACTATACTAATAACGTAAGGAATAAGGAAATTAACTGTTATGTGTATCTTTATACAATAGCTTATATGGCCAAAATGATGGCCAAGAAAGTCGCACTGTGTTCAATTGTTTTTAATGTTTATTCAATAAAATTTATTAATTTAAAAAAAAAGAAGCACAAGTGGTGTAGAGTTGTAATTGCAGGAATGTTCCAATCTCAGATGGCAAACCTCAGATAAAGAACATTTCCAAGCAAATACAACTCAGGCAAACAAAGTCACTAATCTATGGATAAAGGAGGATTAGAGAGGGGAAGTAGACATATGTTAGACTTTAACTAGAGATAATTAATTGTATGGATTACTGTACTAAACAGTAACAAAAGTTAAGCAGTAACCAAAGTTAACCAATGATGGAGGATAACTAAAAATGTATATAAATGCAAGACTAGACTCCAATAAAGTTGATCATCATAATTCAGTTGTTCATGATCAAACAACTCGACTGCCTCATCATTACAACAAAGTGGGAAATTTATTTTAGGAAAGCAAGCAACCCTCCCAAAAAACAGAGTCTTCCAACCCAGTTTTTTTTTTCCTCCGTTCCCAACCAGATGCCTCTGGATCGTTCCCAGACTGGATGCGACCCAAACCTTCTTCCAACCACTGTTTCTCCTGCAATCTTCCCCCCACAAGGAGGTAACAAGGAGTCCTCAGGAGTGCCTGCCCCTTCATTCAGGTAATCCTCGACTTACAAACACAATCAAGCCCCCCCCCCCCACTGTTGCTAAGCGAGACAGCTGCTAGGTGAATTTTGACCCGTTTTTACGACCTTTCTGGCCACCGATGTTAAGTGAATCACTGCAACTGTTAACCTAGTAACCCGGTTGGGGAGTGAATCTGGGTTTTCCCGTTGACTTCACTTGTTGGAAGGTGGCCACAGAGGATCCCATGAGCCCGGGATGCTGCAACCGTCATAAATATGGGTCAGCTGCCAAGGGGCTGAATTTCAATCATGAAGCCATGGAGATAACAGATAACAGATAATCAGAGTTGGAAGGGACCTTGTAGATCATCTAGTCCAACCCCCCGCCCAAGCAGGAGACCCTACACCACTTCTGACAGATGGCAGTCCAATCTCTTCTTGAAAGCCTCAAGTGATGGTGCTCCCACAACTTCTGAAGGCAACTTCTGTTCCATGGGTTGATTGTTCTCACTGTCAGAAAGTTTCTCCTTATTTCCAGGTTGAATTTCTCCTTGTTCAGTTTCCATCCATCATTCCTTGGCTGGCCTTTGGGTGCTTTAGAAAATAGCTTGGGCGCCTCCTCTCTGTGGCAGCCCCTCAAATATTGGAAGACTGCTATCCTGTCTCCCCTGGTCCTTCTCTTCCCTAGACTAGCCAAGCCCAGTTCCTGTAACTGTTCTTCGTATGCCTTAGTTTCCAGTCCCCTAATCACCTTGGTTGCTCTTCTCTGCACTTTTTCTAGACTCTCAATGCTGCAAATGGTGCGAGAGAGGGTGATAAGTCCCATTTTTCAGGGCCGTTTTTAAGTTTGAACGGTCCCTAAACGAACTGTTAAGTAGAGGACTCTCTGTAGACAGAACCCCATTGAATAATGTGGTTAATAACGTGCATAAGCGCACCAACGTGCCTACCGTCCCTGTCCTATTGTTTCTCTTATTCTTTTATTTTTCTTATATGTACCCATTTCATGTATTCACAACTATGTATACATTTATACTTATTATCTTGTAAACAATTGGCAAATCAAATAAATAAATAAATAAAATAAATAAATAAATAGAATTTATCCAACCCCCCCCCCTCGTCGAAGTCTCCCCAAAGATTTGGCCATCTTTGTGCACCGTGCAATAAATTCCACGGGTTTAATGACAGGCCGTGGGAAAAGTTCTATCTAGACTGCATTGATGGGGGTAGATAAGGCCTCCAAATGAGAACAGCCTGTGCTTCCAAACAGGATACAAAAACCTCATGGAGACTCTGCCCATCAGGCTAATCTGTATATCTACCCACCTTAGGTAGCCCGTGGACCCATTAAAGACAAGGATGTCTCTGTGCTGCAAGGAAAAAGGAAATGGCAATGTAGCCTTTTCAGGGGAATCAAGAGAGAATGCATCTCTAATGATCTAAGTGCTAGAGCCCACTGTAACTACATAGTCAAAAAGGCGTTCAGAGTTGCTCACCTAATCTTACATAGCTTTTTCTCTGGTAATATTACACTAATAACTAGAGCATACAAAACATTTGCTAGACCAATACTCGAATACAGCTCATCCGTCTGGAAGCCACATTACGTATCTGATATTAACACAGTGGAGAAAGTCCAGAAATATTTCACAAGAAGAGTTCTCCACTCCTCTACTCGTTGCAGAATACCTTATGCCACCAGACTTGAAATTCTAGACCTAGAAAACCTAGAACTACGCCGCCTTCGGTCCCATCTTAGTATAGTATATAAAATCATACCTTGCAATGTCCTACCTGTCAATGAATACTTCAGCTTCAACCATAACAACACAAGAGCAAACAATGGATACAAACTCAACGTTAATCGCACCAAACTTTGATTGCAGGAAATACGACTTCAGCAACAGAGTGGTCAATGTCTGGAAAACTCAACCTGACTCTGTGGTTTCTTCCCCAAACCCCAAAAGCTTTAACCTTAGACTGTCTACTATTGACCTCACCCCTTTCCTAAGAGGTCTGCAGGGGGCGTACATAAGCGCACCAACGTGCCTACCGTCCCTATCCTATTTCTTTTATTTTTCTTATATGTATCCATGTATTCATAACTATGTTTTTACTTATACCTATTATCTTGTAAGCAATTGACAAATAAAATAAATAAACAGAATGATCAATGTCTGGAATACTCTACCTGGCTCTGTGGCTTCTTCCCCAAACCCCAAAAACTTTAACCTTAGACTGTCTACTATCCGCAGCAATATCAGAGAACACGTCGCATGTGCTTTGTGAACAGCAGAGAATCCGGAAGTTTGATGGAATCAGCGCTGGGTAGAAGCTTCCTAACGTAACCTTCTCAAACACCAGGGAGGAAATTCAAACTGGCATGGGAGCAGCCCATCTTGACCACGCCGGCAAGAGTCCAAAACTCTTTACTATGTAACTTCCTCCCCGGGTCTAAAGAGAGCTATGGCCTTCATATCAGCTGCAGGTGAAGCTCAAGGATAAAGATAACAAACTCCATTAGACTATCCTATGTTTAGAAAATAAGAAACTTCTCGGTTACAATCACAAGAAAGAGCAATTTGCAGGGTATCTGCACTTTTGAGAAGCTTATGCCAGTGCGCTGCCGTCTCTCTTCCAAGCGTTCCACTTCCCAATAATGGCACCCTTTCATCTTTATCTAGAATGATTATTTGGTCAAGTCTTACACCTGTTAGAATTGGATGGGACTATCTTAATATTGGAGGGGCTCGACCTATTTTCCAAAGCACCTGAAGACAAGACAAGAAACAATGGGTGGAAACGAATCAAGGAGAGAAGCAACTTGAAATTAAAGGAGAAATTTCTTCACAGTGAGGACAGCTAACCAGTGGAAGGGCTTGACTTCCAGAAGTGGTGGGTGCTTCATCACTGGAGACTGGCTGTCCAGTCTCTTCTTAAAAGCCTTCAGTGATGAAGCACCCACAGCTTCTGGTGGCAAGCTGTTCCTCTGGTTAGGTGTCCTAACTGTTAAGAAATTTCTCCTTAATCCCAGGTTGCTTTTCTCCTTGATTCATTTCCAACCAGAGGTGGTCATTCAGCAGGTTCTGAGCAGTTCTGGAGAACCAGTAGCAGAAATTTTGAGTAGTACGAAGAACCGGCAAATACCGCCTCTGACTGGTCCTGCCCCCATCTATTCTCTGCCTCCCATTGAGTCCCAGCTGATTAGCTGGGTCTTCTTTTGTTGCCCTGCACAGGAGAAGGGAGCTGGAAAGCAGGTTAGTGGGGTGGGAAGCAGTGGTAGGATTCAAATATTTTACTACCGGTTCTGTGGGTGTGGCTTGGTGGGCGTGGCAAGGGAAGAATACCGTAAAATCTCCAGAGGTGGTATTTGCTGGTTCTCTGAGTTACTCAAAATTTCTGCTACCGGTTCTCCAGAACTGGTCAGAACCTGCTGAAGACTACCTCTGGTGGGGAAGAAATGGGATTTTGCGGTAACCTTCCCCTGGAGTAGGGAGGGAATGGAGATCTTTCCCCTGCCACACCCACCAAGCCACACCATGCACACAAGCCACGCCCACAGAACCGGTAGTAAAATATTTGAATCCCACCACTGTTTCCAACCATGGTTTATTGTCTTGCCTTCTGATGCTTTGGAGAATAAGTTGACCCCCTTTCCTTTGGGGCAGCCCCACAAATACCGGAAGACTGCTTACCTATCCTCACTAGTCCTTCTTTTCTCTAGACTAGCCACACTTATTTATTTTATAAAGCAATTATAAGATAACAGGTATAAGTATAGTTATGAATACATGAAATGGATACGAATAAAAAAGAAACAATAGGACAGGGACGGTAGGCACGTTGGTGCGCTTATGCACGCCCCTTACAGACCTCTTAGGAAAGGGATGAGGTCAATAGTAGACAGTCTAAGGTTAAAGTTTTTGGGGTTTGGGGAAAAAAACCACAGAGTTAGGTAGAGTATTCCAGACATTGACCACTCTGTGGCTGAAGTCGTATTTCCTGCAATCAAGTTTGGTGCGGTTAACCTTGAGTTTGTATCTACTGTGTGCTCTTGTGTTGTTATGATTGAAGCTGAAGTATTCATTGACAGGTAGGACATTGCAATAGATAATTTTATGTACTATACTTAGATCGGACCGAAGGCAGTGTAGTTCTAAGTTTTCTAGGTCTAGAATTTCAAGTCTGGTGGCATAAGGTCTTCTGCAACGAGTAGAGGAGTGGAGAACTCTTGTGAAATATTTCTGGACTTGCTCAACTGTGTTAATATCAGATACATAATGTGAGTTCCAGACTGATGAGCTGTATTCAAGTATTGGTCTAGCAAATGTTTTGTATGCTCTAGTTAGTAGTGTGATATTACCAGAGAAAAAGCTACGTAGGATTAGGTTAACAACTCTTAATGCCTTTTTGGTTATGTAGTCACAGTGGGCTCTAGCACATAGATCATTAGAGATGAGTATTCTAAGGTCCTTTACAGAGCTTGGATCATCAACAAGGTCTTGACTGTTCGGCTTGTATTTTATTTTCTGATTATTATTTTTTAATCCAGGAAGCCCCAACATGACAGCTCTCAGAAATCACACTTCAGCCAGCATTGCAACAAAAAAACAATGAATGACGTCTGTTAATTGTGAGGGTTGTACTTCACACAACTTAAAGGTTGAGAAATGTTCTTGGGAGCCCCAGTTCCCAGACTCTTAAGCCAAACTCTCTAAGCTGCACACACATTCTCAGCCTTATGGTCCAGCTCCTAACTGCCATCTGCTGGGGGAGACAAACACACTTTCCTGCAACCAGGTTGGTCCTTGAAGGCATGAAGATCGACCTCGAGTACAGGGAGTCCTCCACTTACGACCGCAAGGCAGCCCCAAAATTTCTGTACTCAAGCGAGACATGGGTTCAGCGAGCTTTGACCCGATTTACTGCCTCTTGCCCCCGTTGTTAAGTGAATCATTGCAGTTCATAAGTTAGTCACAGGGTTGTTAAGCGAACCGGGCTTCCCCATGGACTTGGGTTGTTAGCAACCACCTTAAATCTGAACCGGCTGCCAAGCATCCGAATTTTGACCACGGGACCGAGGGAAGGCTGTTCAACGGTCACAAGTCACTTTTTTTTTCAGAGCCAGAGTAACGTCCCTAAAGGAACCGTTGCAATTCAAAGACACCAAAGCACATTCCATTAAGGATTCTAACTTGGCTGTTTCTCTCCAATAGGACAAGGGCCGGAAGGTCAACGAGGCCCAACAGATCGTCTTTGTCAACTCATAAAATATTTCTATGGCCTTTTTAGAGTTGCCAACAGAAAGGGAGGGGAGGGGGGAAAGGGGTTTGAAAGAGCAGTGTGGCAGCTTGGAAATCGAAAGTGAATTCCACAAATGTTTTCAAAGATAGTAACTAGGTGACCGAAGTTTCTGCCATGCAAAATTCTAACTGGAGAGCATGGTTGATAACTCTTGGCTATGGATATGTCCCATTAGAGAATATGAATTACGATACACACAGGGGGTGGGGGAAAACAGGGTCAAGGGTGACAATGAATGATGTCTCAGAGTCGGCTACACCCAAGCAGTGCCGGACATGTTAACCCCCAATAAATCCTTTCAAAGTTTTGGAAGTTTGGCTCAAGACTCATGATTTAAATGGGGATAACTGCCGGAATCCTGACAGTCTTATTTTGAGCATTGCCAGCTTGCTTTGTGGTTTTACAAAACCAGATCTTCCGTAGGACCTCCCTCGGCCTGAAGGCAAAGCGCTTTCTCTTCCATGCCATGTGTTGGCCTACGGAGTACATCCTGCCTTGATGCTCTTGCACAACTGGGTAGACCAAGGTCTGTCAATATTTATGAAATCTCAACCTCACCGGCTACCCCTCTGCAAGGCCACTTGGCACCTGGCTGCCGAGATGTTTCCAAACATGACCTTCTTTTACCTTTTGAGCTTCGGACCGCAACTTTTCACCACGGCTATAAAAATGCTCTTCCCCTCTCCGGAGAACCGGAGTCCCCAGGAGCCATGCAGCACACCGAAAGGCCAAGCAAGGGATGAAGCGGCAGATCCAGCAGTATCTGTTGGGTGGCCAAAGAGCACCACCTGCTGCCTTGAGGATTTTGAGTGATGGTCTCCTAAGATACTTGGCTCACTTGCTACCTGATGACTATGGAGGTTCTCAGTCACATGCAGGTCATGGTTATCCCAAAAGTGCTTTTTTCCCCCTCTTTTCTAAGAGGCAACTGGACCTTCTTGAAGACGTTTCGTTTCTCATCCAAGAAGCTTCTTCAGCTCTGACTTGGATGGTGGGGAATGAACTTGCTACCCGATCTTTTTGACTGAAGATACCAAGGACTGGGAAGCGGCATACGCAGTGCATTGAGTTGGGTCATGTCTTGAGAATAATGCTGCTTTCCAAACCCCAAATACAGCTTACAAGAAGTTTAAAAAATATGTGAGCAGCTGGTGAAGGGATGAAACTATGATTCGGATGACAAAAAGAGACAGCCCTGCAATTTTTAAGCTACCTTTCCTCCATTTGGCTGTGCAGATGATTCTTGACTCTTGATGAATGTATCTTTTCTTTTATGTACACTGAGAGCATTTGTACCAAAGAGAAATTCCTTGTGTGTCCAATCACACTTGGCCAATAAAGAATTCTATTCTGTTCTATTCTATTCAGATACGTAGACCTCAATTGAGTTTCCTTTTCTCAAATCAGTGAGATGTTGGTCAAGCTCACAACCCCAGTGAAAAACTTAACCAACTTGGCCACAGCTAATTAAAAAAAAAAAGTATTTACTTGCTTCTGAATTTTACAGCCCCATTAAAACACCTTTAACTTATGTCCGAAGCTGGGAACTTTGACATGTGAACTTAAAACACTTCGCTAGCTCTGTAAGGCCGTCTTCCCCAAAGCTTAGTTAGCACCCATCATGCCTTGCAAAAGTTGTAAAGCTATTCCGCCACTTATGACCACATCTGAGGCCAGAATTTGGTTTTAAGTCCCTACAAGTCTTAAGATAAGTCACCGTGGTTGTTAAGCAAATCATTAAGTTCTTAAGCAAATCAGATGATTGTTAAAAGTCCTAACCCAGTTTATGCAATGGATTGTGGGGGTGTTCTGATTTCTTTTTGGCCACTTCCCATGACTGTGGGATGCTGCAACCAGTTGTAAATTCAAGCTGGTTGCCAGGCCCCTCCAAATGTGATTACATGAGCTACAGTTATAACTTCGGGGATGAGTTATCAGTAACGTCAAGCCCCAAATTGACCTATATGAAGCCATTTTAGTTTGGCTTAGTATATTTTCTTTTTCTTACTTTCTCTTTGGCAGTCATGGGGGAGGGGTTTCGGGCTTGCCACATTCCTAAGTGGGGAGGAGTGGAGATAGAGTTGTTTAGGCTAGGTGATTCTTCTTCCCGTGGGAAATGAGCTGTCCATGCTTGGGCCCCCTGAGGTGGAGATTTATGACATCAAAGCAAGGTTGAATTACTTCTATTGGAGAATGTGACTTTGGGTTTTTTTTTTCCAGTTCATCGTAACTTCACATTATTGTTAAGCAACTAGTCGTCAGTGGAGAACTACCTATCACGGGCCTGGCACCGAGCATTTAAAATGAAAAGATCTCTGATATTTTTATCGATCTATTTATTTATAAAATTTATAGACCGCCCATCTTACCACAGGGTAAAAACTCTTGGATAGCAGTTGTACTGTTTGGGAATGGAGGGGAAGAGGGACGAGTTATTGGGTTTTTAAAAAATATCTGTAATGCACTCAGGGACACAGAATAAACTCTGTGTCAACAACACACATGCGTCTTTGTTTCACTCTTGACACTCTGATTTTATCTGACAGGTCACTGACCCGTCCATGGACACAGATAAAACAGAAATAAGGTAAGCTTGGCTCCCATTTTTCTAATCAATCCCCTTTTCTCAGTACTCCCGTTGACGGTGAATTGGGAGTGATTTCACAAAATTGCTACTCTTTCTTGGTAAAGGAATTCCTGGGCGTTCTCCGCCCCTATTCACCCCCCCCCCCACAAAGCAGCCCCAAATCAACATGCTGAGAACATCCTGTGTTCTGGCAGAAGCACCACACCGAGAGACATGCAACGTTTCTTTCTTCTTTGAGGTCAGCATTCCTCACACCGTGAGACCATCAGAGCAAAAGGTAGGCTCTCCTAAGGGTCACTCCCCCAGACAATCTGGGGCCCTGGGGTTCCCCCAAGCAGCCTCATCTGAAAGGAATGGGGGATGGAGGTCCCTTGATTCCAGCAGCGGGTGGCAGAAATCACACCTGGCAAGGCCGAGATAGGTCAAAGGGATCTGTAGCGAGCTAGCTGCCAATTCAGGGAGGCGAGCTTGGCAGGAGATTCACAGAGAGGCACCTGCTTGAATCCATCCATCTTGATCCCCCTTCTCTTCTCACGGGGCTTTCAAAAAAACCACAACACACAACACCCTCTTGAAGCCCGAAGTGTAGACGATGCCCAGCCCAGAAGAAGTGCAGATTTCAGGCTGAAACAGGAAT
>NW_020716947.1:449137-484640 GCF_900518725.1 Notechis scutatus | reverse complement strand
GTTTCAATAAGGACCCTACAGAGTCCTGATTTCCTTTTTCCACTGCATCCACAAAATGGCGAGGTGGACAATTGGAGCTGAAAGGCAACCTTTTTTCATCACCACCTCAAAATAATGAGGTGGACACTGACAAAAACGAACCTTTTTCCGCATCCTCACTTTTCACTGAGGTTTCATTGGACAAACTGGCTTTTCTCAGGAGCCTCAGCTCCTCCTTAAACCATGGGGAGTTTCAGGACTGATAGGCCATGTTAGGCCACATGGGCAGGATGTTGTCCAGGGTCTAGCCACTTCCTATTTCCAATTTGTGGCCAAGACCTCCACAGTGGTATGCAGCAGAATATCCCCAGCTGAGTGGAACCATTAGTTGCCTACCTATCACTCTGTATAAATATTGCTTAGGCACGGCCTTGGAGAAGGGAGGTGAACTGTGCTGCACTGTCTCTTCCCATGTAGCCACTGAAAGATCAAGGAGAAGAAGAATGGTTGTGCTATACCCTGTCCTGCTCTTGCCAAAGATTATCCATAAGTGCAAACAATGCCATTTATCCCCCATAACCCTTTTTCAACCACCTTCCCTAGGTAACAAACCAAACCCCCAGGATATCCCCCAGTTCCTTCTGAATTGAGTTCATTAGTTGCTGAGGATACCATTTTAATGGGGCTTGCCTCCCTGCAGAGGGAGGCAACTTTAGAAAAATCTTATAGCCACCAGGGCATGGTCTGATAATCCTGATAGGCAGGATACCATACCATGTCTAATCATGACAGATTCCCCATCATTTCTTGTTGACACTGCTCTGACAGGAAAATCATATCCGGGATCTAACTGCTATCTCAAGTGGGCCTTAGATGGTCTGGGATAGGTTGGTGGCCATGAACTCCTGAGCTTCTTCTGAAGCCAAGTCAGGGATAGTAGATTGAAGTCCTCCAGGCCCATAAACCTGGGGTACTCCACCCAAAGCTCTGAGATAGCCTCCAGGAGCTCAGGCAGGTTGCTATGAATCAGGTAGCCTGGTATAGCAGCAACACTCCCAATTGACCATTAATGCTTACTCAATAAAGCTTTCCTTAAAATGATGCATGAACCAGTTCTGTGCTTGCCAAGCATAACGTTCTCAAGAACTGTGAATACTGGAAATAGAGAGTTGTAGTAAAACAAAAAATCGCTTACTGTTCTGGCTTTGGATGCTTGTGGGTTGCTTTTTTTCCATAGAAAATGTAACTGTACTCAGCGTAAAGACTTGTGCTCTGGGTGAGACTCCTTATTTCACAAGGGCTGATTGTTAATGACATCAGCATATCCATTTCCATGTTATGGCCATCCACTACGCTTCATGATAACAGCAGGCTAATGACAAGGAAGTTACAAGAGGCTACACAATCCTGTAATTCAGCCACTTTGATCATAACACATTAACTGCTTTATCACCTGTCACTTCCAATTAGCACATACCCTTATCCCGTTGCTAATAGACACTTGGCAGCAAAATTAATTATATAGTCATAATTCCTAAAATTTGAGCGTTCAAACACTTTTTGCTAAGTGCATTCATGGTTTTTGTAGCAGCAGTGGCTGTACTCTGGGTAAGATTAACGCAAGTTTGCTGAAGGGGAGTATTCTTGGTTTGATGGAAGAAGAATATTGCCTAAAGTAATTTATGATTAATAAAAATCAGCATTACTATCATGGAAATATATTAATACAGTCTCTTACAAGGAAGCAAATTATATCAAAATCTGCTTTCACACTTGGGAGGAGTAACAAGAAATTTAAAGGCTAATTGTAAATGATTGAAGAAGATGCTCTATTGTCACATCCACCGTTTTATAGCCACTGTTGCTGTATTTATCTTTGTCCTCAAACTTGCAAATACTTTTTTTCTTTCACAAAGATAATAAATAGTGGCTCTGCTTTCATTGGGATTCCAATAATTATTTTACTTTTATATTATTAGGCCATAATATATGGCATATGTGAGGTTTTCCTCACTTCCCACTGATTTATCCCAAAGTCCCAAACTTGTGGAATGTCTTAAGGAGGAGACAAGCTTAAGACCAAGAAACTGAGCTTCAGTTCTCACCTGCTGTTAAAAATATTGCTTGCTATTTGGTCCTTGCTACCAAAGAAGGAAGATATAGAATCAAGGCCCATCAACAGATTCCTGCTTGACTCTCCATCTCCACCTCCCAAGTTTTTGCTTATATTTCTGAAGATAAGGGATATGTTTCTCCAAAGTTTTTCCCATTCTTCCATTCACTAAAGTTGTTACTTACAACAGAGTGACAAATAACATAATGGTCATATAATGTATTATCTGGGTGCAGTAAGAGAGTCACATTGTACACCTTCGCAATGTTAAATAACCAAGGACTGTGAGACAAAAGACACTGTGCTTTTTTTTTTCAGACCACGTTGATTTTGTATGTACCAGATTGGATTGCAAAATAAAATGATAATAAATAGTATCTTTAAAATGAAATATAAAGTTATACTTCCTCAGCATTTCAACTCTGGTCTTTAGGTTGAGATTATCATAATATGCAAATTGCCCTATCTTTAATTGGTTAAAAGGGAGGCAGCTAATCAGCCAAAATATATTTAATGATTTGACAAATGATGATGGGTAGAAAGTTTCTTTGCTTGTGAGCTAGTAATAAAAAAATCATCTACAGTCTTTAAGTAGGAACAACATCAATACCAATCATAGATAATTTAGTAAATCCGCAAGATGCAGAGTTGAATGATGACTTTAAATATCCTATCAAGCCCTGATACATTTCTTTGAAAACATTAAAAAAAAAAGATACAACATCCCCTAGGTTTCAAAAAGCCTTAAAACCAGCTGAAAAATATTAAGTTCCCCCACTCCAAGACCACAAAAGAACACTGGGCTTTAATATCCCCACTCAAGGCTCATCCCTATTCATTGCTTTATAGGAATTGCTATCTAGTTAAATTTCAACATTATTTCCGTTTTCCAACATGTGGTTTTCATGGTACAAAAGATTAAGGTGCACTTTCAGTTAAAATAGTGAATAAGTAACAAGAGTGAAGCACGGCCTACACCATTGTTATTACTTGAAACTCTCCACGGGAAAGATTAAAAAAAAATCTTGGCTTACTAACACGGAAACTTAAAATATTTTCTAGGTAATACTTGATTGCACTGTACTAAGAATGGCGTATGGTGCTCTAAGCAGAAATGTACTGCCACAACATGTTAGCCCTCTTTTGGATCTTAGGAACTATGGTAGTCATTATGATTGCCTTTCCTAGGAGAGGAAAATCTTAAACAGGCTTTGTGTGTACCAACAAAAGAACATAAGGAAGATTCATTTTATTAACTTTCATCTAAGAAAGTGCAGATTAATAAGGGGTCACCTAAATCAGGAGAGAGCAATCTGACATCAGAGGGCTAAATCTGATTGGTGTGAGAACCCTCTCTGACCACAATTATTTACAATGTTTTCCTATCTTTTGATATGAGAATTAGATTTTGGAAATGTTTTAACTGAATTTAGTTTTGTTATACTTTTTCCTAGTTGGCCTGCTTTTGCATACTTTAAATGTAGGTGGTTCTTCATGTTCTTTGAAAGAGAAATCAGTTCACATCAATTGTTACGTCTGTTGTAAATATCACTAGGTAACTGAACTCGAAGCTATCTGTAATTAAAATATAGACTTGACTATTGAATAGTTTCAAATATGAACAAGAATGGTAAACAGTGGGCATTTGTTTTAAGAACAGAGTAATTAAATTTCTATAGTTTTAAAAGAACAAGGTATAATTGTGAATTGGTGGCCATATTTACAGATACAGATGAGACATAGAAAGGATTTAGAAAAACATGGAGTTGAAAAGGAATTACAACAATTTGATCAAATTTTGAAAGGCAAAGAAGAAAAATTTATAACAAGATTGCATAACTATTTATTAGGAGTGGAACTGGAGGAAGAAATAGTAAAAGAGCCAATGATAGCCTGAGCAAAGAATACAGGTCGTAGTATAGAACTAGATGATTGGGAAAAATTATGGACCCAAAACTACAAGTTAACATTGTCAACAGCTTATAAAGAGAAGCAGTATAAAATGTTTTATCGATGGCATTTAGCACCAGCAAGATTGGCAAAAATGTATCCAAATAGGAAATCAGAGTGCTGGAAATGCAAGCAGAAAGATGGAACGTTCTTTCATATGTAGTGGCAATGCCCCAAAGCCAGAAAATATGGGTGAAGGTACAAAGATGGCTTCAGGAGATAACAGAACATCAAATAGAACTTAAACCCAAACTATTCCTACTGGGAATAATTAATGGGAAATTTAGCAAACAAATCCAATACATCATATTGCATATAATAACAGCAGCAAGGATAGTTTTTGCACAGGGTTGGAAATTAGAAAACATACCGTCTGAAAAGATGTTAATACAAAAAATATTAGAATGTGTCAAGATAGACAAACTTACAATAGAACTAAAAGGCAAGGAGGAATCAGAATATTATGCCGTATGGGATAAATGGTATAAGTGGATAGAACATAGGAATAAGGATTAATGTATAGAAATAAATGTAAGTATATGTAATATCTATGACACAATACTGTTAACAATGTAAATAGAGGTGTGTAATTTGGGAAAAAAAGAAAAAAGAAAAGCTGGGCATTGGCTTAGGGTGCCAACAAGAATAATGAGGGGAGACAGAAGGAGCTTTTGGTAAGTGCAAGCAACCAGAAGGAGCCAACCAGCTTCACTGCATTATGACTAGAGCAACCACTAGATGGCAACCAGAGATACAGAATGTCTAAGGTTCTGGAATTCTCTAGTATTTTTGAACGTGGCTTGGTCTAGGATGGTCAGTTTCCCAGTTGGAACTTAATCATACTAATGTATGATTAAGTCTTTGTCCATGTGTTTTGAAATTAAGAAGTTTTCATGTTTTCTAACTGTTAGTAGGTGATAATGGAGTTGGGGTATTTTTTGCTCATCTGGGTATTGATTGCTGTGAGGAGGTGTTTTGGTTTTGATGAGTGGCCCCCAACCTTTCTGGTGCCAACAAGGATCAATTTTGGAAAAAACGGGTCATCACATTCCCACACATGCTCACTGCTTGCAAGGACCAGTTCCTAACAGGCCACAGACCGGGACCATCCATAAGCAAAAAACTGGGAACCTCTGTCATAGATGATCTGTTTCTTTTCATGGTGTTCAGGATTACTTCTATGTGTTTGTGCATGTTCTTACACAGGTTCTGATGTGGAAGACTTGAGTCTTTACTTTGGTGGTGGAATAGTTGGTTAGTATGGGTAGTTTTACAATGCTCTACTTTCTTGTATTATTAAGGTAGGGAAAACTGCTTTGGATTCTACTGGTCTGTCTCAGACACTCTTTCCTTTATTAAGATTGTTTTAGTTTAAAAAATTTAAATCAGGAACTGACATCCTGCAGAGCAAAGAACTGGATTTCAGACACCACTTTTACTGAAGAGGTGTCTTGCTACCGTGACCATATCTACTGTGGCAGCCATTTTGTGAATATGCCCTCCCCAGAGTTCCCAATGGGATCATAGCCTAAAAGAGTACCTAAAGGGTAGAATTTATTTAAATTAGAAAGCAGTCTCTAAGCAAAAAAATATGAATCCATGATAGTAATTTCCATCTTATGGTTCAGAGAGAGGATCACTAAAAGGACTATGACTTTTTAAAAAAATTCTTGAAGGATGATAGTTAAGGCCAAGAAAAACTTCTTAGATTTATTTTGTGGTTAAGCACCATAGTTTTTATTTTTGGCTTTGGTTTGATAAGCTTCAAAAACATTCTTTTGAATGGATTCAGCTGGTCTCCTTCATTTGTTTGTTTCTTTTATTGATAAATAATAAGCTCAAGGTCTTGGCATGCAAACTTATCTAGCTTTAGGCTTCTTTAGAGTTAGACATAAAAGAGAGATATAAAAATAAAATAAAGAAAAGAAACATAGTCAGAATTGTGCCTCGCTTCTGCTTTGGCTAAAAAATTATGTAAGATGAAAGCCTATGTCAATTCAATGACAGACTGTTTTTCTCATTTCAAAATAATTTATAGGGTGGCCCTATTTGCAGTTACAAACAAAATACAAAAAAGATATAGAAGAATTTGACATAGATAGAACACCACAACAAATAGATAAAATCTTATTAGGACCAGAGGAAAAATGTATAACTAAAATGTACAGCTACCTTTTAAAATTTGACAGAGAAGAGGAGATATTGAAACAAATAATGATTGCTTGGATGAAAAACTTTGGATATAATGTATATTAGAAGATTGGGAAAAACTTTGGACAAAAATCTATAAATTAACAATGGCAGCCAGGTACAAAGAAAATCTCTACAAAATGTTCTATCGTTGGCACCTAGCACCAGTAAGATTGACCAAAATTTACCCAAATCTGAACCTGGCATATTGGAAATGCAAAAAGAAACCAGGTACCTTCTTTCATATGTGGTGGTCCTGTTCTAAAGCAAAGAAATTTTGGAATAAAACAAGGATCTGGTTGCAAAAAATAATTGGTTCAAAAATAGAACTTAAACCTAGAGGCGCAGAGATGGACAGGCTGACCCTAAACTTAAAAGATAGAAATGAAACAGAGTATTATCTGATCTGAGACTCCTGGTATACCTGGTTAGACAATAGGCATAAAAGTAACATAGTAATTAATATATGAATATGAATGTTGACGATGCTGTAACGTTGTTGGAAATGTAAATATGTTTTTAAATTGTTGTAAAATGTTTAATAACATTTATTTTTTTAAAAAGAATTTTGACTGGCAGGTTTAGGAGGATAGCCTTTTCTGCCATTGCCCCCACCCTCTGGAGACGAATCAGGCCCCCATTCTTTTGGCTTCCAATAGACAAGGCTCTGCCATCTCACATGAGGAATGCCAAAGAAACATGCAATCATGAGTTTGTTGCATGCCATGAGAGCACTCACTTTGCCATTGTCAGTCAATTTTCAACAGGGTTAATTATATTTGCCTCATTAATAAATATTATATTTTTTAAAAAAAATTCAACTCTTAAATTTTAACTCTTAACATTTTAATTTTGTATATACTGTTTTATATTTCAGTGTTTTATTCTACACTGCCAGGGTCTCTTTGAGAGAGATGGGCTGTTTAGAAAAACAAACAAACAAACCTTTTTTTGTTGCCTTAGCAAGAAATGATGGTGAGGATTGTCTTATAATACCTTAGGGTGGCTAGATCTGGAAATGACTTTGACACCCTCTCCTTTAAATCCAGAAGCATTATTCCTTGATTCCCCTAAAAGTATACTGACCATCTCCATATCCATGCTATTATGCCCTTTTTTGGATGCTTTTATTAGTTAAGAGAGACAAAATTCTAATCTGCAAGGGGTGGAACTCATCCCACCACCAATCCTGTCACTTTCCTCAGGCATTATAAGCTTGAAGAAATCCAGATGGTGGTCACAGGAGGACGTTACCTTGTCATCTCTTGAAATTCTATCTGCCTGACATCCAATCTGGAGATAATATGAGCAATTTTGTCCTGAAAAATGCTTAGTGAATTGCTCACAAATATTCTGAAACATCATGAGGATTTTGTCACTCTAAATATGCTGGTCTTCATTCTCCAGATGCAATAAGTATAGATAAATATTGATGTTCCACCACTCTTGCTGCTTTGAAATAAGCCCAAAGGTGGACTCTTAATTATGTGCAGTCATTGTTGTGCCTTGTTGCTTATCAGTGTCGTCACTTGAGGCATATCCTTTTGTACCTCGTTTCCTTAAGTTCCTTAGTAAACCAAATAATATTCCTTGTATTATCACTTATAGGGAGCTTGGTCAATAGCAACCTTACTGGGTGCCCTAGCAACCTCTGTGTCATACTGGTCAATTAAGTATTCCACAGAACTGCCAGCTAGCATCTATTGGGATCTGAAGAGGACTATGCATAGGGGATGCCCTCTCAATCTGACAGATTTTGCATGGAAGAAGGGGCAAAGATGCTCCAGGCAAGATATACCATGTTGATAGGCACCTACTCTCAAAGACTGAATGCTATCATAACAATAATTCTGAAGTGATTTATTTTTGTCTCATATATATTTTTATATCTCTGGTAAACCTAGTATTTTAGTAAGGCTTTTACATCCACTTGTCTCATCTCTAACCCTCCAAATCTAATTTTAGTAGAGTATCTTCTAGAAGAAGGAAACTCCCTTCTATGTTTTACTTCCTTCTCCAAGTGTCCCACTCGTATTTATTCTCTTTTTGGCTCCTAGAGCTCCAGTTACTGTGTCCTTCCACCCCAAGAGAACAGCATCTCTTTTTGCCTCTTAAGCAGAAAGGGAGATGTTCATCCAGCCAGCCTTCCTTTCCATTCCTCATTTTTTGGCACTTTGTCCCCTTCTCCTTAACTAACCTGGATTCCTCCTTTTTCTCCAATTCCTGTCCTTTTCCCATCCCTTCAATCACTGTAATGATTCTACTATGAATAATTTCTTCTACTTTCCCTCTCATAATAATTTCTCTATTATTCTTTTTTTCCTTGAATATTCAATTTAATCTAACATTTCTTTGCAATCCATTTTGTTTCGCCTCAGTTGTGTCCTTCACTACTATTCCATATCAGTTATTACTCTTTCTTCCTAGACTAGATAAGGTTCAAGGCGTTGGGTAAGTGGTCAGACCTTGGCTTCGCAAGTTAATTGCTTCAGCCCTCCCTCTTTCCCCTCACCCCCACTGGGAAGGTTACTGCCCAATAATTATCCCTCCACTCCTTCACGTGCTCTTCTCCTTGGACTGCTCTCAAGCTTACTGTGCAAGACTCCTACTCCTCTACTACTAAAAGCAAACTACAGTTGGAGTCGGGAGTCCATTGCCAGCCAGACACAGACTGGCTTCTCCAACAGGCTTCTTCACAGGATTCTCCGACAGAGTCCAGATTCATCCTTCACATTCATAAGGCAGCCAAGGAGGCTGATGGCAGCATCTATTAGGACAGGTAAATGCTTATGCTTCTAAAATATAGAACAATTTTGTGTGTACAGTATAAAAGCAATAAAAGAACAGGTTATGAAATTATATTTCCTTCCTTCCTTCCTTTTCCTTTCCTTTACACACAGACACACAACTTTCTCAGAATAGCCATTAATTTCACACATGAATACATTCCATGCAAAATTCTATAGTGCAGGTGGATCTTTTCTGATATCCTTCTGTTTGTCTTGGTGCTTTTGCCAAAAAGCCTTAAAGGTGGGAACACCATGCTTTATATATTTAGTCTTTTTGATTTGTGGGAAGTAAATCTAAGATATATAATACAAAGTAGCATGACAGGGCTGGCAAACTTCATGCCTTCAATACATGACATACGTTCAGTTTGGGAAAAGCCTCATCTTTAATTTCAATCTAATAATGGAAAAAAAGAATTACGAATAAAGAAGGGAAAACCAACCTAATGCTGGCAGTTCAAAATTTCTGCTTTGCTCAAAAATTAAGTCTAAACTTAAGAAGTTTTATCTAAGTTTATATAGAAAAGGATTTTGTTTTATGAGGGCAAGGTGGAGGGAGTGACTTAAACTTTGTAAATTATTTGGAGTTAGGATGAATTTTCTGTTGGTTTGTATGTAATCAAAAGAAAGTTCCAATGACTTGTTTTATAAAGTGGGTTTGAAAATGGGATGAATAGGTTATTATTTAAAGCTTGTAAAATAGTTTGAAATTAAATTTGGAAAGTATGTTCAAGAGGACAAGGGAAAGAGAAGATTTTGATCTCTTTATTTTTATATATATAAAATGCTCAAGGAATTCTTAAAGTCTGCAATATATTATTGAAAGTGTGTGTGTGTGTGTGTGTGTGTGTATTTATGTATGTATATGAAAAGGAAGTTAAAAATGATGTATTATAATTAATTGATATTGGTTATAAAGATGAAATTTCTTAAGAAATAGTTAGAATCTTAAAATGAATATAACAGAGTTTTCCCTTTAAGGTTAAAGTATTTGAAAAGATTAGATGTTTGTTAATATGGATGATGATAGTTTAGAAAGATTAATAAGTGTAAATAGAAATATATTATTTTGCACAATGGGGGAATAGATTTAATTAAGATTGCAATGTAAACTGTATTTAACAAAATATTTTATTTGGTCTTGCATCTATTGGGATATTGCTTCTTTTTAAAAAACTTGAAATAGAAAAAACATTTAGAATTTAATCTGAAGCTTAATAATTGTGTAGTGCTTTGTTTAGTTTGTAATAATTATAGGTAATGCAAAAAGTTGAAGTTATAAATGTATTAGAATTTTACTGTTTTGCAAAGAGTCAGAAGTTAATACCTTCTTTCCTCTCCTTTTTTAAATTCTTCATTGTATTTTATGCTGTAATAAATCTTGATAGAACTTTCATTTTTTTAAAAAGTTATGTTTGAACTATGTACAGTCTCAAAGTTTTTGAAAACAATAGTTTTGTTTCAACAATGCTGCTTAGTCGGGTGGGGATCATGGGAATTGGTTTATAACCCATCTGGAAAATATCAAAAGAAAAGGCTACATAATAATGTTCTTTAGATGAACCTACTATATTGAAATTATTTCAGTGTTCTGACATGTTGTGTTCACTTTTCTCATCATTTGTTCAATCATATACTGAACAAATGATGAAAAATCTAAAAGTTTTAAGAATCAAAAGCAACTTAGAGAAAAGGCAACCTGGAGAAAACAGCAAATTGCATTAAGACTAAAAAAGATTTTAATTAGGTGGAATAATCCAAATGCAGATCCTGCGGAAATGGCTGCCCTAAAATAACTATTTTTGCCTTATTGTTATTAATGAAATGTATTTCCAGGGCATTGTATTTTGGGCTTCAGCTTTTGTTCTAAAATAATGTGGAATTATGCTTGGCTTGACTGGAGAGCATAGCTTGCTACTTTTTCACTAGGAAAATGTTTGCAGAATTGACCCTGGGTCTCTAAGGAATGTACAACATTAATTCTCTCCTAGAAACTACCTGTGTTTAAGACCTTTTGTTGGAATTCCAAGCTGATATTTAGGTTTTTGATTCTAGATGTCCACACAGAAGCAGTCCAGGCAGCTCTTGCAAAACATAAAGAACGAAAGATGGCAGTACCTATGCCATCCAAGAGACGTTCACTGGTGGTGCAAACATCAATGGATGCCTATACCCCTCCAGGTAAGGACCTGTACTAAAGATATTATGATTGGATTTCAGAAGCTGATTTAAACACTTGTAACAGTAAATAGGTTATGAATATGTAAGGTAAGAACCCCACCACATATTGGTTACAATAACTCTGTCTGATCCATTTAGTTTTTCATATTTAATGCATCTAATATTATGTTACTAAAGGCTTTTCTTGAGCATCAAGTCTCAACTGATTATAGTTAGACAGACTGTTACATAAAAAACTTAGGAAAGAAAGAGCATCCTGACTTCTGCAGAGAGACATGGACCTCTCTTCCTACACGCTACAGAAAAAGCACTGATTTTTTTCTAACTTTCCAAGGAAAAATTGAATAAGTGTTAAAAAGAAAAAAAACGAGACTACTTAGGTTACAATTTAGTAGCTTGGGAGTTTATAATTTTGGACCATATTTCTTGATAGGAAGATATAATTGCATAGAGAATACTAATGTGGTATTTAAAGTCATGATTTGTTGAGCAAACACACAGACCTTGTTTGCCAATAGCTACAAAAAAGAGGCCAGAGAAATAGATGCAAGCTATGGATTTTCTCCATTTCTTTACTGAAGTTAACACACATTATCTTCCTATTCTATGCCTATATTTCTCTCACTTTGCAAGTATTTTGAGATGTTCTCTAAAATAACCATAAGGAATATGAAAAGACTTTTGTAGAGTGTTGTTTCTGTTGCTGTGTTATTTATTTAATTCTGCCATATTAAACAAAGTCCATTTAGCTCAAGATTTTGAGTTCCCACTGTGGCCAACCAGATATTCTTGTGCTCTTTTATAGCATCTGATGTTTATTGCATGCTGTTACTAATGTTAGAGAATTGCTACTTTGGGAATGGAAATGCTTTTAGAATAAAGCAGTGGTTCTGACTAAATTGTGAATAGTACAACAACATTGCCTGTTTTGATATAACTTCTAAATCAAGGTATTTAGAGAACATCAGGTTAGAGAAAATTATTATAATGACTTAGTTTTCTTGCATGGATACATCAGTATATTTGAAGCTATGCCAACTACTTAAACCCCTAGCTCAACAGAAAATGGTGCCTGAATTGTTCTGCAAATTTCTTGGACACCACTGCAATTTGATCTGAACTCTTTGGCTTTGGGTCAGTGGCTAAATACTGCAACATAAATCTTAGTCCTAGGTTATTTGTCATGCTTTTGTCTACCATGCTAGATACCTCCTCTGGTTCTGAAGATGAAGGTTCTGTGCAGGGCGATTCACAGGGAACACCAACCTCAAGCCAAGGGAGTATAAATATGGAGCACTGGATCAGCCAAGCCATCCATGGCTCAACCACATCTACAACTTCTTCATCCTCAACACAAAGTGGTGGCAGTGGGGCTGCACATAGGCTAACTGATGTTATGTCACAAACTCATATAGGTATGTATGGACCCCTTTTTTCCTTTGCATATATTTCTTATCTGTTAATTAATTGCACGTATAGGTATTGTTTCACAAATATTTCAAAACACATGTAATTTTGAAGGAAAAACATCCCACTCTGGGAGAGACGTTCAAACATGCCTTTTCAAGGACACTCAGCAGATGTAAATCAGTGCCAGATGTGTTAAAATATTTTTTTAATAAGATTCTCTCCCTTTCCTTTAGCATTGGAACACCATTCAGATCAGAAATTGTATGTTTGCTCCCCCACCCACCTAAGTTTTTTTTTAAACAACAATAGTTCTCTGATACTATTAATTGAAGGTCATGTTCTTTCAAAAAAAAAAAAAAAACCAGCAATGAGTGGAAGAGTTCCTTTCTTAAAGCAAAACTTTTATCATGCAACATTAAAGATTTTTAATAATACGAAACTGGATAAATCAAAAATTTACCAGCATGTTTGTTGGTGGGGAGGGTACATGTTCTTTCAAAGGCATGAAATTATTATATGTTCCAATCAATAGAGTTTCATGAGTTAAAGCACCACAACAAGCTATAATTCAATTTACAAGGCATACTGTATATTCCTACAATTTGAAAATTTGCAACTAAAGAGAATTTTGGGTTAGCATAACAGATTAAAGCCAACTAGTTTTTACATTTCTTAATTGGATCATAACTAGATATTTAGTTATTTAGTTTGATGGCATGATGAGAAAAAGGCTGAGAAGATTCATGAAAGGCTTATGAGTAAATCAGATTGCCTGTACTGGAACAGAACACAATTGCACTAACTGAAATAAGAACCTTTTAAACCTTTTGTTCTCAAAGTAAGGAGTGCTAATAATATTAAGGGAGTGTAACTCGTGTTGACTGTATTACTGCTTATGAAATAGGAGTTTGAGGAAAACCAACCAGTCAGTAATCCGTAGATAAGCTAGAACACTTCATTCATGCTTTAAAGTAAAATAAGACATCAATGTGTTGTCTCCACAACATTAATCAGGGATAACAATGTACTATTAATGACAAAAATGTGCAAATGTTCATGTTTCCATTAAAAAAATACATTTTATAGGTTACCCTGCCAGTGGGAAGTGCCTCATTATAACAAGCCATTGCATTTTGAAAGTACTAATTATGACCAATATGAATATTTTAAAAGAAAGCACTTGCCACCTTTGACTGCGAAGAGGAAACTTCCAATCTGAACACAAGGGGAATCTAACCTTCTAAACCCCATGTGAAATATTGTTCACTTCTTCAGATAATATATTATCCCCAACAGGAAGCCTTGGGGGGTTGAGTGGAGACCATAATGTGAAATATGAACAGGGCCTGGAGTGCCAATAATTTTGTGCAAGAGATGGTCAAAGTCTGAGCAGAAATAGCTTGTCTTTTTGCTGCTACTGATGATAAGTTTAATATTGGAGCACCTTTCAAGTGAGGAAAAGCACTTATAACAGATTACTTGTAACCTGACAAACCCTTATTGATAAATTAGAACTTAAGGCAGAAGTCAGTGATTTCCTAAAGGATCATTATAAGGAAGAAGCACTCACACTAAAGAACTACAAGCAAGCTCATTGAAGATAGAAGTGAAAAGACAAGTATTATTAGACTCTATTTGATAAAAGACATTGGTTTTATTTGACTTAGTGAAGAAATTGTGAACTATCATTCTCTGGGATTTTCCCCTGAGTTAAGCTATGTCTTCCATAAATACCATTTAAATTCAATACTTTTTTCAATACTTTTTTCAGGAAAATTCTTAAACTACAATTATAGCATATGGTTATTCGTCCCTGAAACTTCATTAAATTGGGGACGCCCTTTCCACCATCTTTCTTTTGGTCACTGTTAAATTCTTTATGAACTATAGAGAGAACTATCAGTAGGAATTCAATATTTGTTCAGAAACGGTTACATCAACCTGAGTGCACAATTTATCAGAAAGAAAACATTGTTGTAATCCTGTAGGTTGTTATTTTTTGTAAAAAAACAGGTGGTGTGATGGCCCAGCGGTTAAAACACTTGAGCTGGTCAGCTGGAAAGCCAACAGTCCAGGTTTGACACCCAAGCATCATGCTACAGGGTGAGCTCCTGTTACTTGCACCAGCTTCTGCCAACCTAGCTGTTTAAAAGCATTCAAATGCAAGTAGATACATGGGTACTGCTTTGGTGGGAAAGATAACTACATTCATGCTGGTCACATGATGATGGAAATATCTCAAGCAATGCAGGCTCCTTCCATTGAGAATCTGAGATGAACCCCCTTTAATTGGTCACAACTGGGCAGAAGAATCCATTAAACATTAAAACAAAGGCTTTGCTAAATGTTGTCAAGATTTATAACATTTACGCTTAGTGGTATATTGTAAGAATACAGAAGTTCTAATTACTTTATGGCTTGGTTTTCACATTACTCTTAAGTTACAATGCAACTTGATTTTTTTTTAATGTGGAGTATGAACTCACTCAATGTAATAAATAAGCCATAGCTTGTGGCTATGTGTGAATGTGCCCAATTACACTGCATTATTAAGCAGACCCTGTGTGATGACCCAGAGTATACCAGAAATATAACAAAATCCAAAATGTAACTAAAAGTCCTTTAATGGCTTCAGCTTGGCTTCCCTGTTTATAATTGTTCACAGTGGAGGAGTAAACTAGGTTCAAAATAACATTTAAAAGGCAAAAAACACAGTTCACAATCAAAGAGCTGATAACAAAGCAAAAGCCAAAAACAAACGCATTGAATAAAGTTCCTCGACAGCTTCAGGAAGATAACCAGGGACAGTCTGTTGGAAGAACGCCAGCCAAGATAAACCTTCTTTAGAACTAAAACACTAATTGTCTCCAGCGTCTCTGTTAGCGCGCAGGTCCAAACTCTTATGCAAATCTCACACCTGCAACTCATTAAGAGGATCATGGCCCTCTCCTCCCAAGTAGACCACGTTTTACCCTGATCCTCTCCTCCCTGTGTGCCCTAGGATGGATAGGGGATGGGCCTGGGTCCTCCTCTGACTGCTCAACCAGCCTCTGCCCTTTCCCAGCCTCCTCCATCACCTCTGGAGCCACACTTCCACTCCCTCTTGGCCTCCTCTTCCTCTGAATCAGTCTCTACCAGTGGCATGACACCCTGCTTAGAAGAACCCAGTCTTTAGACATTCATACATAGGCAGGCAAATGAACCCAGAAATAACCTTTTAATTTTGGTTTTCTATTTTCTACAGTTCACATAACTTCACAATACAGTATTGCAATATGCAGCTTCCTGTAAACTTATTTCTTTATCATATTACCCCCTTTTTGCTCTACAACTTGCCTTCCACTACCATAGCAATTAATTCTGAGTGACACCCAATTTACAGATATTGATTTGGGTGTTAGAAATCACAAGGGAATTGGTATACAGTATATTGCCGACAGTTCAGAGGAAAATGTGATTAAGAAAAGGGATACCAACTAATGATCATTACTTTAATGAAGGTGGTGATTCTTTGGTAACTGATAGACATTGAAAGTGAAATACAGAAAATGGCAATGCTCAAAGTTCAAAGTTCAAAGCTAATGTTTGTATTCCTGAGCTAGTTATATTAAAAGAGCTAAATTTGGATTAAGAAGAACTCTTCGTTTTGCAGCTAGAATCAAAAGGAGGAAATTCCAGTCTATATCAGTACTCGTTTTTTTTATAAGGAAAAGCTAATTATAGAGTATTCTGTCCAGAATTTCAAAGTATAATCTGAATTGGCAAGATACAGCATACATTTTAGTTGACTCAAAAAGTTGTTAAGTTGACTCAAAAAGTTGCAAAACATATAACAATCTCAATTGAAGTTCAAAACTTTCTTTGTATGAGACTAAGCCTTTTATTTTTATTTACCCTTTTATTACTTAGGCTTTTAAAATAAATTGTAAAACGTGTGCACCAATGGACACAAGTTAATATCCATGTTATTCATTTATTAGATTACTCTGTCATTTCTTTAAAAAATGTTGGATAATGGTAATGCACATGTTTTTCATATACACAAAACCTCTGTCATATGAAAACACATAATTAGCCTAAGGTTGTCCATAGAGGAGCAGGGTTATTCATTCTGGATTTAATTACTTAACAGGATGCCTTTTAGATGTTCTGATTTTCAATATTCATATCTGAACAGAACTGGAATTAGGAAAATTGTAGTATTTTGAGATTCAGCATGCCTGTGTGACTGAAGATTTGTCAGTATTCCCTAACCAAATTGATCCCAAGTGTATAGACTCATCCCTTTCTTAGAATAAAAGAGCTGAAGCCCTCATGTCTAAATGGTATATAGGTTGGAGAAGACTGGTCTGCTTGTTTAAAAGAATAAAGCCCTACTCTCAAATTAAGCTTCTAGAGAGAATTTAGCTTTTCTCCTGAAATTTTTTTTCAGACCAAAGAAAATGGGAAAGTGTCCACAATTTCATGTGTAGTTTGCTTTTCATGTAACTCAACGTGTCCCGTCCCCCCCGTTAGAGTTTTTATTTTAAAACCAAAATTTCCAATTTCCTCTGCAGTTCTTTGTATTTCTTAACTAAAGTAGGAGTTGAAATAACTTGACACACAAGAGAGTAAATCATACTGGAAAACTTAATAAAGAACTCCTGGATTATGGTTTCTGTATCCAGCTGTGCTGCATGGACCTTAGCCACTTTTGCAGTTGCTGTCCACTTGATGCTTCCTGCTTTATTCATTATATTAAAGGATGAGGCCGTTGCCAGATAGCTATAGGGAGGCTGCAGCCACTGTACAGAGTAACCCTTCTGAGGCCTGTTAATTTGCTGCCACAGCTCTTGGAGATCTTATGGCTGCTTCACCAAAACCTTGCCCTTATCCCAAGTTCAGGTGTCATGGCAGGCAAGTAGTTCAAAATAAGCTCCCCAGAACCAAGCTTTGGATACAAATTGCTTAAGGCATTTTGATTGTAGCCTGGGTTTAGATACTAAGTTAAATTAGATACTGAGTTAAATTAGACACTGAGTTAAATTATATTCTGTTGTACAAACTATTACACCTCCGTGAATCAATTTAGTAACAACGTATTGAAATTTAAAATAGGTTTGAAATGTAGCCTAAAGTGCAACATATTAATTGTCCGTAGGAAACTGTACTTCGATGGTGCTCTATTTTGAATGTACACTAGAATGTCTCTGAAAGTGCCTGTGGCACATTTGTGAAATTTTGGGGCAGAGAACACTAAATCCATAGCTCCCAGCGTGAAAACATATTATTGGCATAGGTTTAGTTAAAAATCTTTAATTGCATGTGTGTGTGTGTGTGTGTGTGTGTGTGTGTGTGTGTGTGTGTGTGTGTGTAAAGGTAAAGGTTCCCCTTGCATATACGTGCTAGTTGTTTCCAGCACTAGGGGTCAGTGCTCATCTCCATTACGAAGCAGAAGAGCCAGTGCTGTCTGAAGACGTTTCCATAGTCATGTGGACAGCATGAATAAATGCCAAAGGCGCACAGAATGCTGTTATATTCCCACCAAAGTGGTCCCTATTTTTCTGCCGAGCACAAAGCTGAAAGCACCAGCCTGAGGATGGCGAGTGGGACCTTGCCGAAACATCGCCAAGATGCTCTCAATCTTACACGGGAAAAGACCCGAACATGCCAAGACCTGCATACCTGTACCCATGAAAATCTACAAATATATGTGTACACACACATATATATATATATACACACACACATATATATTGCACCAAATGTGTGTGTGTGTACATACATACATATATATATATATATATATATATATATATCGCCATCATTTGGCATAATGAAAAGCCATAGTGCTCTTGTAAATTAATTGGTCTGGATAGCATCCATTTTGGATGTGGTTATTTAACATTATCATTTCACTAGTGCCATTGATTAGAGTCAAAATGAAAGGACAGACGGCTGTGTAGCCAAAGAATATCAAAACTGTAATTCTAGTATGTGATTTTAAATTATATTATTTGACAACAGTGGCGAGTTTTGAAGCAGTAGCAGATCCATTGTTGACTTTTTGTTGGAGAACAGCTGTTGAACTTGGAGAGTCATGGTATGAATTTACTAAAAGGGACAGGATGGTGAGGCAACACAAATTAATAATCTTCTGAGGGATCACGGATTTTGAAGTTATGCAGCTGTTACTATTCTTATATTTACTTCTAACATATGTCAATCAAAGTCATTTTTCTTCTGAAACAATTTAATTTTCCTTAATGGAGCTTCTGAGCTCTTCCAGTGAGGGATGCTTTCCTCGGTAGGGTTTGGGGCTTACTCATTCTTTCTTAAAAATGTAGTTGTGTGTGGTTATGCCTTCTTAAAGCAGATCCAGAATCTATAGTTTTAATCTATCTGTACATCTAGCCACACACCTTTGAGGACCTCTGCACTCAGGTTGCTAATAAATGCCTGGGACATCCTTGGAGGAACATGAGTGTTCCCCGAATGACAGTGTACATCCATCCTTGTTCTCCTTGACTTTTCAATGGCTTTTGATACCATCAGCCATGGTATCCTTTGGGGCCATCTGTCAAAGTTTAAATCGAGCCATCATTCATGACAGTCCCCTCATTCATAGAGGAATTATGGGTTTTTAAAAGGGTTAATAAATGCCTGGGACATCCTTGGAGGAACATGAGAGTTCCCCGAATGATGGTATAAATCCATCCTTGTTCTTGACTTCTCAGTGGCTTTTGATACCATGAGCCATGGTATCTTTTGAGGCCATCTGTTGAATTTTGGCTGCAAAGGATGGTCTTGTGCGGGTTCGACTCCTTTCTCCAAGGCCAGTCCTAATGAGTATTAATAGGGAATGAGAGGTTCAGTCCACATCCACTCCTTTTTGTCTGGAGGTTGTGGAGATCTGGATAGGGAATTAAAAACTGAACCCTGGTAAGACCAAGACCGACTTGGTGCACAATGTCAGATTTCTCAGATTGATTGCTCAGCAGGTGCAGTCATGGCTCATAAAGTCTTTGCACAACTTTGTTTCTTTTGGGTCAGCTGTAGGGCCAGTGACTAGGTGGCAGAGTTTGGCACCTTTACCCAAGGCCAGTCCCAGTCGGTGTTGATAGGGAATGAGAGATCCAGTCTACAACTGCTCTTTGGCATGCCACAGGGCTTGGCTCTCTCCACTCCTTTTAACATCTGCATGAAATTGGGTGAGATGGATCGTCATACAGAAAATAATAATTCTGATGATATAGTATGCTAATGATTTTTAACTTTGTATGAGCAGGTGGATGTCGTGGCTAAGAGAACCTTTGAACAGCTTAGGTTGTGCACCACTGGCAGACTTTCCTGGATCAGGAGTGGCCTCTGCACTCAGGTTGCTAATAAATGCCTGGGACATCCTTGGAAGAACATGAGTGTTCCCCGAATGACAGTGTACATCCATCCTTGCTGTCTTTGACTTCTCAGTAGCTTTTGATACCAAGAGCCATGGTATCCTTTGGGGCCACCTGTTGAATTTGGGCTGGACCACTGGCAGGCCTTCCTGGATTAGGGGTGGCCTCTGCACTCAGGCTGCTATGGAGCTGGAAACAGCCATTTCAGAAGCAAGGTCTCACTACTGGAAACTTAGTGGTATGGCCCCTGAAGCCGAAAAAATATTTTTGAACATAATTGCCACCAATCCTCATATCATCTCCACCCTTGGTTATTCCAAAAAATGGAACTTCATCCTCTGGAGTCACCAGGTCTCAGTAATGCATGCGAGATCAGCTTGTTCCTCCCTAATATAAATGCAAATAAGAAAGCCTTATGAGCCACCAACCTGGTGTTCAACAGCAGCAACTGAAAGTCCAATCTGCGGGACTGCTGTCCAGCATGAGATGAGAGAGCAAGATCACGGCAGCGGTATTCAGCAGTGGTGCTTTTTCTGTAACAATTTTCCTTTTGGCTCCCATCTATATCCTATTTACACTATAAATAGTGTTTTAAAAAATGAAGTAAAAACTTTATTCTGGGTGTGTCCTGAAACTAAATGCACCTTTATATCATGCAAAGCATAACTAACTGCTGATGTTCAGTACTACTTTTTGAATTTCCCAGTTTGAATTTCAAGTAGGCCTTCTGACCTCTCTGAATTTTTTTTTTAGCATGAAGTGGATTACTTCTTAAACTGGATTGAGAGGATTCTAGTCCAGGAAATCAGTATTAAATGTTGGATGCCATATGGAAATGAGAAGGTTATATCTGATTGTAGCAATGGTGTTCCAATGTTGCACCACACCTGAAAAGCCACTTGGAAATTGATAAAAGTGAGGACTACGTATAACAACCTTCAAAAGAATGTTATCTTTCTTGACAGACTCTGAACTTTGTGTTGAGCAAGCTAAAAAGCAAGAGATGTTAACTAAAAAGTGGTTCTCCCACAAACCTAGAAGCTTCTTCTTAATGTAACAGACTCTCTTTCACTGCAGTCCCATTTCCTTCTAGTGTGTTCTTCGTTTATGTAGATGAACCAGAAAAAATGGCTAAGAGTAGGTGGCTATTGGTTGACCCCATTGTATCTATCTAGTGTCCTTTGAAATTTATTTCTGCTTCCCCTTAAGGTGGCTTAGAAGAAAAATCAATTGCAGACTCCTTTTTTAACTCCTTTTGAGAGCGAAAGCTTTCTCCTTTCCCACTAGGTTTCTCCCAGATGGTTTTCGGTGTCATCAGCAATGCTGTTAAATGGAGAGCTTGGTATGATTAGATTATCCCTGCGATGGTTTTCATGTAACGATTTTACTACATTGAGTGCTTGTCATCTTAAACCTTCAGATGACAAAATAGAAATTCCATTTACAAAAGCCACTCCTTGATTAAGTTCAATTATTCCTAATGGTTTCAGCTTGGTGTTGATGCGACACACCAAGCTCAACAATGATACTTTTGACCACTGAGGCTTTTGAACAGAAACATTGTTGAAGCCTGAGATCGGTTATTCTCCTGCAGAGTAACTTCTCTTCACTATCATGTGTGATTTTGTACAAGAAGGAGTATGTAAAATGGGTACAACTGTACAAATTGAAGAATGGCCCGAAAACAAAAAATAAATGTCAAAAGCATGTTGAGCGTACAGAGCTGTGAAAGGAAAGATTAAATTGAGAATTGTCTGCTGATGTCAGAATGCTGGCTATTGATCCAGAGTTGCTTTTGCAAATGGAAGATGTATAGTGGAAAAGAATGGATGTAAGAACTGTGTCTGGAAATGGAGAAATAGCAAAATTGCTATCTTTCTAATCAATTTATGATGAGGCCACTCACAGTTAATTTTAACAAGATTTTCGTCTTGACCCAGCGCTTAATCCCATTAAAAAAAAACCTCTAAACCCCTGCTGAGGCTCCATTATACCCCCTTTCTTGATGCCTAGCACTTGCCCAGATGCCTCTTGGTGCGTTCCCCTCAATGCCAGGTCTTTCTCTGGTCAAATCCCTGCATATTGGTGGTTTTTAAACATCCTTGTCTTATTGGCAAACATCTTTTCCTCCCATCTCTTCATGTGTAGAATCTGAGGGCATCTCTCTAATAAAATCCTCCCGAAGTCCAGCAAAAAAAACAACAACTCTAAAAATGGCTGTAGAGTACAGTATAGAACTTAGCTCTTTTTGCATCCATGTGGAAATAACCTCCAGTAATTTATATTTGTTCCCACTTATGTATACTTGGGCAGTGCGATGGCATAGCGGTTAAGACAATAGGCTTGACTGCTAGAAAAAATGGATGGTTACAAAGACTCAAGCTCCTTGCAGTTGGGTGAGGTCCCATTACTTGCCCTAGCTCCTGCCAACCTAGCAGTTTGAAAGCTTACAAATGCAATACCGCTTCAGTGGAAATGTTGATTGTGTTCCTTATTTTCATACTGGTTACTGGATGATGGAAGTGTTTTTCAAGCAATGTAGGCTTCCTTGATTAAGAATCTGACAGGAACACCATCCCCTTCAGTTGGTCACAACCGCACAGGGAAAACCTTTCAACCTCATAGGGCTGAATGGCTCTGAGTGCAACCGTGGAGCCAGTTCACAACTTCGGGGTTCTTTTCGACTCAAAAGAGCAGATGGCAGTTGTGGCTAGGCAAACCTTTGCACAGCTTCAGGTTGTGCGCCACTGGCAGACTTTCCTGGCTCAGGAGTGGCCTCTACAGTGGCCTCTCAGGAGTGGCCTCTACAACCTCCACAGGTTGCTGTGGAGCTGGAAATAGTTTCAGAAGCAAGATCTCACTACCGGAAACTTGGTGGCATGGCTGCTGAAGGCCAAAAGAGATTCTCAAATGATAACTGACAGCACCCGTCCCCTGCAGCCTTGGGCTACTCACCTTTTGGATAATTTTAACAAGAATTTCATATTGACTCATTGTTTCATGCTATTTTAACAAACATAAACTCTAAAAATAGCTGAAGAGGACAGCATGGAGCTTAGCTCTTTCCATATCTGCGTGAAAATAACTTCCGTTGATTCATACTTGTTTTCACATATATGCATTTGGGCAGCGGCACAACGATTAAGACATTAGGCTTGTCTGCTAGAAAACTGGCCACCATGTTCAAGACCCAGGCGCTGCACAATTGGGTGAGGTCCCATTACTTGCCTCAGCTCCTGCCAAGTTTAAAAGCATGCAAATGCAGGTAGTTAAACAAGCACTGCTTCATTGGGAAAGTTTACTCTGTTCCTTATTTTCATGCTGGCCACATGATGATGGAAGTGTGTCTCAGACAACGCAGGCAGAGAATCGTATGCCCCCTTAAGTTGGTCGTGACTGGAATGGAAATCCTTAAACCTTTTTAACTATGTATACTTAAGCACGCAGCATGTAGCTGATCTAAAGTGCTAGTTTTCAGAATGGGAAAATAAGAATTGTGAGTGTTCCATGTGCCTTGGTGTATAGTCATGCCAGCCACGTGATCATGGACCACAGACTTCAGCATCTTCGGACAATGTTGGCTTCTTCAGCTAGAAAAGCGAGATGAGTGCCACCTCGTAGAGTAGAACACAACTTGGCCGGGGAAACCTTTACCTTTTTTCAACATAAATTTTTGTGGATTACTGGAATCAAAGCTCATCAATGATAAAATTGAATGGAAGAGACTATTTTTAAATTGGCGGCTCTCCTGGAAGGAATTGTACAGCTCCAGAATACTATTCAAAAATTCCTGAATAAATTAATTGGAGACTTTTAACTTTTTTCCTTTTTTCAGAAAATCATTCTGCCCCTCCAGATGTTACCACTTACACCTCCGAACACTCAATACAAGTAGAAAGACCACAAGGTTCAACATCAAGAGCGGCTCCAAAATATGGAAATGCTGAACTTATGGAAACTGGTGATGGTATGTCTAGTAAAAGGGAAGAAGGTAGGCATAGACTCCAGAAAGGAAAGTTTGGCCAGATAGATAGTGTAGCAGAGGTATTCCTGTTCATTAATATGTACAGGGAAAAGGGCATTAATTAATAGATGTTTAAAAAGTCTTAATTAGCAAGAATTTAAACATCTGCATGAATGAAGACTAGGAAAGTCAAGAAAAAAAAATAAGATTGGGATGTTTTGTATCTGAGTAAGTTCAAATAGGATAACCGGTAGCTCCAGAAGTATCCAGAAGAATGAGCCATGGAAGTAAAGTATTAAAATTTGACGTAACAGGCCTTGTTCTACGTTTATTTGAAGTAACATTTTTCTTGAAGAGTTAGGACTTCTCCTGGCCATTCTGCTTGAGAAGGGCATTCCTCCATCTGTTTATTTAATCACAGTGAAGTTTAACCAGAGGATTCTTCCCAACTTGTGACTGGTTATTTACCAGCTTGGACAGAGATTTTTCTAAGTATCTCTGCAGGGATATCAAGTTGCTTCCTGAATACTATTATTTAATCTGATTTTTAAAACTTGAAGTCAGATTAGTATGCTTTTGTTCTCTACCTAGAATTGGTAGACGTAATCGCCCCTTCAATGCTTTTGATGATTTATTTTCCTGCAGGAGTTCCAGTAAGCAGCAGAGTATCTGCTAAAATCCAGCAACTGGTTAATACTCTGAAACGACCCAAGCGTCCACCATTACGAGAGTTCTTTGTGGATGACTTTGAAGAATTACTAGAAGGTGACACAGTTTGACTTCCATGCATGTATTTTGGGAGGGGCTGATAAAATTACTCATTTCTTGTGCCAGAAAAAAAAATGCCCCAGTAAAATTTACTTGGATTCTGTATTTAATTCTGGAGCCCTAACGGTGCCATGATTAAAACAGAATAATGTAGGCAAACTCTGCCCATAGCCTGGACTTCAATCCTGAACTCAGGGCTTAATTTGATTCAGCTTTCCTTTCTTCCGGTAAAATGAAAAAGGTTGGGGGAATATGAAAATTATGCTTTTACATTATATTCAGAGAACCCTGTAGAGTGCTATGGGGCTGAATAATATGAATGACTAAATGATATTGCTGTTGCTATTAGATGATGTAGTTATAAACAGCTTCATTGCTACTCACTTCCTTTGTTTAGATTAGTTGGGAAAGAGCATTATTCATTATTATTTTTTGTAAACTACATTCTTCAACCATGTTGTTCATACATGGCTATCAACTTGAACATCTGGATATCTATGAAGGATTTTTGAGGGACAAATTGACCTCCAAATTGAAAAAGGCATGGTTATTGTAAATATTAAAATGGAAGAAGAAACATGATTGAGAAAGGGCTTTTCAACAATATGTTTTTAAAAATCCAATCATTATTTATTGCAACATCTCAAATAGGCCTGATAAACCCGTAAGATTATAAGTTTTCTTCAACATGGGTATCTCCAGATTTGTGGAGTTCAACGTACAATGTTCTTGACTGTGTTCACTGGTGAATTCTGGGATTTGATGTCCACACATGTCGACAGTATAAACATTGGGGGAGATTGTGCTGCAGAACCATTCCAAAATGAAATTCAGCATTTCTCTTCTTTTCACATCACCTTTCAAAAATAAATGATTAGTTCTCTTTTTCTTTAGTTTAGTACAGAATTAAATGAAGTAACACCCTCTCACATTTGTAAGTTCAACAACCAGATCCTAATCAACCAAAGCCAGAAGGAGCTCAGATGTTGGCGATGCGTGGGGAGCAGCTGGGTGTGGTTACGAATTGGCCTCCTTCACTTGAAGCAGCCCTGCAACGATGGGGAACAATTTCTCCCAAAGCTCCTTGTTTGACCACTATGGATACCAATGGAAAACCACTATATATTCTCACTTACGGTAAGCAATCATTTTTTCCCCTCTTTTGCGAAAAGAAACATTAGAATGCTGAAAATCATCTCCTGTTTTTAATTGTTAAATATTAGTAGTTTGAAAGGATTCAAATGTGAGTAGATAAATAGTATGAAAATAACAGCGCATTTTGTACATCTTGATGTACAGTCATGCTGGCCACATAACCATGGAAGTGTTTTTGGAAAATACAGACTCCCTCAGCTAAGAAATGGAGAGTAGCACTGCCCCCTAAAATTGGACACAACTGAACTGGGAAACTTTTATCTTTACCTTTAAATATGATCATTTCATAATTTCCCCAGCAAATTATAGGGGCTCAGCTTGACTGAACTGAATGAAACCCCTTGAAGAGTATATTTAACAGAGAAGGTTGTAACTAAATGGTTGAGTTCATGTTTGAAATGAATAGTGGTAGCTCAGTACTCGTCGTTAATTGGTTCCGGCAGATGCGATGACCACCAAAAATGATAAGTACCAACAATTCCCATTAGGAATAATGTAATGAATCACAAGACTGTTGACACCGACAAATTCTAGTTCGAGTACCAAGACAAAGTTTTAATGTGAAAATGTATAGAGTATCTAATTTGATGAGTTTCAGTTGAGTTCCAAGATACCACTGTGAATTTTTATGCTCAAGTGAGTCATCTCCCTTTGTAGTAATAACAGGAATAAAAATCAGGGGAGCCAATTGGTTTAGAGTTGATAGCTATCAGCAGAAATAATAATTTGATCAATACTGCCAATTCCATACCCTCTTGAAGGTGACATCTTCTTGTGCATGTAGCATTAACAGCATTTATTTATCAGATATTTTTTTTGCCCTAGAAAAGGTCAAATTTCAGATTTCCTTGATTTTTTGAAGAAGAGAAATATTGCATGTGCATATTCCTTACATAATGTTTTCTGTTTATATATTTCAATTCAGAAATAATTTAAGGGGGACATTTTGCACCAGTCCTAAAATAATTCCCTTTCTCCCTCTGCGTAGTATATGTTTCATCATTCTCAGTCTGAGATGTACACCTACACATTCTGGTTGTGTAGCAGCCCATGAATTCAGGGGCCTGTGTCAGGAGGGTGTGATGCAAAGTGATTCAGATTAAAACAACACACCCACCTTTCAATGCTGTTTGATATTAGTGGGGCATACTTGCATACAATGCTGCCTTATAATATCTATTTCTGTACATTGTTAAGGGTGTGAGAACACTTAGTTATTGCAGTGTCTACACTGTGGGGAATATATTGTGATGCTGAAAGAAATGTACAATTATTTGCAGCTGGTTTTTGTCAAAATTCTGAACTGATACGCATAAATTTGGATACGCATAAATTTGGTAAGACTATTCTGGCTTGCTGTGGCTAAGTTAGTAGTGTGTGGTGCTGAAAATCCTATTGTTCATGATATAATCCTAATTTTGTGGTTGTTTTTCTGTCGGCATACCTCTCTGCCACAAGGTGACAGCTTTCACACCCAACATATTCATGACAAGAAAATTGCCAAGTTTTATAGAAGTATTTGTACCCATGTTTTTCAATGTCCCCTTTCCCTGCTCATACTTATTAATTAAACAGATTTATTCAGGGATGTATCCAATGGATTTTAGTGGCATCTTCTGCATAGGGTAGTAAAACTATGCCCACTTCAGAAATGGTTTGGAAGAAATGCTTTTGCCCTCACCAAAACATGGAAAAAAGTCAGGTTGCTCAAACTAATAGCAGAGAAATGCTTATACACGCACGAGATACAAATCACTTCTTCTGAATCATGTTCAATGTGTCTTTAGCCATAATAAATACAAATAAGGAAGGAGCCTTCAAACAATATTTTTCCCTTTATTCTTCACTTCAGAGATAGTAAATCAAAAAGTAAAGCTTTCATTTTCAGTAAGCTACAAACAGGCAATTGTTGCTTGTTTCAGATAAAAATACGTATGAATTTGGTATGGAAATGAAGGAAAATTTCAATAAAATGCTTTGTCTATGCAAGCAACATTCAGTTACAAATATCAGCAAGATCACATTGCACATAAAGAAAGGGTATATAGTTGGCTGAACAAATGGGAGATAGATAAATTTGTGATTTTTGGCATGGTTCACAAGCATACTTGACTAGTTAATCAAAGTACAGGTAGTCCTCAACTTAGGACCACAATATATCCTGGAATTGATGTATAGGTCATGATGGTTGTAACTCAAGGTACTTGAATGACCAATCTGATTTTATGTCCTTTTTTGTGGCAGACATAAAGCAAGCATAGTGATTATAGAGCAAATATGGAGATCTTATACAATTGCTGAAATCTCATGAAGTTTAACATCTCTGCCCTATGCATTCTTTTCCTGAAGTCTTATGAAAATTCAGGCACTTAAAAAATGTTTAATTCTGCTAATCAATTGACATCTTTTGTGATCACAGATACCACAAAGCCATTGCTCACCTTATGCTGAGCCATCGTTCTGCCATAAAATATGTTTTGTGTAAAGCTGCTTGTTTGTCTTTTGATATACTTTCCTTGAATGTATTTCTGTATATGCTTATATCACTATTCTGTATTTTAATTAAATCGGTGGGATTCAAAATGGATTGCTTTCTTGTTTGTTTCCAAATTCCTTGCTTGCAAGTGCTTGATTTTTATTTTATATTTTTTGTCATGTGCTCTGTCATTAATTACTACAAATAAAAAGATTCATCTAGATTGCAATTACGAAGAAATGCAGTAATAGCTTTTTTTTTCATTTGCCTATCTGAACCTTCATAATTGGCTTAAAGATTCTGATCAGAGCTGCAAGTGACTAATAGCCAAACATTGCCAGCACTCAAAATGATCTGAGCACAATTGGTGAAAAACATTTTTCTCTGTGTTAAATCACACGGATATACAGCTTGTAGTATAGTTTGTTCAGAAAAAGTTGACATTGATTGTTCTCTATATAAGTGGCCATGAAACTGTCAGGATGAACATTTCAAAGAACAAAAATCAACTTTCCCAGGCATATTGAAACAGATCTGACTTATTTGTGCAACTACTAGTTGTATACTGTAATACCAAGGGAAACCCCTCCTGAACACTTGTTAAAAGATAGAAGTATGGTCGTAGTATAGTTCATCAATTTTTACTGTTTGAGCAGAGTATTGTTCTTTGCTTAGAGTTTTATTTAACAAGGTAGACTTGTGCAAGTTTGGGGAAAGATTTGGACAAGATCCAAGAAGGCAGATTATCTTTTGGATCTGTTTTTATGTTCATTTGAAGCTCCAATAAATAGCATTTTGTATTTTGAACCATTCTAAAACTTAAATATTCCATGCCATATTTATACTACTTTTCTTTTTGATTAGGTAAACTTTGGACCCGTAGTATGAAAGTTGCTTATAACATACTGCATAAATTGGGCACAAAGCAGGAACCGATGGTGCGACCAGGGGACAGGGTAAGTAACTCTGGTATCAGTGCCTGGCTTTGTACTTTCTTGCATAGATTCTTAAAATCCCCAAAGTTGAGATGGTCTAGTGTTTGAATAGGTTATTCATTCATCATGGCTTATATTGTTGTGTTTCCCTTCTATAAACCAGGGTGCACAACATCTATCCAAGAGTCATACTACATCTTTTGATTGATATAATGGCTGTATTCCTCCAAAAGGGGAGGAAAGGCAACACTAAGTTTACCTTGATGTACTGTAATTAAATGAACTAAATACTGTGAATATGATTCTTTCTCCATATGTCCAATAATTTTTCAGTTCTCACATTGTATTACAATTTCACAACAACCTTCAAAGAGGCTGTAGGAACTTTCAATAATCTGATGGAGACTTGAGACAACAGTGTGTATACCTGAATTTCAAACAATTTCATCCTAATTTTTTTTTTCAGATTAAAAAATAGTTATTGGGTTGAAAACAGTTTATTTATAATAGCCTATTTATGGTTAAAATTGTATGACTCTCTTTCAAAACAGAGGCTGTACTTGTCACAATGGCTTGCTTATACAAAGAGCATTAAAGCATGCTTGTCATGGAGATGAATTCAGTTTTGGAAATGAGACTGTATGCCTGTGTATTCTGGGAAATTCTAGAAACAAAAGAGTTTTTGTGAAAAGGTCAGGCTTGAACAAGGGAATACTGCTAGCTAATTAATAAGATGTTCAGTGTAATCAGTTAAAAATATTCCCACTTAAAAGCAGTAACTGTTGGCATTAGAACATAATTGCTTCAAGTAGGGGAGGCTACCATGAACTGGTATTGAGATGTGTATGAGTATGGGGCAATTTTCTTGTGTGGTTTCATCCTAAGAAGAGGGATACACCTTTATTCCTAAGATACTAGAATTTTGAACAATTGCATGTCCAGTGAAATATATTGTGGTTTATCACCTCTAAGTGTTTTTAAAGACCAACTCCATCTATGTACTTCTTTCAAGAGATATGACTCGTTTACGTATTTCCCTCCAGATATGTCTCCCATCTACGTATTTCCCTCAAGAGATATGCCTCCATCTCTATCCTTTCTTGAGATATGCTATCATGTTGTATTATAGAACCCTGTTCCTTCTTCTATCTTTTCACAAGCACTTAACTGTCTCTCTGAACTCCACTGGATTGAAGAAGAATTTTCAACATTCTTCCAATTTCATTGCCAAACATATCTTTATCCTTTCAGCCATCCTCTTTCTCCCAATCTCTGTTGCGGTTTTCTTTTTTCGCACTTCATTTCTGGTATTTTATTTGGGTTTGTTCGGATCCCTTTCTTGTTCATCCAAATCACTGTGATGGCAACACTTCATGAATTCCTTTCTACTTTTTATTTACATACCTAGTGGTTTCTTTCCCCCATGAAGCTGCTACTTCCTCTCATCAACATTAAAGTTGAATCCTCAGTCAGAAAGTCAAGTATTTACCACAAAGTGGGGAGGCTGGAGCCTTGATCTGTCAAGAAATACAGAACAGAAATAATGCTTCTCTGTTCTGACAACCACACTCTGTTTTTGTGCTACTGGGAGTTGTGCGTTTTCCCCCCTCAGTGTTCTAGGAGTTGCCCTGTTCACATTATGTACAATTCCCTATGTTCAAATATGTCCTCCTGGAATTTGTCAAGTCTGGTGCTCAGTTTTCAAGTAGTCTCAGCTCCTTCTTCAGTTGAATTTGCATAAGAATTCTCATTATTACTCAGCATTGAAAAATTCTATTATGAAAATGATAGCTTCTGTTGAAGAAGATGCTTCATTTTTATTGCCTCTCTTTTCTGAAAAATGGAAAGGAGCTACAATCTGAACAAAGTGAGAAGAAATAAAGCATAAAACTGAAGAGGCTTTTTAAAAAACTCAAAATAATCTACTTTCCACTTGTTTAACAGAAGCTGGGTCTGTCGTTAATACCAGAGAATGTTAATGAAACTCCACATAAACAAATTTAAACTTTTAAACTGTACTTCGGGGAGTGCTTCCCTAAATGGTGGCAAGTGAATCTCCCAAATGAATGAAAAGAAATAGCTTACATTAAATTAGTGGATTTTTGTATATATTCTCTGGTTTTAACCTCTTCCTAATTGCCTCTTGATCTTCTCTGCCTTCCCTTCACTAATAAGATTTTCCCCATCCCCTTTCTTGTCTTAAACTGTTCAATTTCAGAGGCTCCTTATGTCAATTCAGGCCCTACAGAAATGATTTCTTTCTTTCTTTTCATAAGTGATGGTGAAAAATTAAACTAAAAAGACTATGGGCAGATGTTGAATTTAAATCATTGTCTGCTTTGGCATTTGGCCAAAATGTCTACAGAATCTTCCTTCTTGATTTATGACAGTTCTTAAGACTCTAAATCATATCCACAATGGGCAGCACATAGAATAAATAAATCAAGGAAAGTTATGAAATTGATGTTACAGCTAGACATTTTCTTTCTCTGTGCCTTGTGTGCTCTCAGATTGTGGTGTATGTTGGTATTTATTCATTTTACATTTACTTAAAACTTGGAACACTCAGAATTGTTAGGTTAGCCTCTAGAGTATTATGAGGAAATTATAGCATGTATATCGCACACCAAGGCATAGAGAGAGATTTAAATTTTTCTATGTTCATGAATCCTAGTATAGAATTTTGCTCCTTTCTTTGACTATGTATGAAATTGTTTAAACAACTTTTCCATTTATGGACAAGAATATTACACTAACCTGATCAGTGTACTCATCTTTTCACATTCTAAAGACTCCTCAAAAGTTGCCACAGTAGTGAAATAAAGTAACAGATGAAGATCCATGCTTTGTATGAACCTTTACATGGGTAGGGAGTAGCAAGGAGGCAGTGGGTGAAAGCAACCTCAGAATTAGAATGACAATTTAATGAGTAGCATTTAGCCATGACCTCAAAAGAAAGATCTTGCAGCTGAGTTCTCCAGAAAATTGATTGCAGAAAATAGCTCTATCAGGTTCATCGTTATTTGAGACTGATTATTCCAAAGATGGCCATCTCTGTATGTAAGCGTGATTGTGTAAGGTTTTATCCTCTTTCGCTTTTAAGCTTTCTTATTGTCATGTGAAATGAAATTGAATGTCCAAAGAGGAGGAAGAAATGCTGTTTGAAAGTGATCAACAGGAACCAGAGGAATAAGATATAATGTTTCTTTCTCATCTTTTAATGGCGAAAAGGGAATAAAAGAGATTTGCAACCAGGAAAACACAGCCCTTCTCCAGCATGCCGATTGGAGAATCCACACACGGGTTGACACATGCCTTTCTGCCTAGAGACTGAGTCCTTAATCTTTGCCATGCCTCTCCATCCCTGGTCAGGACCCAGTTACGACTTAGTCTTGGCCCGTAGAGACTCGGTAAAGATTTGGCTTAGGAGTTTGGACAGAAAAACATTGCAAGCATCCACATCAGGTTTGAAAGGGACCCAGGCGATAGGCTTCCCAGCAAGGTGCTCTCAGCCCGCTATCACCAAAATTGATTAATTGCAAAGCCGGATCCATGGCTTTTATTATGATCTACCCACTGCCATCACCTTATTTTGCCTTATTTTGGATCAATAATCGTGGGGCATTGGAGTTTGGGCTGTCTCCACCCACTGCAATATCTCCCAAGTGCTTCACAGCCACCGCCAATAACAGCGCTCAGAACGCGCGAAACGGCTCGCCTAGGTAACTCAGGCGACGACGCCTGCACCACATCACTTTACAGTTGATTGAGGGATTCGGCTTAACCAGCCAGCCTAAACTCATCTGAGTGCATTTTAGCGTGATCCTCTGCCGTGACTCTGTGAGTGTGTGAGTGAGTGAGTGTACAGTCTACCCTAGTTTTCTGTTTCTGGCTTCACCAGTTGCAGATGAGAGTCCCACCTGAGGAGATTCGGATGCACCAGGATATTAACAAGCTGGTGGCAGCCACTGAATTCATGGCTGATTCATCCCTGCATGCAGCCCATTTTTCCTCCAGGGCTGTCACCTCCAATGTGACCTCTCGACACTTGCTATGGCTATGCCAATGGCACGCGGATGCTAGAACAAAATGGAGGGTCGCCTCCTCTCTTTATAAGGGAACCTTGTTCTTCAGGGGAGGCTTTGAACCCCTTCCTTGTGGAGAACAAGGAGAAACGCAAGGTCTTGTCATCCCTGACCAGGCGAGCAGAAAGGTGGACTTCCCCATATGTCCGCAGGCAGTCCCTTTGCCTGGTGGGCTCTGGCCCTGACTTCATCCACTTCCAAAGCTCCTAGATCTGACCACCAAACAGACAGATCAGGGTTTAGAGACAGGCCTAGACAACAATTCTAGACCAAGCATTCCTGTCATGGCTCAGGAGGCCATCCCTTTTACTGTTCCAAGTGATTGCTAGGACCCTTCTCCCATTGGCCGGCATCTGGCTCTATTTGTGAATCAATGGGAGAACATCATCACCGATTCTTGGCTCCTGAGTACAGTAAGATTTTCCTCCACACTTCCGAGACATTTCACCCTCCAAAAACCTCATCAAGAGAGGCCTTGCACCTGCACCGGGACCTCTTCAGGGACCTGTCTCAGAGATTCGGCCATCCTGTGCTGGACTTGTTCGCCATCCTGGCAAACTCGCAACTGCCCAGATTTTTCTCCAGATTTCCAACACTGGGAGCAGAAGAGATCAACACCCTTCGCAGTCCATGGCCCAAGGGCTATTATATGCCTTCCTTTCTCTTCCCCTCATTCTGGGGGTGATCCAGAAGGTTCTACTAGAAAGAGCAGAAATCCTGCTACTCGCTCCCCATTGGCCCAGACGGCCATGGTACACAGACCTGGTGAGCCTATCAGTATCCCATCCTTGGAGATTCCTCAGGAAAGGATCTCCCTCAGCCAGGGAGTCTTGGAACATCCAGATGTCAGTGGCTCCATTTGACCATCTGTCACTTGAGAGGAGTCTCCTGAGAAATGACAACTTCTCAAGGAAGGTGATATAGACAACCCAGGCTTCCAGGAGACCTTCCACTAACAGAATTTATGACTACCTGGAAGGCATTTTGCAGATGGTATGCTAGGAAGGGCATAGACCCCACTGCGACATCTATTCTACAGATCCTGGACTTCTTACAGGAGGTAGGTACTGGACAAGGGGTTATCCCCTAGTACTATTCACAGACAAGTTACTGCTTTGTCCATGGTGCTAACTTACGGAGACTTGGACTCCTTTATCCACCATCCGGTGATGCATACTTTCATCAGAGGTGCGGATAATTTAAAACCACCTGTAGTATACAGGTATCCCACCTGGGATCTGTCTAAAGTTCTACAGGCCCTCACCTCGGCACCTTTTGAGCCACTTTGGACTACTAGTCTGTGTTATCTGACATTCAAGGTGGCCATCACTTCGGCCAGGCAAATATCAGAACTGGCAGCTCTCTCTGTCAGAGAGGATCTTTGCATTTTTCATACAAAGAGGGTGGTTATATGGCTGGATCCCTCCTTCATCCCCAAAGTAAACTCCTGGTTCTATAAGGCCCAGGAAATAATGCTACCAGACTTCTGCCCTGTTTCATCCCCTGCTCAGGAACACAGGTGGCACACTTTGGACTTAAGGAGGGCGCTCCAGATATACATCAAAAGAACACCATCTCATTGTAGAACAGAGGCCCTGTTCGTGTCATTTCAACCATCTTCTACGGGTACCAAGGCCACTTAATCGACCATAGGCCATTGGATAAGGATGTGCATAGCCAAGGTTTATGAGACTCAGGCTCTCCCAGTACCCAGACGAGTAACCGCCCATTCTACAAGAAGTGCAGCTACTACAGCTGTGTGAGCAACACAGGCTGCTATTGTGGACATCTGTAGGGCAGCGACATGGTCCTCTCCGTCTCCTTTCATAAAGCACTACAAATTGGACACCTTTGCTTTGGCTGAAGTGGCCTTTGGCGTGCATAGCCAAGGTTTATGAGGCTCGGGCTCTCCCTGTACCCAGACGAGTAACCGCCCATTCTACAAGAAGTGCAGCTACTACAGCTGCGTGGGCAACGCAGGCTGCTATTGTGGACATCTGTAGGGCAGCGACGTGGTCCTCTCCGTCTCCTTTCATAAGGCGCTACAAATTGGACACCTTCGCTTTGCCTGAAGTAGCCTTTGGCGTGCATAGCCAAGGTTTATGAAGCTCCGGCTCTCCCAGTACCCAGAC